>JXCR01126811.1:341014-361300 GCA_002079205.1 Phalaenopsis hybrid cultivar | reverse complement strand
TAAGAGTTTTTTTTTTTTTTTTTTGCAGCAATAGACATAAATTGATAGATTATACTGATATTCAATTAACATCAAAAATTAAATAAAACTAGCACGAATTAATTCATAAATAACCAGGAATCTATTAATCTTTTATACAAGTGATACATTTTCAGCAAGAATATTAAACAAACTACTAAAATAAATTCAAATTCAAATGCTAATATGAATGTGAAGTGAGTACACACATATCAATATGATAAAGTTATTCTGAGAAAAATGAGTATATATATATATATATATATATATATATATATATATATATATATATATATANCTAACATGAATGGCTTCAGCTGCAGCTTCAGATTGGTGATAAAAACATAAATCTTATATAACGAGATAAATGTAGCGGTATCTGAATTTCATTTTACAGAATTCAGTTTTTATGAAAATGAGTTTCATAATTTTGCCCAATACCCCAAAAGATCTGTCAAAAACAAACAGAGCAAATGAACAATGCATTTTAATCTACCTTGTCTGCTTATATCACTCCTCTTGCTTCTGTACATCTGCATAATGGGAAAAAAAAAACGTTCTTTTCAGAAAAAAACAGGAGTTTAAGGGCATGAATGTTAAGACCAAACAGCACCTGCAGATGACTCTTGACATGAGAAATAGTTAAACCTTTGACATCCATCATCTGAAGCACCAGCTTGGGAGTAGTCTCTGCATCATTTTGATGAATGGAAATAAGAGCTAAACAATGGGAAATGAAGAGGAAAATAATGAGCAAATCAGTACTGTGTAGGCCACCAAGACGCTCAATGGCGTGAACAAAGCAATGCTGGAGGTCAGGATTCCATCTAAGTCTAGGAATCTTGGATCTATTGTACTGCCTCACTGCTCCATTTCTACCTCTGCTCGCCATTATTTCTTCTTCCTTTGCTAACTTGTTCAGAAGATAGAGTTTCTTATAAAGCTTCTTATTTCCTCATCCCTCGATAGTTTTGTCTTGACAGAATAGAAAGCGATAGGGGATTGTTTTGGTAGTTCTGTAAACGAACCAATGCATATCAATAACGGGAACTCCTCATTAATAGTCGATTATATTTGTTGAAATTAGTAAATTAATAAATTAAAAGATATTTATTAAATTAAAAATTAAATAAATAATATTTAAATATAATTCACCTTATTTATNAAAATAATGAGCAAAACAGTACTGTGTAGGCCACCAAGACGCTCAATGGCGTGAACAAAGCAATGCTGGAGGTCAGGATTCCATCTAAGTCTAGGAATCTTGGATCTGTTGTACTGCCTCACTGCTCCATTTCTACCTCTGCTCGCCATTACTTATTCTTCCTTTGCCAACTTG
Organism: Phalaenopsis hybrid cultivar; assembly: GCA_002079205.1. Taxonomy (NCBI): domain Eukaryota; kingdom Viridiplantae; phylum Streptophyta; class Magnoliopsida; order Asparagales; family Orchidaceae; genus Phalaenopsis; species Phalaenopsis hybrid cultivar. The sequence goes on along the minus strand of JXCR01126811.1, from coordinate 359,943 downwards.
TTCAGAAGATAGAGTTTCTTATAAAGCTTCTTATTTCCTCATCCCTCGATAGTTTTGTCTTGACAGAATAGAAAGCGATAGGGGATTGTTTTGGTAGTTCTGTAAACGAACCAATGCATATGAATAACGGGAACTCCACATTAATAGTCGATTATATTTGTTGAAATTAGTAAATTGATAAATTAAAATATATTTATTAAATTTAAAATTAAATAAATAATATTTAAATATAGTTCACCTTATTTATTAATATAAACAAAAAAACATTATTCAATAAATAATTTATTAAATATTATACATTTATACAATATATTATTTAAAGAAAATTTAACTAATCATATTTTATTTATTTATATATTAATAAAGTTTTATTATAATTTGTTATACATTTAATATTTTTTTTCTTATTTTAAATTTCAATAAATAAATTTATTAATACTTAATTATATTAATTTATTGCAACTAAATTTATTGATGGTTTATATATTATTTTTAATATTGGATAGAAACTAATTATACTCTAATTTAAAATTTATATAATTATTTATTTATTTATATTTAAAAAATTATTTGTCAATAATTTTCTATAAGAAAGAAAGTACTTATTCAAATTTTAATATTTTTGCTATTTTTATATGAAAAAACAAGTACATACTAATTTTTAAATTTTATGTCAAAAATTATATGTCTGTTCAAAATTTAAACTGGATCAATTAATTAAATATGATCAATACAAATTTAAAAAAGTCAAATATTTTAAACCCCGACTTAAGTTCATATTGAACATGTACAACTTATGATTTGACCAGTCTTAATCTATTTCATGCCATATTCGACTCGACTCGACTTGAGGATAGTTTTTGGTCTAGGACATTTACAAGCATAGCACACAATTTCTAACATATCCCACACTTAAATTTAGAACATCACATCTGAGCTATTANTATATATATATATATATATATATATATATATATATATATATATATATATATATATATATATATATAATTATTAATACTCATTAAAACATGATCTATTGTAATCAAAATAATAAGTTCTAACTCAAGAGAATAAATTTGACTTTTTGAACTAAATTTAACTACAAAAATTAAAAAAAATGAATATATTCTACTGAATTATAGTGCTGAAAAAAATTTAAAAAAAAGATTTGCTTAAGACAAATGTAATGCATGAAGAATTATTTAGGGTTCGTTTGATTCACTGAAAATAAAGTAAATATAACATAAAGGTAATGTACTATAATTGAATGATTTTGAAGTTAATGTTTTATTTATTATAAAATAATTATAGGATTTTTTTTTCTGTCTGATTTGAAATAAATTGAAAATAATCTTCTTAAAAATATATAAAGTATTACAGCTGGTGGCAGGAGAGGAGCCATCCAGCGGAGCCAATGTAGGCATACGGTGGCGATTAGTGGCGACGACAGGCAGCACGAGGAGGCATCCAGAGGAGCCATCCAGCGGAGCCAATGTAGGCATGCAGTGGCGATTAGTGGCGACGACAAGCAGCACGAGCAATAGTATTTTACATTAATGAACCGTGTGAATTTCAAATTCAATCAACCAATTGAAGTCTAGATTCAACTAAAATAAGCTACGTGTAAATTTCAAATTTATTGATATTTTACTTTGTAATTCTTCGTATCAAACATTTTATTTTCTAAAATCCTCATAAAAGAATTATCAATCTAACCAAACAACAAAAGTTACATATATCCCCTAAAATTCTTGTGCATGCACATATGTTGCACATAAACTTTAATTTTCTTTTTTATGCCACTTTATCTATACTCGAAAATGTATATTTCAAATATTTTTTAAGTAATGATAGCGGTATTTTTGAAATTTTGAAATTTTTGAGTGTTATAGATATAAAAATACATAAGCGCTAGAAATGTAAATACATGAGAATTGGTAGGTCTCTAAATGGAGCGCTTTTTCTGTCCGGACTCTTGACGTAGTTCTACGTGCGTCCTAGGTTATTCTTAAGTTATTTTCAGGTTATTTCTGGGTTATTTTCAATAATACCGAAATAACCCAAAAATAACTCGCGGTTTTTATTCTTGGGGTATTTTTGAGTTATTTCGGTATTATTAAAAATAACTCAGAAATAACATGAAAATAACTTAGAAATAACTTGGTCCGCACGTAGAGCTACGTCAGGAGTCCGCACAGAAAATTTTTTTCTGTAAATGCCACACATGTTAAGGTAAACAAAAAAAATTTAAATTAAATTGAGTAAAAGCTTTGATTTTAATATTTTATGCCAATTATTTTTCCGAAAAATAACGCTATAAATTAGTTTTTCTTCTGTATGTGCGTGTGATTCAAATATTCCATGTCAATTATTTTCAATATGAAACAATAAAAATAATCCAATAAATCTAAAAATAAAATAATGCTGAATCTGGCACTTTGAAATATTTTATTTTATTTCTACCCAAAATGCTTACACAGTGGAGCACAAATATTATATACATAATATTTCGAAATGAACTTTTTAGGAAGCTTTACGATGGACAAAATACATAGAAAATTTTTGAAAAATATTACGTCAGGACTCCTAACGTAGAGCTGCGTTCGGATTGAAACATCGCCGTGTTACGGGAATATTTCATCTGTGTTATTTATAAAAATGATGTGTTATTCGAGTATTATATGGTGTTATTCAATTATTTTACGGTGTTATTTAAATATTCCATCGTGTTACTTGATTTGGGGCTGAAATGTTATTCGAATATTCTCCCACATTAGCTGATTTGAGGCTGTGTTATTCCGATAACATAGTAGAAATTGAAATAATACATCCCAAATCAAGTAACGCAGATGAATATTCCAATAACACCATAATATGGTCGAATAACAAATCATTTTTACAAATAACACAGATGTAATATTCTCATAACACAGCTGAATATTCCAATCCGAATGTAGCTCTGATATAAATTTTTTCCGAAAAATTTTCTTATAAATTTCTTNAACTATACCCCTCGAAGTTTTATAATAAAATTTATTTAACTTCAACTTAATTGTCATTAAAACTTAACTAAATAACTGTTCACAATAAATAAAGTAAGAGAGAAAAAAAAAAAGCAGGAAGAAGCCAACAAATTCCTCTGCTAAGATCTCTGATATACCCTCTGAATTAGTTTCTGACAGGAATATAATAACATTAAATATATACATTAAAAAAAATAATCTGTACGGAGAGCAGGTCTGGCTACAATTTTGACCCCAAAACTAAGCAGAAGAAAGAGAGAGTTAAGTCCATTAACGACGTCATGGCTCACAACAACGTATCAGAAAAAACGGCTACCGAATCTCTGAGCAAACGATTCTTTTGCTCTTTTTTCCTTTACTGCCCAACCCTAATCCACACCTCTCTTCCAAAAGATGAAAACAAACACAATATCATAAAATGTCTACGTCGTAGGTGAAAACACATGTTAATTAATTTATAGGTATTATTCTTTTTTACTTCTAAGGTTTTTAAAATTTATTAGATTGAATCATATTTTATATGAAAATATTTAGTTACGTCGTATGCATGCATAATTACATATACATATTATAGTTATTTGGAAAAAATATTAGGTCGGGACTCCAGATGGATCCGGAGTCCTATAGGGGAGCGACACATGTAAAGTGGACCAATCACAATGTATTGTGNATTGTAATCAAAATAATAAGTTCTAACTCAAGAGAATAAATTTGACTTTTTGAACTAAATTTAACTACAAAATTTTAAAAAATGAATATATTCTACTCAATTATAGTGCTGATAAAAATTAAAAAAAAAAGATTTGCTTAAGATAAATGTAATGCATGAAGAATTGTTTAGGGTTGGTTTGATTTGCTGAAAAAGTAACGCTTAAATATAATATAAAGGTAATGTACTATAATTGAATTATTTTGAAGTTAATGTTTTATTTATTATAAAATAATTGTAAGACTTTTTATTTTTTTTCTGATTGATTTGAAATAAATTGACAATAATCTTTTTAAAAATATAAGGTATTACGGCTGGTGGCAGGAGCCATCCATAAAAGCAATCCAGCGAAGCCAATGTAGGCATGCAGTGGCCATTAGTGGCGAAGACAAGCAGCACGAACAATAGTATTTTACAGTAATGAACGGTATGAATTTCAAATTCAAACAACCAATTGAAGTCTAGATTCAACTAAAGTAAACTGCGTGTAAATTTCAAATTTATTGATATTTTACTTTGTAATTCTTCATATCAAACATTTTATTTTCTAAAAATCCTCATAAAAGAATTATCAATCTAACCAAACAACAAAAGTTACATATATCCCCTATAATTCTTGTGTATGCACATATGTTGCACATAAACTTTAATTTTCTTATTTATGCCACTTTATCTATACTTGAAAATGTATATTTCAAATATTTTTTAAGTAATGATAGCGGTATTTTTGAAATTTTGAAAATTTTGAGTGTTATAGATATAAAAATACATAAGCGCTAGAAATGTAAATACATGAGAATTATTTGGTAGGTCTGTAAATGGAGCGTTTTTTCTGTCCGGACTCTTGACGTAGCGTCCTAGGTTATTCTTAAGTTATTTTCAGGTTATTTCTGGGTTATTTTCAATAATACCGAAATAACCCAGAAATAACCCGCGTTTTTTATTCTTGGGGTATTTCTGGGTTATTTCGGTATTATTAAAAATAACTCAGAAATAACTTGAAAATAACTTAGAAATAACTTGGTCCGCACGTATAACTACTTCAGGAGTCCGCACAGAAAATTTTTTTCTGTAAATGCCACACATGTTAAGGTAAGCAAAAAAAATTTAAATTAAATAGAGTAAAAGCTTTGATTTTAATATTTTATGCCAATTATTTTTCCGAAAAATAACGCTATAAATTAGTTTTTCTTCTATATGTGCGTGTGATTCAAATATTCCATGTCAATTATTTTCAATATGAAACAATATAAATAATCCAATAAATCTAAAAATAAAATAATGCTAAATCTGGCACTTAGAAATATTTTATTTTATTTCTACCCAAAATGCTTACACAGTGGAGCAGAAATATTCTATACATAATATTTCGAAATGAATTTTTTAGGAAGCTTTACGATGGACAAAATACATAGAAAATTTTGGAAAAATATTACATCAGGACTCCTAACGTAGAGCTATGTTCGGATTGAAACATCCGGTTGTGTTACAGGAATATTTTATCTGTGTTATTTGCAAAAATGATGTGTTATTCGAGTATTATATGGTGTTATTCGATTATTTTGCGGTGTTATTAAAATATTCCATCGTGTTACTTGATTTGGGGCTAAAGTGTTATTCGAATATTCCCCGATATTACTTGATTTGAGGCTGTGTTATTCCGATAACATAGTAGAAATTAAAAAAATATGAGGAATATGTCGAATAACACACCCCAAATCAAGTAAAGCAGTGGAATATTCCAATAACACCGTAAAATAATCGAATAACATCATTTAATACTTGAATAACACATCAATTTTACAAACAAAGCAGATGAAATATTACTTTTATAAAAAGTTTCATAATCAATAAATTTTACTAATTTTAATTTATAAAAAGATTCCTAAGAAAATGGTAAGAACTATACTCCTCGAAGTTTTATAATAAAATTTATTTAACTTCAACTTAATTGTCATTAAAACTTAACTAAACAACTGTTCACAATAAATAAAGTAAGAGAGAGAAAAAAAATGCAGGAAGAAGCCAACAAATTCCTCTGCTAAGATCTCTGATATACCCTCTGGATTAGTTTCTGACAGGAATATAATAACAATAAATATATACATTAAAAAAATAATCTGTACGGAGAGCAGGTCTGGCTACAATTTTGACCCCAAAACAAAGCAGAAGAAAGAGAGAGTTAAGTCCATTAACGACGTCATGGCTCACAACAACGTATCAGAAAAAACGGCTACCGAATCTCTGAGCAAACGATTCTTTTGCTCTTTTTTTCCTTTACTGCCCAACCCTAATCCCCACCTCTCTTCCAAAAGATGAAAACAAACACAATATCATAACATGTCTACGTCGTAGGTGAAAACACATGTTAATTAATTTATAGGTATTATTTTTTTTTACTTCTAAGGTTTTTAAAATTTATTAGATGGAATCATATTTTATATGAAAATATTTAGTTACATTATATGCATGTAGAATTACATATAGGTACTATAGTTATTTGGAAAAAAATATTAGGTCAGGGCTCCAGATGCATCTAGAGTCATATAGGGGAGCGACACATGTAAAGTGAACCAATCACAATGTATTGTGATGGTTCCACTTTACACGTGACGTCTCCTTATTAGACTCCGGATGATTCGAAGTATTGACCTAATATTTTCTCAATTATTTGGGGGTATTGGAAGGTTATGTCGGTGTTATTGGGGTTAATAGCCTCGATAACCTCACAAATCTCTGAATGACAACAAAAAATATGAGTGCGAACAAAGGAATGTATTGATAGGTTATTGAGATGTTATCGAGGGTAATGCTCTCAATAATATCTCAATAACCCAATAGCTAAGTTATTAGAATATTATTAGGGAAATACTCACCTAAAACTGTGTGCATATAAAGTACATAAATAGCTCTTCATGCTATTTTTTAAAAATTTTCTGCCCTAAGGGAGTAGTCATATTAAGAGAGAGAGAGAGAAAGGGAGGGAAGAAGAGAGAAAAATTGAAAAAAGTTTCTGCTGCAACGCTTATAGTGACATAAGCCGCAAGCAGAGGCAGGGGCTTCCTTGGTACTAATCCTATTACATATTAAAAATAGAAGTATATATATATATATATACACACACACACACACACACACACGTATGTATGTATATATGTATGTATGTATATGTATGTATTCATATATTATTTTCTAAGTATAATGTGGTGTACGAGCATAAAAAGCTATAAACATTCGGGAGGCTGAATTCCAATAGGAATGCAATAACTTGTTGCCATTATAACCTGGGAAATATGAAAACCCTAAACCTCGAATGAAGGCATGCGTGCACAGAAGCTAAAGGCTAAAGCGTTATCCTATGCTTCATATTTATTTTTCACTGCAAATTTATTACAAATCCAGACAGAGCTGAGGTCAGAGCGAGGGAAGAAGCGAGGAAGATGAGAACACTTTCCTTTTGCATCAAGTAAGAATTCAACTCAGAAGTTAAGAAGCACAGTAATTGTTATATGAATCTTGATGTAACTGCTAACAGCAGCCGGCCGCTATTACGTTCTTAATAATACAAGTGAAATTGTCCGAAAGCTCCCTTTTTTACTAAATTTTCAATAAAAATGAAAATAAATCATCGGATATATGATTCAAAACCTCCTCAACCTTGAAATTACTTTTAAAAATATTTATTTTAAATTACTTGGTTAAAATATAATAATGGTTTACTTCCAGAAAAAAAAAACTGAATGGTAACTTTATTTAGAGATGGTGGATATTGAATTCAAATTTATTCTTGGGTAACATCTAAAGTAATGAATATAATTTTTTTGCTTATATCGTGGAGGTTATGATAGAGAAGCGGGATTACTACCTGTGTAAGCCCAAAAGAGGCGCAAGTGGTCTGGTATCCTATAAAAAGGGTGAGTTCGGCTAAGGGTTTGTTTGGGGCAGCTGCAGCTTATTCTGATAAGTTGCTGATCAGCAGCTAATCCAAATATGCTGACTGACTGTTTGATTTGTGCGTTTGAAAAACATCTGATTTGCAGCTGTTTATGAGAAAATGATCGTTCTCTCTTTGAACTAGATAAGTTGTTTAGTAGTTTAATTGTATATTTGAAAAACAACTGATTTATTATTGGTTTGATACCAATAAAAACAGCTGTTTCATTATGTCAAGAATACATATGTACTCATATTTTTTTTGGTTTCATCCAAATAAACAAAACATAAAAACAAAAACCACATAAAGAAACAACAAAGTGGTATGTGAATGAAATCCAATTTTGATATATACTCTACTAACAGATTGTTAATTTTGAATCATCAATCAAACTACAAGTAGCAAGACAAAGATGCAAGGCTATGAATTTTCCAAACAGGATACTCGAAATAAACAAGCTTCATTCACATCTCTCTCCCTATCTCCATATCCATTGCATTGGACATAAGTTATAGATTGCAATAGATGTGTGAACTCTACATCATCTATATATATATATATATATACATACATATTTTCAAGTACAGTGCAAGTAAAATAGCTAGTTCGGCTGCAAGTGCAGCCCCCTTGAGCAAAAAGAAATGTCAGTGCAATAACAAAAATAGTATACGTGCCTTACACCATTATACACCAAAATCCAAACAAATCGCAAACGAGGAAGAATTGGAGAAGAAAAAGTAGAGAAGGGGTGAAGGCCCATACTGAAATGTCAAACATATGCAAAAATCTAGAAGAATGCATAAAACAAAAAATATGAAAGCCAACAGAACCCAACTAAATCAAAATTAGCCAAAGAAAGACCTACTATGAAAACAATTCCATCCATACGAAAACCATTCCATACTTACAAATCTATCGTTATGAGAGATCAGAGAGGGAAGTAAAGAGTGAGAGGATGAGAGGCGAAGGAGCAGTGAGATGAAACGAGAAGAGAGCGAGAGAACCATAGGAGGATCGCGCTCGGGCAGACGAGAAGTGAAATCAATAGCAGGTGGGTAATAATCAACGCACGAACGCGGGCTACTAGATCGATCCCGCAACTACATTTATTAAAGAAAAAAAAGGCGGCGTTTGGGAAACGCAGCCCAGACACCCTAAACAAACGGATAGGAGGCATTTCAAAACGCCTCCATATGCAATAGCTGCCCTAAAAGTACCCCAAGTCTTCCGAACTTGGATGAGTGATCACAAGATTAGAGTTGAAATGTTGAACTGGGTGAGTTCTGTTATTTTAGATGGTTGCATTTTTTTGACTCAAATGAGTGTCACTAAACCTTACATGATTGTGATTAAAGCTCCAAGTGATTCTTTAAATCACGGGNATATATATATATATATATATATTTTCAAGTGCAGTGCAAGTAAAAAAAGGCTAGTTCGGCTGCAAGTGCAGCCCCCTTGAGCAAAAAGAAATGTAGGTGTGAAGGCCCATACTGAAATGTCAAACATATTAAAAAATTTAGAAAAATGCATAAAACTAAAAATACGAAAGCCAACAGAACCCAACTAAATCAAAACTAGCCAAAGAAACACCTACTATGAAAATAATTCCATCTATACGAAAACCATTCCATACTTACAAATCTATTATTATGAGAGATCAGAGAGGGAAGTAAAGAGTGAGAGGATGAGAGGTGAAGGTGCAGTGAGATGAAACGAGAAGAGAGCGAGAGAACCATAGGAGGATCGCAATCGGGCAGACGAGAAGTGAAACCAAAAGTAGGTGGGTAATAATCAACGCACGAAGCGGGCTACTAAATTGATCCCGCGACTACATTTATTAAAGAAAAAAAATGCAGCGTTTGGGAAACGCCGCCCGATCGCCCTAAACAACGGATATGAGGTATTTTCAAAATGCCTCCATATGCAATAGCTGCCCTAAACGTGCCCTAAGTCTTCTTGACTTGGATGAGTGATCACAAGATTAGAGTTGATATGTTGAACTGGGTGAGTTCTGTTATTTTAGATGGTTGCATTTTTTTGACTCAAATGAGTGTCACTAAACCTTACATGATTGTGATTAAAGCTCTAAGTGATTCTTTAAATCACGGGTCTTGGAGAATTCCTTTATTCCACACGTGAATTCCTTGATGTTGTTGTTCAAGTGCGATAATGAGTATTGTGTAAATTTGGTTCCGTGACTCTCCCAGTTATATATTATTTTAGTAATAAAAAAAATTTAAGTTTGTTTTATACATTTAAAATAGTGCCTCACTTATTTTTATAATTATGCCATCACTACCACCACTAACAACAACAAGTCTTCATCCGACTAAGTGAGGTAGACTACATGAATCCTTTTTTACCATGAGTTGTCTCCACCAAAATATCTTGATGTCGTTAGCTGCCATGGGTTGCCTCCTCCAAAATAGTCATGTTACATTTTTTTTTTTTTAGGTTTAAGTTTTAATGTCNAAAAAAAATTTAAGTTTGTTTTATACATTTAAAATAGTGCCTCACTTATTTTTATAATTATGACATCACTACTACCACCAACAACAACAAGTCTTCATCCCACTGAGGTAGACTACATGAGTCCTTTTTTACCATGAGTTGCCTCCACCAAAATATCTTGATGTTGTTAGTTGCCATGGGTTGCCTCCTCCAAAATAGCCAAGTTACTTTTTTTTTTTTTGTTTAGGTTTAGGTTTTAATGTATTTTTATGGTGAATTTTATGTTATTTCATTTAGGTTGGTTTGGTACTTTAACCTAAATTGTTCTCGACTGAGGTTAAGTGTGCTTTCATTTTCGAACAAAAACCCTCAGTGGCCTTCAGCCACCTATGTCTAGATTAGTTAGTTTAAATAAATAAAATATGAAACTAGAATTATCTGAGTTAACCTGATTCATGTTGGTTTCCATCAGACTATCTTTCAACTAGTTTAGGTTGACCTAAGTTTAATAGGATTGACCCAGGTTGACCTAGTTTGATCACAATCAAGTTAGTTCCAATTAGCTTAAATTGACTTATTCTAAGTCAAGTTAAACTAAGTCAAATTAACTTAGAAGCAAACTAGGTTAAACTGGAATAATCCAAGTTTAATATCCTATGTTGAATAAAGTTAAATTGGACTTAGATAAAGTCAAATTAATGTAAACTTGACTTATCAAGTCTAAGTTATGTTAAATTTATATCAATCCTTAGTTAAACTANAACTGGAATAATCCAAGTTTAATATCCTATGTTGAATAAAGTTAAATTGGACTTAGATAAAGTCAAATTAATTTAAACCTGACTTATCAAGTCTAAGTTATGTTAGACTTATATCAATCCTTAGTTAAACTGAGGTTGAGACTAAATTCAAGTTTGAAATTGAGTTTCAGGTTGGGTTGATCAAAGTTTAAGCCTGATTACTGAAACACCTAATATATATTGTATTTTAGTACACAATTTTATACCTATTTTTTGAGATATTACGCTTTAATGAAAGATATTTGTGTGTTTTTCTTTCAGGTATAATCAAATAGATGAAAAATGGTAAAAGATGTGAAAAAGGATTAATTTTGGAGTAAAAATGAAAAAGGTGAAAAAATGAACTGAGGCGCCTAAGCGCCCAGTACTAGCGCTTACGCACTTGCTATTCAGAGAAAGCTGCGACTAAGCGTCAGGTACCCCGCGTTTAAGCGCCAGAAGTAGTTATTTGATGATTCATTGAACTTAGACGACTTTGAAGAGGTTTTTGAAACAACCCTTGGTAAAAACATGGGAAATAGTTCATGAACACAAAAATTCATCCAATTGGCTTTTGAAAGGAGGCAACTTCTAGAAGATTTATTGAATAGAGACACATTTTGAAGAGAAACCAAGACACATCTTGGATTTTTATTAAATAAGACTAGGATCATCAAAATGAGAGGCCAGCCAATCTACATCCAAACACCATAATTCATCCTAGTAACTGTTGTCGTCAGCCACCTTTTTATTTTATTTTGAGTTTTAGTTTGTATTATGAGTGAAGGAAGATAATTCAAAGGAACTGCAAGACATTTGGTGGAGAGGATTTGAGATAAGTGTTTATCTTTATGACTACATTTGGTTTTAATTTTGATTTCTTGTTGGTGTGCATGATTTCTACTTTTAAACTCAAGTGTGGTTGTGTTTTCTCCTTGAATTCTGGGTAGTTTTCTTTATCTTTTTCCTTAAAATGATAAGTGATTAAGTATTGAAAGGAAGTTGTGTGAAGTATTGGACTTCAATGTTGGAAGAATTTAAGATGATTTAAAACATTGTACTTCATTTATTCATTGATTTGGCCATTTAAGATGTTAATACCTGTTGTGAGAACATGTAAGATCCTAGTTGGTATTATCCCAGTTAACAAATGGTAAGAATCACAATTGATTTCATGGATGAGAATGTATTTCATAGGGTTGATTGCAAATAAATAGGAAAATAAAGTTTCAAGGGTATAGAATTAGAGGACACCAGAGTGACAGGCCAAAACCACCAATTTGATTTATAATTTTAGGTTTTGATACGAGATGTTAGACCTTAGGCAGAGGGAGAAGAGGAAACTCTTGAGTGAGAGCTATCATCTTCCCTACTTAACCGGTCTTCAAAACTATTCAAACTTTAAATTAGACAATATTCTTTATAGCAACTCTAGTAAGGGTTAAAAATATTATTGCTCCTATTTGACACAACACAATTAGAATGCTTTCACAACAGATTTTCTATACTTGTTACTGATTCATGATAAGGAAAAAGATATTTTATTTATATTTATTTTATCTTGCAAATATTTAGTTAAGTTTGTTAATTGCTTACTTTATTTTAAATTATAAAAAAAATTCAAAAAGATTTGATTTTTCATTCTTATTATAGCATCTCGAGTTAATGTAAGAATCTTTTGCTAAGTAGAATTTTGTTATCTAGTTTCTCCTATTTTGTAGAGTGCATATTGTCAAGTTTTTTCTGTGGTTTGATTCTTCGGGGCTTAATAAAAAAGTAATATATTACTTGATAACGATACGTATACTTGCATAGTATCTCATATTTAAATATTATAACTTTATTCTTATTTGCTTCATAGAGAAAAATTTACCTAGCTTTTGCTTAGGATCAAATTTTTGGCATCGTTGCAAAGTAAGAATTATTATTAAGGAAATTAAGCATATAATCTCATACATCTCAATAGACATCTATATAGAAAGTCGGGATCAAGTTTTTGGCGCAGTTGCCGCAGAAAATTACAAAATTTTCAAATGAAGTTTTTAGAAAGCAAAATTTCTATTTTTATAAATTCATATTTAAAATTTAAGATTTATTATAGGAATATTATAGTATTTTTTATATAAATTTCTTTTTTGTGTGTTGATCCCGACTTAATGCTTATGCACAGTAAAACAATAGTTCTGATGATATTTTTCACTTATATTTCCTTATTTTGCAACAAAACCAAAAACTTGATCCTGAAAAAAAATAAGAATTTAAATTTTTTAATTTATATATATTTATATTAGGATACTACGCAAGTATACGTATCGTTATCAAGTAATATAAGAATTTTTGACTAAGACTTAAATATTGACTTTTGTCCGTTACTCTAATTATGATTCTTGTTTACTCCACGACAACGGAGCCAAAAACTTGACAGTGACTTTATATATGCTTAAAAATATAAGTATTTAATACTACTGCTAAAAGATTTAATTCCTCAGCAGCTATACTAAAACGTAAAAATATAACTATTTAATACTGCTGCTAAAAGATTTAATTCCTCAGCAACGACACCAAAACTTAATAATGGTTATAGATTCGATAAATATGGACGTAATAAATATTCAATAATTGTAAAGTCACACTTATCAAAGCAAGTATACGTATCGCTCAAGTAATATAGAGCTCTAGTGGAGTCCTAGATATCGATCCCATAGGGAGTAAGATTAGAATTACAAATTAAGATTTTAGAAAAGTAATACTTTAATCACAAGAACGAAGTTCAATTTGCTTATCTGTCACTAATAGACAATTGAAATAAATATGTAATTTTAATAACTATTAAATAACTAATTATACTAATGAATAATTTNAAGTTCCTCTGAATCTCTTCCTTTCTTTACAACACACAGAATTCCTCTTCGAAGCAGCAAGGAGGAAGAAATCTCTCACTTTCCCTCCACTCATACAATCTCTCGAAGAATTCCTCACAATTTTGACACTCTAGTAAATTCTTTATACACTAATGGAACCTCTCTAACCTTCAGGACCTTTCTAACATCCAGGACCTCTCTAATATCCAGGACCTCTCTAATTTTTGGCCAAAATCTTCTTTTAAAGTTGTGGATGAGCTTTCCTAAGAGTTGCCTAAGCATCCCTTCAAAATTTGTCTTCATCCAAAGCCTAGTTGGACATACCGCCGAGCTCGCCGTCGGCGGCCTCGAGGGCGCCGTCGGTGGACCTTCTTAATAAATTAATTCTGGAGTCTCGAGAAAATCTCGTCGTCGGTGCTCTAGTTCAATTTCCACATTTTGGTCCTTTTTGCTCCAAATTCGCTCCTTTTTGCATCTTTTTGCTCCAATGACCCTATTTCATCATTCATGCAACAAAACATCAAAAATACCTTTCTTAAAAGTACAATATCATCAAAAATAGTATAAAATAGGTATGAAAATCTCAACATATTTTCCTTTGGTCAAAATCCCCCAAACTTAACTATTACTTGTCCTCAAGTAATTTTAGTACTATATAAAAGTTATGATCTATTGTAGTAAAGTTTTAATTCAGAAATACTATAAGTTTGATTTAAATAAATATCATAGTGAGATTTTCAGAAAAAAATTCAAGTAATTGAATTAACTCTGTAATCACAAGATTATCTAGTCCTTATCTAGTCTTCAAGTTTAAGAGTTCTAGTCTTCTATTCATTTCAAGAATGATTATATGTTTAATACTAAAGTCACTTAGAATATTCAAATGATAGAAACTTCATGAGAACACTACTAGTAAAAGATCTATTCCATAAATTTAAGTTCAGGAATGTATTTAAGTATTTTTCTTTAGGTAGGTCCAGTGAAGCTAATTTTTGATTAGCCATATCTTCAAGCTTCTCCTCACTTCCATAATTTTTTCTTTCTTTTTTTTTCTCTTTTTCATTTGGATTGTTTTTATATATTTTTCTTTTCTTTTCAGGGATTGTTTTCAATCCTTTCTTTTTCCTTTTTCAAGTGACGATTATTATATCTAGATATCCTTTAATGATTTTCAACATCACTTTTCTTTCTNAACCACAAGATTATCTAGTCATCAAGTTTAAGAGTTCTAGTCTTCTATTCATTTCAATAATGACTATATGTTACAATATTAAGTCACCTAGAATATTTAAATGATAGGAACTTCATGAGAACACTACTAGTAAAAGATCTATTCCATAAATATAAGTTCAGGAATGTATTTAAGTTTTCCTTTTAGGTAGGTCTAGTGAAACCAATTTTTGATTAGCCATATCCTCAAGCTTCTCCTCACTTCCATAATTTTTTCTTTCTTTTTTTTCTCTTTTTCATTTGGATTGTTTTCAATCCTATATATTTTTCTTTTCTTTTCAGGGATTGTTTTCAATCTTTTCTTTTTCCTTTTTCAAGTGAGGATTATTATATTTGGATATCTTTTAATGATTTTTAACATCACATTTCTTTCCCTAAATTTGAAACTTAAAGCATTCTTTTACCTTATAAATATCTCATAGTTTTTACATCATTGAGCCCCAATCTTTTCTTCTCAAATGAATTTCCAGATTCTTAATACTTCAAAATATAGTTTCCTTTACTTTAACTTGTTAACTATAATCTTATTCTCTTATACTAAAATATCTTAAGTTACAAAATTAATTTTCATTACAAAAATATTCCTTTAAATCTACCATAATATTTAAATAGCTAAAAAATATAGTCACCTGAATTAAATTCACTACATAAAATCATATAAATAATTTTTGAAAATATTGAAATAGAGGTCATCTAATAGTTAATCCTGAATTAAATTCACTACATAAAATCATATTAATAATTTTTGAAAATATTGAAATAGAGGAAATCTAATAGTTAATCTTTTTCTTCCCTCCCCCAAACTTAAATTTTTCAATATAAAATAATGCAGGTGGAAAGAAAAACTCTAAAATAAATCATACCTCAGTATTTTAGGCATTTTCATCATTCTGAAATTTTTGCAGTCCTTCTCAACATTTCTACTTCACCTGGTCTGTAATATTAGGAGCTTTCTACACATATAAATCATTAGAGGAATTTCTGGGAAATGAAATTTTGAAATAATTATAAAACTAAAACATTAAACAAGCACAATATTTCCTAACACAAACATAATACTACACAAAACAATTTAAAATGCAAAATAAAAATCACATTACATTACAATTTACAAAATACTACTCAACATATATTAAACTATACATGCAAATTTAACTATAACACTAACTTTATAACAAAAATTAAAAATCATCCAAGTACAACATACTAATAAAAAAAAGCATAAATACACACAAGCATCCATTTCTATTACAAAGGATCACAAAAATAAAGTACAAGTACATTCAATTTTATCAGATATCAAAATCCCAAACTATGTCTTCGTCTCCTTGGTCAGCAGGTGGATTGGGCTGATACTGAGTATATCGTGGGCATCAAACTATGTCTTCATCTCCTTGATCAGCAGGTGGATCGGGCTGATACTGAGTATATCGGGGTCACTCAAGAAAAGTAATATCAGGCTCACCTCTGTAGTGTCAGACTTGATTCATAGTAAGCTATCTCAAAATCTGAATGCCTCTGCATGTACTCACTATCATAATCATGTCGATGTTCTAAACCTCCAATCCTTTCATTTATTAACTCTATAATCTTTTGCTGCAAGTTCAACTCTTTCATCAAATCAGTGAGGATAGGTGAATTAGAAGGTGGAAGATCATAACTTGTAGAGGGGACATCTCTACTAGAAGAAGGTTCTTGACTTCTACTTCCATTTCTCCATTTCTCATGGGATTCATAAGTTTTCAAATTGGTCTTACTAATGGGTTTCATAGGGTAAACCCATGCTTCATCTCCAGTTTCCACTTCAGAAAGTTTGCAAATTGCATAAATAAGGCTAGGATGTCCTAAACTTCCACTTGTCTCACTCTTTGTCGTAGTCAATATATTCTTAAAAATAATTCTCCCCATATTGATAGTTCTATTATTCTGAATACAGAAATTCAGAATATCTCTATCTCTAGTTACCTCACTATGGTGATAAGTTGGTAATAGAGTAGAATAAATAAAATAATGTCACGCTTTAGAGGTGGCATTCAACATGGAAACAAAAAAATTTACCTGTTCTCGCTGCTCTATCTTCCATGTTCCTTTCTCATCAGTGAGAAAGTTAATCACATCATTCAGGGGGCCTTCCATAGTACTGAAGGATTCATATTGGCAGCTATAAGAGTCCGGGACTTCGTAAAAGGTGTTAATGCGGGCGGTAGTAAATTCAACAGGAAATCCCCGCACTTGAACGATTCCATTTTGAGAATAGAATACTGACCAAAGAAAAATATGTTGAGATTTTCATACCTATTTGACACTGATTTTGATGATATTGCACTTTAAAGAAGTGTATTTTTTATTTTTTATTGCAGGTATGATGAATTATAGTCATTAGAGCAAAAAGATGCAAAAATGGTGCAATTTGGAGCAAAAACAAGCAAGAAATGATATTCTGCCCTGGCTATCTGTTAGGAACACAACGCAAGTGAAACGGGGCAAAACAGAGCTAAAATGGAGCCAAATAGAGCGAAATGGTGGAGCTGCGCAGTCTGTCCGACGACAGTGCCAAAACGGCGCCGACGACGAGATTTACCTGAGAAGACTGAAAAATGACAGAAAAGCTCACCGACAGCGCCCTCGAGCCCGCCGACAGTGCCCGAGACAATTATGGGCTGACTTTTGGCGGTTATGGGCTGAAATTCAATGGATTTGGACGCTTTTTGGAAGGGTGCTTGTGGCAACTCATCATACATCGTCCCTACACTTTAAAAGAACGAATTTAGGTTAG
This sequence comes from Phalaenopsis hybrid cultivar, assembly GCA_002079205.1. Classification (NCBI taxonomy): domain Eukaryota; kingdom Viridiplantae; phylum Streptophyta; class Magnoliopsida; order Asparagales; family Orchidaceae; genus Phalaenopsis; species Phalaenopsis hybrid cultivar. Next base: position 342,174 of record JXCR01126811.1, on the reverse strand, counting down.
AAAAGGGGGGATTTATGTGAGAGGAATGTTAGGAAAAATGTGGAGAAAGTTTAGGTTTCTTAAAATAGGAGTAAAAATGTAGATTTCTACCCTTTTAGAGAGATTGGAGAGGGGATTTTGAGAGAATTTGTAAGGAGATGTTCTAGCTTTGCATGGATCAGCAGGAGACTTTATGGTAGAGATTTTATTCCTTTCAAGAGAAAAAGCTAAGTATTGTGTTCTTCATTATCTTATGGTTTTGTAAACACTTATATAGTAGATTTGCTTTAATGAAATGAAGTTTTCCGTTGTGTTTTCTTCGTACTTTGTGATGGGCTTCTCTTACTCTCTCTTCATGTTTGGAAATAATGGCGTAGAGAAGATTATGCCATTGTTTTCATTTTACTTTTCTTTTGTAATGAGTAGAATTCAGTTTAGGAAATGTGATGGGCTTCTCTTACTCTCTCTTCTTGTTTGGAAATAATGGTATGAGAAGATTATGCATGTTTTCATTTTACTTTTCTTTTGTAATGAGTAGAATTCATGTTTAGGATTTTGTGATGCATATTAGAAGCGAATTTAATTATCAATGTGATGGTTTTTACTTGCACTTTATTTACCTTATAATAAAGGCCTATGTTTAGGATTTTGTGATGCATGTTAGAAGTGGATTTAATTATCAATGTGACGGTTTTTACATGCACTTTATTTACATTACAATAAAGGCCTATGTACTGTTAAAAGTTGTTGTAATTGCATTAAGACCCGAGAGGGCTGTGTAATTCTCAACAAAGTAGAACCACATTCAGATTTCATGGATAGTTAAGTTCATGGGAGTTGAATGCAAATAAATAAGGAAATATACTTTGATGGGCGAGAATTGGAGATTTTAGGATGACAGACTAAAATCCCCAATTCGGTCCTATTGTTTGAGTATTGAAGCGGAGATGTTAGCCCTCAGGTGAGGGGAACGTGGGAGCTCCGAAGTGAGAGTCGGTATGCTCCCAACCTAGCCACGAATTCAGTAAACAAGCATAGGATTAGTCAATGTTCTTTATGCCTGGATCAAAGGGTAAAGAATAGGATTGCTTCTATTTGGCACATACAATATTTAATGCATCTCATTCCTTTACATTATCTAATTCATTACATAAGAATAGTAGTTTGTAATATCTCAAAAT
>JXCR01126811.1:324108-335013 GCA_002079205.1 Phalaenopsis hybrid cultivar | reverse complement strand
TATATATATATATATATATATATATATATATATATATATATATATATATATATATATATATATATAATTATTAATACTCATTAAAAAATTATCTATTATAATTAAAATAATAAGTTCTAACTCAATAGATTAAATTTAACTTTCTGAACTAAATTTTAAAAAATGAATATATTCTACTGAATTATGGTACTGATAAAAATTAAAGAAATAAGATTGGCTTAAGACAAATGTAATGCATGAAGAATTATTTAGGGTTGGTTTGATTTGTTGAAAAAGTAATGTGGCGTAAAGTAAATATAATATAAAGGTAATGTACTATAGTTGAATTATTTTGAAGTTAATGTTTTATTTATTATAAAATAATTGTAGAATTTTTTATTTTTTTTTGTTTGGTTTGAAATAAATTGAAAATAATCTTTTTAAAAATATATAGGCTACAAGGTAGATTAAAATGTAATGACGGCCGACGGCAGGAGGCCTCCAGAGGAGCCATCCAGCAAAGCCAATGTAGGCATGCGGTGGCGATTAGTGGCGACGACAAGCGGCACGAGCAATAATATTTTACATTAATGAACGGTGTGAATTTCAAATTCAAACAATCAATTCAAGTCTAGATTCAACTAAAATAAACTACGTGTAAATTTCAAATTTATTGATATTTTACTTTGTAATTCTTCATGTCAAACATTTTATTTTCTAAAATCCTCGTAAAAGAAATATCAATCTAACCAAACAACGAAAGTTACATGTATCCCCTATAATTCTTGTGCATGCACATATGTTGCACATAAACTTTAATTTTCTTTTTTAATGCATCTTTATCTATACTTGAAAATGTATATTTTAAATATTTTTTAAGTAATGATGAATTTTTTAATATTTCATATGCTACCCAAAAATAAAAATGTATATTTCAAATATTTCTTACAAAATGCTTACACAGTGGAGCACAAATATTACATAAATAATATTTCGAAATGAATTTTTCAAGAAGCTTTACGATGGACAAAATACATAGGAAATTTTGAAAAAATATTACATCAGGACTCCTAACGTAGAGCTACGTTCGGATTGAAACATCCGGAGGTGTTACGGGAATATTCCATCTGCTTTATTTGTAAAAATGATGTGTTATTCGAGTATTATATGATGTTATTTGATTATTTTGCGGTGTTATTGAAATATTCCATCGTGTTACTTGACTTGGGGCTGAAGTGTTATTCGAATATTCCCCCACATTACTTGATTTGAGACTGTGTTATTCCGATAGCTTAGCAGAAATTGAAATAACACGAGGAATATGCCGAACAATACAACCCCAAATCAAGTAACGCAGGGAAATATTTCAATGACATCACAAAATAATCAAATAATACCATATAATACTCGAATAACACAGATGAAATATTCTCGTAACACAGCCGGATATTCCAATCCAAATGTAGCCCTACATTAAGAGCCCTGGTGTAATATTTTTTCAAAAATTTTTCTTATAAATTTCTCATCCAAAGTGTAATTCAGTAACATCACTTTTATAAAAAGTTTCATAATCAATAAATTTTACTAACTCTAATTTATAAAAAAGATTCCTAAGAAATGGTAAGAACTATACTCCTCGAAGTTTTATAATAAAATTTATTTAACTCAAGTTAATTGTCATTAATACTTAACTAAATAACTGTTCACAATAAATAAAGTAAGAGAGAGAGGAAAAAGCAGGAAGAAGCCAACAAATTCCTCTGCTAAGATCTCTGATATACCCTCTGAATTATTTTCTGACAGGAATATAATAACAATAAATATATACATTAAAAAAATAATCTGTACGGAGGGCAGGTCTGGCTACAATTTTGACCCCAAAACTAAGCAGAAGAAAGAGAGAGTTAAGTCCATTAACGACGTCATGGCTCACAACACACGGATCAGAAAAGAACGGCTACCGAATCTCTGGGCAAGCGATTCTTTTGCTCTTTTTTCCCTTTATTGCCCAACCCTAATCCCCACCTTTCTTCCAAAAGATGAAAACAAACACAATATCATAACATGTCTACGTCGTAGGTGAAAACACATGTTAATTAATTTATAGGTTTTATTTATTTTTACTTCTAAGGTTTTTAAATTTTATTAGATCCAATCACATTTTATATTATAATATTTACGTATGTCATATGCATGCAGAATTACATATTCGTATTATAGTTATTTGGAAAAAATATAAGGTCAGGACTCCAGATTCATTCAGAATCATATAGGGGAGCGACACATGTTGTGATTGATCCACTTTACACGTGGCGCTTCCTTATTGGACTCCGGATGATCCGGAGCCTTGACCTAATATTTTTACAGTTATTTGGGGGTATTGGAAGGTTATATCGGTGTTATTGGGGTTAATAATCTCACAAAACCTCCGAATAACAACAAAAAATATGAGTGCGAACAACGAAAAGTTTTGGTAGGTTATTGAGTGGTTATTGAGATGTTATTAAGGGTAATGCTCTCAATAATCTCTCAATAACACCAATAACTAAATTATTAAAATGTTATTAGGGAAATACACACACAAATATGCAAAATTGTGTGTATATAAAGTACATAAATAGCTCTTCATGCTTTCTTTTAAAAACTTTCAACCCTATGGGAGTAGTCACAGTAAGAGAGGAGGGAAGGAGGGAGAAAAATTGAAAAAAAGTTTCTGCTGCAACGCTTACCGTGACATAAGCCGCAAGCAGAGGCAGGGGCTTCCTTGGTACTAATCCTATTACATATTAAAAATAAAAGTATATAAATAAATTATATATGTATGTATGTATGTATGTATATGTATGTATGTATGTATGTATGTATGTATATGTATGTATGTATATGTATGTATGTATGTATGTATGTATATGTATATTATTTTCTAAGTATAATGTGGTGTACGAGCATAAAAAGCTATAAACATTCGGGAGGCTGAATTCCAATAGGAATGCAATAACTTGTTGCCATTATAACCTGGGAAATATGAAGACCCTAAACCTCGAATGAAGGCATGCGTACACAGAAGCTAAAGGCTAAAGCGTTATCCTATGCTTGATATTTATTTTTCACTGCAAATTTAATACAAATGCAGACAGAGCTGAGGTCAGAGCGAGGGAAGAAACGAGGAAGATGAGAACCCTTTCCTTTGGCATCAAGTAAGAATTCAACTCAGAAGTTAAGAAGCACAGTAATTGTTATGTGAATCTCGATGTAAATGCTAACAGCAGCCGGCCGCTTATTACGTTCTTAATAATACAAGTGAAATTGTTCAAAAGTTCTTTTTTTAAAAATTACTTGGTTAAAATACAATAATAGTTTGCTTCCAGAAAAAAAATTGGATGGTAACTTTATTTAGAGATGGTGGCTATTGAATTCAAATTTATTCTTGAGTAACATCTAAAGTAATGGATATAATTTTTTTGCTTATATCATGGAGGTTACGATAGAGAAGCAGGATTACTACGTGTGTAAGCCCAAAAGAGGCGCAAGTGGTCTGGTATCCTATAAAAAAAGGTGAGTTCGATTGAACAGGTTAAGGGTTTGTTTGGGGCAGCTGCAACTTATCCAGCTTATGTTGATAAGTTGATGATCAGTAGCTAATCCAAATAACTGACTGACTGTTTGGTTTGTGCGTTTGAAAAATATCTGATTTGCAGTGATTTGCAGCTATTTAACTGTTTGATTTGTGTATTTAGAAAACAACTGATTTATTATTGGTTTGATACCAATAAATACAGTCGTTTCAGTATGTCAAGAATACATATGTATGCATATTTTTTTTGATTTTATCCAAATAAACAAAACATAAAAACAGAAACCACATAAAGAAACAATAAAGTGATATGTGAATGAAATCCAATTTTGATGTATACTCTACTAAAGGACTGTTCATTTTGAATCATCAATCAAACTACAAGTAGCAAGACAAAATGCAAGGCTATGAATTTTCCTAACAGGACACCCGAAATAAGCAAGCTTCATTCACATCTCTCTCCTTATCCCCATATCCATTGCATTTCACACACACACACACACACACACACACACACACACACACACACATACACACACACACACATACACACACACACACACACATATTTTCAAGTGCAGTGCAAGTAAAAAAAAGCTAGTTCGGCTGCAAGTGCAGGCCCCTTGAGCAAAAAGAAATGTAGGTGTAATAACAAAAACAGTATACATGCCTTACACCATTATAATCCAAAATCCAAACAAATCGCAAATGAGGAAGAATTGGAGAAGAAAAAGCAGAGAAGGGGTGAAGGCCCATACTGAAATGTCAAACATATTAAAAAATCTAGAAGAATGCATAAAGCCAGAAATACAAAAGCCAACAGAACCCAACGAAATCAAAATTAGCCAAAGAAACACCTACTATTAAAACAATTCCATCTATACGAAAACCATTCCATACTTACAAATCTATCGTTATGAGAGATCAGAGAGGGAAGTAAAGAGTGAGAGGATGAGAGGCGAAGGAGCAGTGAGACGAGATGAGAAGAGAGCGAGAGGACCATAGGAGGATCGCGCTCGAGTAGACGAGAAGCGAAACTAAGAGCAGGTGGGTAATAATCAACGCACGAACACGGGCTACTAGATCGATCCCGTGACTACATTTATTAAAGAAAAAAAAGGCAGCGTTTGGGAAACGCTGCCCGAACGCCCTAAACAAACGGATAAGAGACATTTTCAAAATGCCTCCATATGCAATAGCTGCCCGAAACGTACCTTAAGTCTTCCTGACTTGGATGAGTGATCACTAGAATATAGTTGATATGTTGAACTGGGTGAGTTTTGTTATTTTAGATGGTTGCATTTTTTTGACTCAGATGAGTGTCACTAAACCTTACATGATTGTGATTAAAGCTCTAAGTGATTTTTAAATTATGGGTGAGTGAGACTCAGCTCTTGGAGAATTCCTTTATTCCACACGTGAATTCTTTCATGTTGTTGTTCAAGTGCGATAATAAGTATTTTGTAAATTTGGTTTTNTTATTTTAGATGGTTGCATTTTTTTGACTCAAATGAGTGTCACTAAACCTTACATGATTGTGATTAAAGCTCCAAGTGATTCTTTAAATCACGGGTGAGTGAGACTCAGCTCTTGGAGAATTCCTTTGTTCCACACGTGAATTCCTTGATGTTGTTGTTCAAGTGCGATAATGAGTATTGCGTAAATTTGGTTCCGTGACTCTCTTAGATTTTTTGATAAGGTGAAGCACAAAACGATAAAAAATTAATAAATAAAAAAATATTATTTTAGTAATAAAAAAAATTTAAGTTTGTTTTATACATTTAAAATAGTGCCTCACTTATTTTTATAATTATGACATCACTACCACCACCAACAACAACAAGTCTTCATCCGACTAAGTGAGGTAGACTACATGAATTCTTTTTTTCCATGAGTTGCCTCCACAAAAATATCTTGATGTCGTTAGCTACCATGAGTTGCCTCCTCCAAAATAGCCAAGTTGCATTTATTTTGTTTAGGTTTAAGTTTTAATGTCTTTTTATGGTGAATTTTATGTCATTTCATTTAGGTTGGTTTGGTACTTTAACCCAAATTGTTCTCGGCTGAGGTTAAGTGTGCTTTCATTTTCGAACAAAAACCCTCATTGGCCTTCAACCACCTATGTCTGGATTAGTTAGTTTAAACAAATATAATATGAAACTCGAATTATCTGAGTTAACCTGATTCATGTTGCTTTCCATCAGATTATCTTTCAACTAGTTTAGGTTGACCTAAGTTTAATAGGATTGATCCAAGTTGACCTAGTTTGATCAGAATCAAGTTAGTTCCAATTAGCTTAAATTGACTTATTCTAAGTCAAGTTAAACTAAGTCAGATTAACTTAGAAGCAAACTTGGTTAAACTGGAATGATCCAAGTTTAATATCCTATGTTGAATAAAGTTAAACTGAACCAAGATAAAGTCAAATTAATTTAAACTTGACATATCAAGTCTAAGTTAGGTTAGACTTATATTAATCCTTAGCTAAACTGAGGTTGAGACTCAATTCAAGTTTGAAATTGAGTTTCAGATTGGGCTGATCAAGGTTTAAGCCTGATTACTGAAACACATAATACATATCATATTTTTGTACACAGTTTTATAGCTATTTTTTGAGATATTACGCTTTAATGAAAGATATTTGTGTGTTTTTCTTTCAGATAAAATTAAATTGATGAAAAATAGTAAAAGGTGTGAAAAAGGATCAAATTTGGAGAAAAAATAAAAAAAAGTGTGAAAAAATGAACTGAGTCGCCTAAGCGCCCAGTACTAGCGCTTATGCGCTAGTTATTCAGAGAAAGCTGCGACTAAGCGTCAGGTACCCCGCGTTTAAGCGCCAGAAGTAGTTATTTGACGATTCATTGAATTTGGATGACTTTGAAGAGGTTTTTGAAGCAACCATTGGTAAAAACACAGGGAATAGTTCATGAACACGAAAATTCATCCAATTGGATTTTGAAAGGAGGCAAATTCTAGAAGATTTATTGAATAGAGACACATTTTGAAGAGACACCAACACACATCTTCGATTTTTATTAAATAAGACTAGGATCATCAAAATAAGAGGCCAACCAATCCACATCCAAACACCATAATTCATCCTAGTAACCGCTGCCGTCAGCCACCTTTTTATTTTATTTTGAGTTTTAATTTGTATTGTGAGTGAAAGAAGAGAATTCAAAGGAACTTCAAGACATTTGGTGGAGAGGATTTGAGATGGGGGTTTATCTTTGTGACTACCTTTGGTTTTAACTTTGATTTCTTGGTTGTGTGCATAATTTCTACTTTTAAACTCAAGTGAGGTTGTATTTTCTCATTAAATTCTGAGTAGTTTTCTATATCTTTTTCCTTAAAATGATAAGTGATTAAATATTGAAAGGAAGTTGTGTGAAGTATTGGACTTCAATGTTGGAAGAATTTGTGATGATTTAAAACCTTGTACTTCATTTATTCATTTATTTGGCCAATTAAGATGTTAATACTTGCTGTGAGAACATGTAAGATTTGAGTTGGTATTATCTCAGTTAACAAATGGTAAGAAGAACAATTGATTTCATGGATGAGAATGTAGTTCATGGGCGACCAAAGGAAAATATGTTGAGATTTTCATATNTTTCCCTCAAGACTCTCTAGTTCTTCAAGTCTGAGTTTTGTACTTTCTTCTATTGTGAGTTGGTTGGCAACAACGACACTTAGAGACTGACCAAAGGAAAATATATTGAGTTTTTCCTACCTATTTTATACTCTTTTAATGATATTGCACTTTAAAGAAAGGTATTTTTGATGTTTTGTTGCAGGAATGATGAATTAGGATCATTGGAGCAAAAAGATGCATGGAATATTGCACTTTAAAGAAAAGTATTTTTGATGTTTTGTTGCAGGAATGATGAATTAGGGTCATTGGAGCTAAGAAAAAAATGTTGAGATTTTCATTCTTATTTTATATTGTTTTTGATGATATTGCACTTTAAGGAAAGGTATTTTTGATGTTTTGTTGCAGGAATGATGAATTAGGGTCATTGGAGCAAAAAGATGCAAATAGGAGCAAATTTGGAGCGAAAATGACCAAAATGTGGAGAATTGAACTAGGCTGCCAGCGGCGCTCTCGACCCCGCCGACGACGAGTTTTTTCCCGAAACTACAGGAAAAAATTCTTCAGAAGCCNGAGATTTTAGAGTGATAGACTAAAATCTCCAATTCAGTCCTATCGTTTGGGTGCTGAAGTGTAGATGTTAGCCCTCGGGTGAGGGGAACGTGGGAGCTTCGAAGTGAGAGCCGGTATCCTCCCAGCCTAGCCACAAATTCAGTAAACAAATGTAGGATTAGTTAATGTTCTTTATGCCTGGACCAAAGGGTAAAGAATATGTATGCTCCTATTTGGCACAATCTAAATTGAACTAATTCACTTTATCCATTCACTATAATTTTTTGACAAGGAGAATGATACCTTCTTATATATTGAATATCACAATTAAACCCTCCTTAGTATCATTAGTTATTCAATAGTTATTAAAATTATCTATTTTTTTCAATTGCCTATTAGTGACAGATAAGCAAATTGAACTTCATTGTTGTGATTAAAGTATTTCTTTTCTAAAATCTTAGTCTGCAGTTCTATTAGCCTATTAGTGACAGATAAGCAAATTAAACGTCGTTGTTGTGATTAAAGTATTGCTTTTCTAAGGTCTTAGTCCATAATTCTAAACTACCTCCTGTGGGATCGATATCTAGGACTCCATTAGAGCCCTATATTACTTGAGCAATATGTATACTTGTGTTGACATCGATATCTAAGATTTGCTTTTCTAAAATCTTAGTTCGTAGTTCTAAAGTTACTCCCTATGGGATCGATATCTAGGACTCTATTGGAGCCCTATATTACTTGAGTGATACATATACTTGCTGTGGGATCAATATCTAGGACTCCATTAGAGCCCTATATTACTTGAGCGATATGTATACTTGCGTTGACAATATCTAGGACTCTCCATTAGAGCCCTATATTACTTGAGCGATACGTATACTTGCATTGATAAGTGTGACTTTATTGCTTTTCTAAAATCTTAGTTCGTAGTTCTAAAGTTACTCCCTATGGGATCGATATCTAGGACTCTATTGAAGCCCCTATATTACTTGAGCGATATGTATACTTGCGTTGATAAGTGTGACTTTACAAATATTGAAACTTATATTACTTGAGCGATACGTATACTTGTGTTGATAAGTGTGACTTTACAATTATTGAATATTCATTATGTCCATATTTATCTTGTATTTTAAGCATATAAAAAGTTTCTGTCAAGTTTTTGGCGTCATTGCCGGGGAGTGATTGAGTGATTGAGTGATTGAGTGAGTGAGTCAAATCACGATTAAAGTAATGGACAAATTAGGATTAATAGAAAATTTTTACTTGAATTGAAACTTATTTATATATTTAGTTAATTATATTACTAAGTACTGATTTCAAATTGTATGCGTAAATTTGAACCTGAAAATCTTGTACCCTACGATTTGGAAANTACACCAAATGAAGATCCAAACTTACACCTCGCTAGTTTTTTAGAACTGTGTGCTACTTTTAAATATGATAGTCTCAAACGATGATGTTAGACTTAGACTTTTCTTTTTTCACTGAGGGATAAGGCTATGATGTGGTTAAATTCTTTAGTACTGGGATCTATTAGAACTTGGGGAGAACTTTCACAGAAATTTCTATCCAAATATTTTTCTCCATCTAAAACTGTTAAACTTAGAAATGACTTAACATTGTTCTGTCAGATTGATGGAGAGTCAATATATGAAGCTTGGGTGAAATTTAAAGATCTTCTTAGGAAGNATGGCTACCAACAATTTTTAATGGCCCTCTGAGCGGGTAAATCCTAAAAGAGTAGTTAGTATCCATGATTCTGATGCAATATCTATGTTAGCTTCACAGATTACAGCAATATCAAAGAAATTAGATCATTATGGGATGAATTATTCTCCAACACCTCGTATGATGGAAGAGAATTCATTTGGGCAATTTGTGAATGTTCAACCATCATATGAGACCTTAAATACTTTCAATAGACCCAACAACCCTTATTCGAACTATTATAACCCAGGTTGGAGGAATCATCCAAATTTTAATTGGAATAACATTTCTTCTACAAATCAATAATGGGCAAACAACCCAGTGAACCCATTAGGAAATTCATCCAACCAAGGAAATGTTAACTATAGACCTTCCTATCCTTCAGGATATAACATTAATACTCATNCAATATCAAAGAAATTAGATCATTATGGGATGAATTATTCTCCAACACCTCGTATGATGGAAGAGAATTCATTTGGGCAATTTGTGAATGTTCAACCATCATATGAGACCTTAAATACTTTCAATAGACCCAACAACCCTTATTCGAACTATTATAACCCAGGTTGGAGGAATCATCCAAATTTTAATTGGAATAACATTTCTTCTACAAATCAATAATGGGCAAACAACCCAGTGAACCCATTAGGAAATTCATCCAACCAAGGAAATGTTAACTATAGACCTTCCTATCCTTCAGGATATAACATTAATACTCATATTAAGGAGAAGAAGTTGTCTATGGAAGAGCTGATATTAAACATGGGTCAACAATTACAAAATCAGGGAAATCAATTACAAATTCAAGGAACTACTATTAAGAATATTGAAAACCAATTAAGGCATATCACTACTGCCCTTAGTAACTGAACATTAGGAACTTTTCCTAGTACTGTGGAACAAAATCTTAAAGACCAATGAAAAGAACAAATCAAAGCGATACAATTACGAAGTGGAAAAGAATTGAAAATAAGGGTGTAGGCGATTCAATTACGAAGTGGAAAAGAATTGGAGACAAGAGTGCAATAAGAAATAGAAACTGAGGTGGAAAAGAATTGGAGATAAGAGTGCAAAAAGAAACAGAAACTGAAAAAGAGAAAGTGGATTTAAAAGAGAGGATCATGAATACCCAAATTTAGAGTATCCATTTACACCAATGAAAATTACTGTGGAAAAACCTCCACCTGAATACCCAATTTAGAGTATCCATTTACACCAATGAAAGTTACCGTGGAAAAACCTCCACCACCATTTCCTCAAAGACTGAAGCATCCTTTTACACCAATGAAAATTATTGTGGAAAAACCTCCACCACCGTTTCCTCAAAGATTGAAGTAAAATAAAGAGAATAAACACACCAATGAAAATTACTGTGGAAAAACCTCCACCACCGTTTCCTCAAAGATTGAAGCAACACAAATAAAATAAACAATTTTCCAAATTTTTAGAAATTCTTAAGAATTTAACAGTAAACATTCCCTTAGTAGAAGCTTTA
>JXCR01126811.1:263079-320736 GCA_002079205.1 Phalaenopsis hybrid cultivar | reverse complement strand
GACACTGACAATGAAATTACAGACAGTTTTCCTGATGAACAACTTTATAATATTAATGAGTGAAAAATACCATGGTATGCTGATATTGTTAACTATATTGTAGATGATATTTTGCCACCTATGCTGACATTGCAACAACAAAGGAAATTCATTCATGATGCAAAAGAATATTTTTGGGATGAACCTTATTTATATAAACAATGTAAGGATCTTATTATGAGGAGATGTGTATCTTATGAAGAAACTAAGCTGATCATTCAAAAATGTCATGATTCTGAATTTGGAGGACATTTTGGGAATGATAAAACTGCTTATAAAATTTTACAAGATGGATTTTATTGTCCTACCATCTTTAGAGATGTTTATAGATACATAAAAGCCTTTGATCGATGTCAACGAGTAGGCAATATATATAGAAGAAATGAAATGCCTATGAATTTTATGTTAGAAGTTGAGATCTTTGATGTTTGGGGATTAGATTTTATGGGATCATTTATTCCGTCTTTTAGAAACTTATATATATATTAATTGCAGTAGACTATGTTTCTAAGTGGATTGAAGCAAAAGATTTAACCTCGTTGTGATGCTAAAAGTGTTTCAAAATTTTTAATGAAAAATATTTTCACTAGATACGAAATGCTTAGAATGATTATCACTAATTTGGGAACTTATATATATTAATTGCAGTAGACTACGTTTCTATGTGGATTGAAGCACAAGCTTTACCTTGGGAACTTATATATATTAATTGCAGTGGACTACGTTTCTAAGTGGATTGAAGAACAAGCTTTACCTCGTTGTGACAAGCTGTAGACTACATTTCTAAGTGGATTGAAGCACAAGCTTTACCTCGTTGTGATGCTAAAAGTGTCAGACTACGTTTCTAAGTGGATTGAAGCACAAGCTTTACCTTATTGTGACGCTAAAAGTGTTTTAAGATTTTTAATGAAAAATATTTTCACTAGATACAGAATGCCTAGAATGATTATCACTGACGAAGGATCCCATTTTAGAAATAAATACATTCAGAGATTGGAAGAAAAAATTAATATTATTCATAGAATATTTACTACCTATCATCCTTAAACCAGTGGGTTAGCTGAAGTTTCTAATAGAGAGATTAAACAAATACTTGAAAAGACTGTAAACCCTAGTATAATAGATTGGTCCACTATATTGGATACTGCGTTATGAGCTTACAGAAACGTTATAAAACTCCTATTGGAATGACTCCTTACAGACTAATTTTTGGAAAGACTTGTCACTTACGCTCCTATTGGAATGACTCCTTACAAACTAATTTTTGGAAAGACTTGTCACTTACCAGTAGAACTTGTAAACCCTAGTAGAATAGATTGGTTCACTAGATTGGATACCGCATTATGGGCTTACAGGACTACTTATAAAACTCAAGTCGATTGGTCCACTAGACTGGATAACACATTATGGGCTTACAGGACTGCTTATAAAACTCTTATTGGATTGACTCCTTACAAACTGATTTTTGGAAAGACTTGTCACTTATCAGTAGAATTGGAGCATAAAACAGACTCCTTACAGATTGATTTTTGGAAAGACTTGTCACTTACCAGTAGAATTGGAGCATAAAGTATATTGGGTGATTAAAGAACTCAATTATAATTTGAAAGATGCTGGTCAGAAGAGATTGTTACAATTAAATGAATTGGAAGAATTAAGAAATGAGACTTATGATAACGATAAAATTTCTACAGAAAAATTAAAATTATGGCATGATCAAAAGATTAACCAAAAGAACTTTGAACCAAGATAAGAAGTTTTGCTTTACAACACTAGGCTGAAGTTATGTCCTGGAAAATTGAAGTCTCATTGGTTAGTACCTTTTACTGTGACTCAAGTTTATACTTACGGAGCTGTTGAAATTGAAGCCAGAGAAATTGAAGTCTCGTTAGTTAGGACCCTTTACTATGACTCAAGTTTATACTTACGGAGCTGTTGAAATCTAGGAAATTGAAGTCTCATTGGTTAGGGTCATTTACTGTGACTCAAGTTTATACTTACAGAGCTATTGAAATTGAAGATCAGAAAACGAAAAGATTTAAATGAATGGACACAGATTAAAGCCGTATTTTGAGGGTAAAAGACCAAATTTTAAAGAGGTTTTAATAATCAGTCAACTGGGACATAGATTAAAACCATATTATGAGGGTAACAAACCAAATTTTAAAGAGGTTTTAATGATTACATAGATTAAAACCATATTATGAGGGTAAAAGACCAAATTTTAAAGAGGTTTTAATGATCAGTCAACATGAATGACACCTGAATAGGTTGGGCTCACGAAGTTAAACCAAACGCTTTATGGGAGGCAAGCCATGTTTATCTTTATTTTTATCACAATTATAGTAGTTTTTATTTAAAATTATCATTATTTTGTGGTAGTATTAAGCTCTACTACTCTTATTTACCCTTGAAACATCTTAAAAATTGGATCCATGAAGAAAAATTGGAACACCTTCGAACCGGAGCGAAACTGTGCAAATTTTGCCTTGGGCGCCGATGGTGCCCTCGACGCCCCTGACGGTGGGTTTTTCATGAGAGTCCAGACAAAATTAATATAGAGGCTCGCCGATAGCGCCATTGACCCAGCCAATGGAGATACCGACGAATTGACGGTTATGTGGGTTCAAATGACGGTTTTTGGGCGGGATATGTCTTTTTAAACTCAAAAATTTAATTTCTAGTTCATATTTCCCCTCAAAAAATGAAGTGAAACTCTACCAATTTCATTCTTATGGCGTCCAATTCCCCTGATAATCCCATAATGTGAGTTTTCAATCGACGAAAGTTTATTAGTGCGGAAGCGCAGCGAATCTTCAACAAGTTATTGACGAAGAAAAGACTGATCAAAGGACGAGGATTCGTGAATCACATATTGAATAATCCCACGACGGATATTGAAGAAACGATAGTGCAGCAAAGATGGGAAGTGTTGTGCTACACTACTGCCACCGTGGTGGTTCCTGTGGTGAAAGAATTCTATGGAAATTTACAAGAAATCAACCAAGGAGTTGTTTACGTGCGAGGAAGATGGATCACTTTCACTTCTATATGGATCAACAAATTATATATGATAGAAAATGTTCATGTCTGCCACTATTTCAATTTTGTCCCAACGAGAAACCAGATGAATGAGATTTACCAATATTTAACTAATGAAACTGACGACTGAGAAACAAGAGAAAATAGGTATGTTAGTTTTTCTGCAACACTCCTGAATCCCATTTCAAAATAATTGAACTTTTTCATTTCTGCAAAACTGTTACCGACAATGAAGATCTGTAAATTTTCTAAAGAAAGTGCTATTTTGAATTACTACATCCAAAGAGGATTGCCGATCGACATTGGATCTATAATTGTGAAGTCAGTTTTGGGTCTGATTATTCACGGATCAACTTATGGGCTTGGACACCCCTCAAAAATTTTCTCACTTTGCAATCAGTTCCAAGTGTCCTACAAAAATTGAGAAAAGGTACTGCTACCTTGGAAGCCTTTGGATCCAACTGAAAGATTCTCAGTTTTTGAAGATGAAAATGACATGACAATTATAGTAGATCAAGCGTCTCAGGATTCACTGCCAGTTCAACCCTTAGTCCCTGATAAGTCTCCTGTGATCTTGCGCCAAATCAAGAAATTAGAAAAGGAGGTACAAAATGTCATGAATGCAATTAATAATATCTCCAATTTCTTCGATCATCTAGACTGGAGGATGAAGAAACATTTTGAGCACTCTTGACATTTAGAAGATAGCTTGATACGACTAATGAGAAGGATGAAACTAATTGAGGACTCTACTGAAGAATTTCCATACCGACCCTTCTATAACATCTTCGTTCATGTTCAATCAATGGACATTTAGAAGATAGCTTAATATGACTGATGAGGAGGATGAAATTAATAGAAGAGGATTCCGAAGAATTTCCATTCCGACCCTTCTACAACCTCTTCGTTCATGTGCAATCAATGGGTGATCTTAATCGAGTACCGAGTCTGAGGATTAGTAGATTTATATTACTACCTATATGTCTATCTATGTAAAGTCTGAGGATTAGTAGATTTATATTACTACCTATCTGTCTATCTATGTATTTTGATTTGAAATTTATATTTACTTTGCTATAGAAATATGCTTGTAGATTTTTGTATAGTTGAGATTAAGCATATGATGTTTTGTTTTCAGCGTTTTGAGTGTTGTGGCTTGGATTGCGACGCTGAATTAATGTATTGAGGTTGAGAAAATACCAAACTTAGGTGTGTTATGTAACGTATATTGTACCCCTTGGAATTTATATATAAATGTGATGTTTTGTGTTGTGAAAGTTTATATGTGCTAAGTACATCATTTAGTCACTTAGAATTATGTCTATAATGATTAAATGGATGTTGTTCAGGCTTGGAATTGATCAAAATTGCAGAAATCCAGAATTTGGTCAAAATCAATAGAGCCCGCCGACAGCACCCTAGATGCCGCTGACGACGAGATTTTTCTGAGACTTAGGATTTAAATTCCAATTGAGCGCGCCGACGGCGCCATCGACCCCGCCGACGATNGCATACAAGATCGAGTTTTTGAAAGTCCGGGAGGAGAAATCGAACGAGTTATTGCCGAGCGGAGGTGGAAAACTTTTGTTACACCACTAATAAAGCTGATGCAAATTTTTTGAAGGAGTTCTACGCTAATGTGATTTATTCTGATGACGGAATTGTTCAAGTGCGTGGATTCCCTATTGAGTTTACTACCGCCCGCATCAACACTTTTTATGAAGTCCCAGACTCTTATAGCTACCACTATGAGTCCTTTAGTATAATGGAAGGCCACCTCAATGATGTGATCAACTTTCTCACTGATGGGAAAGGAACATGGAAGATAAAGCATCGAGAATTGGTAAATTTTTCTGCTTCCATGCTGAATGCCACCTCTAAGGCGTGACATTATTTCATTTCCTCTACTCTGTTACCAACCTATCACCATAGTGAGATAACTAGAGATAGAGCTATTCTGAATTTCTATATTTAGAATAGTAGAACTATAAATGTGGGGAGAATAATTCTTAAGAATTTATTAACTAGGACATCCTGGACTTATTTATACAATTTGCAAACTTTATGGAGTAGAAAGTGGAGATAAAGAATGGGTTTATCCTATGAAATCTATTTGTAAGGCTAATTTAAAGACTTATGAATCCCATGCAAATGGAGAACTGGAAGTAGAAGTCAAGAACCTTCTACTAGTAGAGATGTCCCCTCTACAAGCTATGACCTATCCTATGAAACCCATTAGTAAAGCTAATTTGAAGACTTATGAATCCCATGAGAAATGGAGAAAAGATGAGGAATGGGTTTACCCTATGAAACCCATTAGTAAAGTTAATTTGAAAACTTATGAATTCCATGAGAAATGGAGAACTCTATGAAACCCATTAGTAAAGTTAATTTGAAGACTTATGAATCCCATGAGAAATGGAGAACTATTATGAAACCCATCAGTAAAGCTAATTTAAAGACATATGAATCTCATGAAAAATGGAGAACTTGGAAAGTCAAGAACCTTCTACTAGTAGAGATGTCCCCTCTATAAGTTATGACCTTCCACCTTCTAAATTAGTAAGGCTAATTTGAAGACTTATGAATCCCATGAGAAATGGAGAACTGGGGGTAGAAGATTAGTAAAGCTAATTTGAAGACTTATGAATCCCATGAGAAATGGAGAACTGGGAGTAGAAGATAGAACCTTCTACTAGTAGAGATGTTCCCTCTACAAGTTATGATCTTCCACCTTCTAGTTCCCGTACCCTACCTTCTACTAGTAGAGATGTCCCCTCTACAAGTTATGACCTTCCACCTTCTAGTTCCCCTATGCCTTCTACTAGTAGAGATGTCCCCTCTACAAGTTATGACCTTCCACCTTCTAGTTCCCTTACCCTTTTACAAGTAGAGATATCCCCTCTACTAGTTATGACCTTCCACCTTCTAGTTCCCCTACCCTGACTGACTAAAACTTATGAATCCCATGAGAAATGGAGAACTGGAAGTAGGAGTCAAGAACCTTCTACTAGAAATCCCTAAATGGAGAACTGGAAGTAGAAGTCAAGAACCTTCTACTAGTAGAGATGTCCCCTCTACAAGCTATGACCTATCCTATGAAACCCATTAGTAAAGCTAATTTGAAGACTTATGAATCCCATGAGAAATGGAGAAAAGATGAGGAATGGGTTTACCCTATGAAACCCATTAGTAAAGTTAATTTGAAAACTTATGAATTCCATGAGAAATGGAGAACTCTATGAAACCCATTAGTAAAGTTAATTTGAAGACTTATGAATCCCATGAGAAATGGAGAACTATTATGAAACCCATCAGTAAAGCTAATTTAAAGACATATGAATCTCATGAAAAATGGAGAACTTGGAAAGTCAAGAACCTTCTACTAGTAGAGATGTCCCCTCTATAAGTTATGACCTTCCACCTTCTAAATTAGTAAGGCTAATTTGAAGACTTATGAATCCCATGAGAAATGGAGAACTGGGGGTAGAAGATTAGTAAAGCTAATTTGAAGACTTATGAATCCCATGAGAAATGGAGAACTGGGAGTAGAAGATAGAACCTTCTACTAGTAGAGATGTTCCCTCTACAAGTTATGATCTTCCACCTTCTAGTTCCCGTACCCTACCTTCTACTAGTAGAGATGTCCCCTCTACAAGTTATGACCTTCCACCTTCTAGTTCCCCTATGCCTTCTACTAGTAGAGATGTCCCCTCTACAAGTTATGACCTTCCACCTTCTAGTTCCCTTACCCTTTTACAAGTAGAGATATCCCCTCTACTAGTTATGACCTTCCACCTTCTAGTTCCCCTACCCTGACTGACTAAAACTTATGAATCCCATGAGAAATGGAGAACTGGAAGTAGGAGTCAAGAACCTTCTACTAGAGATGTCCCCTCTACAAGTTATGATTCCACCTTCTAGTTCCCCTACCCTCTCTGATTTGATGAATGAGTTGACCTTGCAGGGGAAGAGCATAGAGTTGATAAGTGAAAGGATTGGAGGTTTAGAACGTTCACGATTATGATAGTGAGTACCTGCAGAGGCATTCAAATTTTGAGGTAGCTTATTATGAAGCTCAAGCCCGACACTACAGAAGTGAGCCTGATGTTACGTTTCCTGAGTGCCCCCGATATATTCAGTATCAACCTAATCCACCTGTTGATCAAGGCTATGAAGATATAGCTTGAGATTTTGATATTGAACAAAATTGATATACTTATTTTTTTATTTTTATTTTATGTAATCTTTTATAATAGAAATGGATGTTTATGTATTTGAACTTTCATTTTTATTTTGTGTTGTGTACTTGGATTCTTGTTATAAAGTTAGTGTTATAGTTAAATGTGCATGTGTAGTTTAATAGATATTAAGTAGAATTGTGGATAATAATGTGATTTTTGTTTCACATTTTAGTTTTAATTGTTTAGTATTGTGATTGTGTTAGGAAATATTGTGCTTATTTAATATTTTAGTTTTATACTTATTTCAAAATTTCATTATCCAGAACTTCCTCTAATGATTTATATGTGTAGAAAGCTCCTAATATTACAGACCAGGTGAAGTAAGAAATTGAGAAGGCCTGCAGAAATTTCAGAATGATGAAAATGCCTACAATACTAAGGTATGATTTATATTTATAGTTTTTCTTTCCACCTGTATTATTTCATATTTAAAAATGTAAGTTTGGGGGAGGGAAGAAAAAGATTAACTATTAAATGTCCTCTATTTCAATATTTTCAAAAATTATTTATATGATTTCATGTAGTGAATTTCATTCAGTTAACTATATTTTTGTAACTATTTAAATATTATGGTAGATTTAAAGAAATATTTTTGTAATAAAAATTAATTTTTAAAACTTAAGATATTTAGTATAAGAGAATAAGATTATAGTTAACTATTTAAAGTAAGGGAACTATATTTTGAAGTATTAAGAATTTGAAAATTCATCTGAGAAGAAAAGATTTGGGCTCAATGATGTAAAAACTGTGAAATATTTATAAGGTAAGGAAATGCTTTGGGTTTCAAATTTAGGGAAGGAAAAGTGAGGTTCAAAATCATTAAAGGGTATCCAGATATAATAATCCTCACTTGAAAAAGGAAAAAGAAAGGATTGAAAAAAATCCCTGAAATGAAAAGAAAAAAATATATATAAGATTAAAAGCAATCCAAATGAAAAAGAGAAAAGAAAGAAAAAAAAATTATGGAAGTGTGGAGAAGCTTGAGGATATGCTTAATAAAAAATTGGCTTCACTTGACCTACATAAAGGGAAAACTTAAATACGTCCTTGAACTTATATTTATGGAATAGGTCTTTTACTAGTAGAGTTCTCATGAAGTTCCTATCTTTTAGATATTCTAAGTGACTTAATATTGCAATATATTGTCATTCTTAAAATAAATAGAAGACTAGAACTCTTAAACTTGATGACTAGATAATCTTGTGGCTACAGAGTTAATTCAATTACTTGAATTTTTTCTAAAAATCTCACTATGATATTAATTTAAATCAAACATATTATTTCTGAATTAAAACTTTACTGCAGTAGATCATAACTTTTATGTAGTACCAAAATTACTTGAGGACAAGTAATAGTTAAGTTTGGGGGATTTTAACCAAAGGAAAATATGTTGAGATTTTCATACCTATTTTATACTATTTTTGATGTTATTGCACTTTAAAGAAAAGTATTTTTGATGTTTTGTTGAAGGAATGATGAATTAGGTTCATTGGAGTAAAAAGATGCAAAAATGAGCGAATTTGGAGCAAAAAGGAGCGAAGTTGGAG
Source organism: Phalaenopsis hybrid cultivar (assembly GCA_002079205.1). Taxonomy (NCBI): domain Eukaryota; kingdom Viridiplantae; phylum Streptophyta; class Magnoliopsida; order Asparagales; family Orchidaceae; genus Phalaenopsis; species Phalaenopsis hybrid cultivar. The sequence goes on along the minus strand of JXCR01126811.1, from coordinate 311,864 downwards.
AATTGAACTAGGCCGCCGACAACGCCCTCGACCCCAACGACGGTGAGTTTTTCCCAAGACTATAGTACAAATTCTTCAGAAGCCCGCCGACGGTGCCCTCGAGGTCGCCGACAGCGAGATCGACGATTATGCCTACTCAAGCTTTCGATAAGGCCAATTTTGAAGAATGCTTAGGCAACCCTTGGGAAAGCTTATCCACAACTTTAAAAGAACATTTTGGCCAAAAATTGAGAGAGTCTAAAGGCCTTGGAGGTTAGGGAGGTTCCATCAGTGTATAGAATTTCCAATAGAGTGTAACAATTGTGAGGAATTCTTCGAGAGATTGTAAGAGTGGAGGGAAAGTGAGAGATTTTTTCCTCCTTGCTACTTCGAAGAGGAATTTTGTGTGCTATAAAGAAAGGAAGAGATTCAGAGGAACTTTGAGGAGTGTTCTTGGGGAGAAATTAGAGATAAGTTATTTACTTGTTGTAGTTTGTATGACTGATTTTATATATGAATTTCGAGTTTTGTTGGGTTTTCCTCATGAGATCTGAATGTATGACTTTGTTACTTGTTGTAGTTTGTATGACTTTCATTTTATATATGAATTCCGAGTTTTGTTGTGTTTTCCTTTGTTGTAGTTTGTATGACTTTGATTTTATATATGAATTCCGAGTTTTGTTGTGTTTTCCCATTACTTGTTATAGTTTGTATGGCTTTGATTTTACATATGAATTCCAAGTTGTGTTGTGCTTTCCCCATGTTCTGAGTAGTTTTCTCTGTCTTTCTCCTTGTCTTGAGATTTGTGAAATGGTGATTTGAATTATCTGAGTAGTTTTCTCTGTCTTTCTCCTTGTCTTGAGATTTGTGAAATGGTGATTTGAATTGATGTTTTCTCTGTCTTTCTCCTTGTCTCAAGATTTGTGAAATGGTGATTTGAATTGGTGAAGCAATGAAAATANAATATTTAAAAAATTGTGATGATCTTTTCACTTTGATCTTAATTTACTTTCAATCTGGCCAATTAATTTGTTTAAATATGTTGAGTTTTACAACTAAAGTGAAGATTACATCCAAGATTTAGGGAGGTCAAAGCCATTGGAAGTATGTTGAGTTTTACAACTAAAGTGAAGATTACATCCAAGATTCAGGGAGATCAAAGCCCTTAGAAATTGGGTGCAAATAAATAGGGAAATGGTTGAGTTTTACAACTAAAGTGAAGATTACATCCAAGATTCAAGGAGGTCAAAGCCCTTGGAAATTGGGTGCAAATAAATATAGTTTTACAACTAAGGTGAAGATTACATCCAAGATTTAGGGAGGTCAAAGTCCTTGAAAGTTAGTTGTGATGATATTTTAACTTCCTTTTTACTTTGATCTTAATTTACTTTCAATCTGTTTTACAACTAAAGTGAAGATTACATCCAAGTTTCAGGGAGGTCAAAGCCCTTGGAAGTTGGGTGAAAATAAATAGAGAAATAATATTATTGGGCGTAGAATTGGAGATTTTAGAGTGACAGACTAAAATCCCCAATTTGGTCATATCGTTTGGGTGCTGAAGTGTTGATGTTAGCCCTCAGGTGAGGGGAACGTGGGAGCTCTGAAGTGAGAGCGGGTATCCTCCCAGCCTAGCCGCAGATTCAATAAATAAGCGTAGGATTAGTTAATGTTCTTTATGCCTGGACCAAAGGGAAAAGAATAGATATGCTCCTATTTGACACAATCTAAATTGAACTAATTCACTTTATCCATTCACTATAATTTGTTGACAAGGAGAATGATGTTTTCTTATATATTATAAACCCTCCTTAGTATCATTAGTTATTTAATAGTTATTAAAATTATCTATTTATTTCAATTTTTTATTAGTGATAGATAAGAAAATTGAATTTTGTTGTTGTGATTAAAGTATTGCTTTTCTAAAATCTTAGTCCGCAGTTCTAACCACTCCCTGTGGGATCGATATCTAGGACTCCATTAGAGCCCTATATTATTAGAGCGATACGTATACTTACGTTGATAAGTGTGACTTTACAATTATTGAATATTCATTATGTCCATATTTATCTTGTATTTTAAGCATATAAAAAGTCGTTGTCAATGGGGTTAAGTGCAAATAAATAGGGAAATAAACTTTTAAGGGTATAGAATTAGAGAACTTTAGAGTGACAGGCTAAAGCCCCCATTTTAATTTATAGTTTTAAGTTTTGATATGAGATGTTAGCCCTTAGGCGGAGCGAGAAGAGAGAACTCTAGAGTGAGAGCTAGTATCTTCCCTATCTAACAGGTCTTCAAAACTATTCAAACTTTAAATTAGACAACATTCTTTATAGCATCTCTAGTATGGATAAAAAATATTATTGCTCCTATTTGACACAACACAATTAAAATACTTTCACAACAGATTTTCTATGCTTGTTACTGATTCATGATAAAGAAAAAGATATTTTATTTATATTACTTTTATTTTGCAAATATTTAGTTAAGTTAGTTAATTGCTTACTTTATTTTTAACTATAAAAAAATTACAAAAAGAATTGATTTTTCATTCCTACTATAGCATCTCGAGTTAATGTAAGAATCTTTTGCTCAGTAGAATTTTGTTATCTAGTTTCTCTTGTTTTGTAGAGTGCATATTGTCAAGTTTTTCCTGTGGGTTCGATATTTGGGGCTTAATCAAAAAGTACTATATTACTTGATAACGATATGTATACTTACGTAGTATCTCATATTTAAATATTATAATTTTATTCTTATTTGCTTCATAGTGAAGAATTTACCTAGCTTTTGCTTAGGATCAAATTTTTGGCATTGCTGCAAAATAAGAATTATTATTAAGAAAATTAAGCATATAATCTCATACATCTAAATAGACATCTATATAGAAAGTCAGGATCAAGTTTTTGGCGCCGTTGCCGGGGAAAATTATAAAATTTTCAAAAGAAGTTTTTAGAAAGCAAAATTTCTATTTTTAAAAATTCATATTTAAACTTCAAGATTTATTATAGGAAAATTGTAGTATTGTTTTTAGATAAAGTTCTTGTTTGTGTGNTCTAAACCACTCCCTGTGGGATCGATATCTAGGACTCCATTAGAGCCCGATATTACTTGAGCGATATGTATATTTGCGTTGATAAGTGTGACTTTACAATTATTAAATATTTTTTACGTCCATATTTATCTTGTATTTTTAAACATATATAAAGTCGTGGTCAACACCTCAATAATATTAGAAAACACAAGTCGAGAATATCACCACAGTGTCGCTACAATACAACTCAAATAGCACCTCAATAACAAAATAACATCGCAATAACATAATAATAACACCAGTCAAGAATTCCACCACAGAGTCGCTACAATAACACCATAATACTACTGCGATAACACTGCAATAACACCACAATACCACCGATTGAGAAAACCACCACAGAGCTTCCACAATACCACTTAAATAACACCAAAATAACACATGAATAACATAATAATAATAATAATAATAATAATAATAATAATAATAATAATAATAATAATACCACAATAATAACACAATAACACCATAACAATACCAGTTAAGAATTCCACCACAGATCCGTCATAATATCACACAAATAACACCGTAATAATACCTCAATAACATCACAATAAATTCATAATAATACCACAATAGCACCATAATAACACCGGTCGAGAATATCACCATAAAGCCATCACAATACTTCTCAAATAACACCACAATAACAACAAAGTAACAACTGAATAACACTGCAATAATACTGCAATAATATCACAATAACACCACAATAACACTAATCAAGAATACCACCACAAAGCCACCACAATACAACTCAAATAACCCCTTAATAAAAAAGTAACATCGCAATAATACCACAATAACACCATAATAACACCAGTCGAGAACACCTTGATAAAGCCACCGTAAAACCACTCAAATAACACAACAATAACACCGCAATAACACCGTAATAATACAACAATAATAATGCAATAACATCATAATAACACCGGCCAAAATTACCACTAGAGAGCCACCGGAATGCCACTCAAGTAAAACAATAATAACACCTTAATAACACCATAATAATATTGTTATAATATCAAATTAACTCTGCAAAAACACCATTTGAGAATAACACTACAGAGCCCACAATACCACTTAAATACCAAAATAACATCTGAATAACACCACAAATAATACTGCAATAACACCATAATAACAATAATCAAGACTACCATTGCAAAGCCGCCACAATACCACTCAAATAACACCAAAACAACACTTCAATAATACCAAAATAATACCGTAATAATATCTAAATAACACTATAATAACACCATTCGAGAATATCATTATAGAGCCATCACAATAACACTCAAATAACACCGTAATAACGCCAAAAGAACACTTAAATAATACCACAATAATACCGCAATAATACTACAATAATACCATAATAACACTAGTCAAGAATAGCACCACAGAGCGATCACAATTAAACTCAAATAACATCTCAATAACAAAATAACACCGCAATAATACTGCAATAATACCAGTTGAGAATATTATCATAGAGCTGTTGTAATACCACTTAAATAACACAACAATGACACCTCAATAACACCACAATAATATTGCGATAATAGCACAATAACACTAGTCGAGAATTCCACCATAGAGCTGCCACAATACTACTCAAATAACACCAAATTAACACCTGAATAACACCACAATAATATCACATAAATACCACAATAACACCATAATAACACTAGTCGAGAATACAACCACAAAGCCATCGCAATACGACTCAAATGACATCGCAATAACACCGTAATAACACTAAAATAATATCGTATTAACACCATAATAACACCAGTTGAGATACCAAAAAAGAGCATCATATAGCTTGAAAACCTTCAAAATAAAATGCAACATGAAATCAACATGAACTTTACAAAAATAACAACCGAATACCACCACAAAACCGCCATAATAAAATAACAATAACACCACAAGAATACCTTAACAAGTTTTTTTTAGATTTCATCATCAATATTTCTCATCCGACAAGAGAGGCAGAGACTGTGGCAGGTATGCATCTGTCATCCGACAGTGCGAAGGATTTTAAATGAACCAAATCTTAGCTATCAAAATAACGCTATGCGAAATCCTATCCTATGTCGTTAGAAGAAAGTAAAGATTTATTCGATGCGAAGAATTTTGTTTTCGGAACAATAGATCAAATGGAACTGAATCATGCATTAAAATGTATTGAGCATTTTTGTTGAGTAGATCTGTCGATTAGACTAGGCCAACTTACATTAGAGTCCGGGTAATATTTTTTCGTGCCAAAGAGACAATGAGTTAGATCTACGCCTGGACTCCGGACGTAGAGATATCTCCGAAGTCCAACTTCATCAAGCTACGTGGAGGTGAAAAAAAAAATTATTTTAACTCAAAATAATATTCTCCCGTATTATTTTAGATTATTCAGTGTTATTATGATTATATTAGTGTATTATTGTGTTTGTGAGAATTTTTTAACAAATCGCCGCAATATCTTTCGGGTCTAAGTCGCCTGTTTCTTCCCCTTGGCGTCGCAAGAGACCGGAGAACATGGCCGGCGATCCATACTATAGATACGCTCCGGTGGAAAGAGGTATGATTCCCATGGCGTTATAGACTTTCCTCTCCTTCTTTTTCTCTTTTCCTTTCTCGCATTCCCGCCGTCTTCTCGCCGCCTTGTTTTGATTCCCTTGAGTGTTAGTGCGAGTAGGAACTCTCTCCTGCCCTCACCCTCGAGGTTCCGACTTGTCTTTTTTCCGTTCATGTTTTCTTTCAAGATCTTGCTGCGAAGTTCCCATGATTTCGAGGGGTTACTTGATCATTCCAATTGCTCCAGGTTGGTTTGAGGGTTTTAATTTGACGGTTTTGGTACATTTTTTATGAAGATTTAGAAAGGGGGAGATTAGTTTGTCAGAGTTGATGGATCAAGGAAAAGTGGGGNAGGTTGGTTTGAGGGTTTTAATTTGACGGTTTTGGTACATTTTTTATGAAGATTTAGAAAGGGGGAGATTAGCTTGTTAGACTTGATGGATCAAGGAAAAGTGGGAATTTTTTGTTGAGTTGTTTCCTATTGGCAATGGAATTCTGAATTTTCCTGCTGGCATTGGAATTCTGAAGCTGTTATTTGGAATTATGTGTTAGAAGACTAATGTTTTTATACAATGCAAAAACCTTCAAAATACATCAAAAGTGATATTTTTTTTTTTGGTCTCTTTAATGATAATGAAATCATTAATTTTTGACTTGTTTTCTACTTACAAGCTNAAGAATTTAACTTTTTAATTTATATATATTTATATTAGGATACTACGCAAGTATATGTATCATTATCAAGTATTATAGGACTTTTTTATTAAGACCTGAATATCGAACCCACAGGGAAGATTATGCAATATGCAATTTTTAGAAAGTCTTTTTATTTTTAAAAAGATAATTACTTAAACTAAAAATGATTTTTGCAGGAATTTAAAATTTAAATATTTTTAGTATTTTGATATTTTAACAAAACAATAACAACTTAAAAAGCTAACTAAAGTTTTTGTAGAAGAAAAGTACTTAATATGAAATTATCTTTCTTTTATCATAAATCAGTAATAAGTATAAAAATTATGTTATGGAAGTATGCAAATTGTGTTGTGTCAAATAGGAGCAATAATATTCTTTACCCTTACAAGAGATGCTATAAAGAACATTGACTAATTTAAGTTTGAATAGTACTGAAGACCGGCTAGGCAGGAAAGATACTAGCTCTCACTCTAGAGTTACCTCGATTCCCTCCACCTGGGGGCTAACATTCTCGTATCAAAACCTAAAATAATAAACCAAGTTTGGGGCTTTAACCTGTCACTTTAAAGTCCTCTAACTCTACACCCATCATTGAATATTTCCCTATTTATTTGTACTCAATTGTATGAACTATATTCTCATTCATACAACCTCATGTGATTCTTTCCAATTGTTGGCTGAGGCAATACCAGCCCGGTTCTTATTGTTCTCACAATAAATTTTAACATCTGGATTGGTTCAAATCAAGAAGTAAATGAAGTGCATGGATTTAAATCATCACAACTTTTTCCAACATTAAAGATCAATGCTCTCCACAATTTCCATCTAAGTAAATGAAGTACATAGATTTAAATCATCACAACTTCTTCCAACATTAAAGATCAATACTTAACTTCCATCCAACACTTTAATTACTTATCATTTTAAGGAGAAAGATAAGGAAAACTACTCAATGAAGTGCATGGATTTAAATCATCACAACTTCTTCCAACATTAAAGATCAATACTCTCCGTTATTCCATCCAAAACTTAATTACTTATCATTTTAAGAAGAAAGATAAAGAAAATTACTCAGAATCAATGGAGAAAAAAAAATCACACTTTAATTTAAAAGAAAAAATCATTGTCAAACCAATAAGTCTCGATTAAAGCCAAAAGTAGTCTAAAATAAAAAGATAAAAACTTATCTCAAGTCCTCCACCAAACTCTTGAAGTTCATTTGAACCTCTTCTCTTTTACAATCACTCAAAATAAAATAACAAAAAGGATAAAGTGAATAAAAAGTGGTTCATGAAAATCTCTCCGATTTTCATTTTGATTTCTTGTTTGTGTGCATGATTTCTACTTTTAAACTCAAGTGTGGTCGTGTTTTCTCATCAAATTCTGTGTAGTTTTCTTTATCTTTTTCTTTGAAATGATAAGTGATTAAATATTGAAAGGAAGTTGTTTGAAGTATTGGACTTCAATGTTGGAAGAATTTGTGATGATTTAAAACCTTGCACTTCATTTATTCATTGGTTTGGCCAACTAAGATGTTAATACCTGTTGTGAGAACATGTAAGATCCGAGTTGGTATTATCTAAGTTAACAAATGGTAAGAATCACAATTGATTTCATGGATGAGAATGTAGTTCATGAGGATGAGTGCAAATAAATAGGGAAATAAACTTTCAAGTGTGTAGAATTAGTGGACTTTAGAGTGACAGGCTAAAGCCCCCATTTTAATTTATAGTTTTAAGTTTTGATACGAGATGTTAGCCATTAGGCGAAGTGAGAAGAGGGAAATCTAGAGTGAGAGCTAGTATCTTCCCTACCTAACAGGTCTTCAAAACTATTCAAACTTTAAATTAGATAATATTCTTTATAACATCTCTAATAAGGGTAAAAAATATTATTGCTCCTATTTGACAGAACACAATTCAAATACTTTCACAACAGATTTTCTATACTTGTTACTGATTCATGATAAGGAAAAAAATATTTTATTTATATTGCTTTTATCTTGAAAATATTTAGTTAAGTTAATTAACTGCTTACTTTATTTTTAATTATAAAAAAAAATTACAAAAATATTTGATTTTTCATTCCTATTACAGCATGTCGAGGTAATGTAAGAATCCTTTGCTAAGTAGAATTTTGTTATCTAGTTTCTCCTTTTTTGTAGAGTGCATATTGTCAAGTTTTTTCTGTGGGTTTGATATTCGGGACTTAATCAAAAAGTCTTATATTACTTGATAACAATACGTATAATTGCGTAGTATCCCATATTTAAATATTGTAACTTTATTCTTATTTGCTTCACAATGAAGAATTTACCTAGCTTTTGCTTAGGATCAAATTTTTGGCATTATTACAAAATAAGAATTATTATTAAGGAAATTAAGCATATAATCTCATACATCTTAATAGACATCTATATAGAAAGTCGGGATCAAGTTTTTGGTGGCATTGCCGGGGAAAATTACAAAATTTCAAAAGATGTTTTTAGAAAGCAAATTTCTATTTTTATAAATTCATATTTAAACTTTAAGATTTATTATAGGAATATTGTAGTATTATTTTTATATAAAGTTCTTGTTTGTGTGTTGATCTTGACTTAATGCTTATGCACGGTATAACAATAGTTCTCATGGTATTTTTCACTTATATTTCCTTATTTTGCAATAAAACTAAAAACTTGATCCTGAAGAAAAATAAGAATTTAACTTTTTAATTTATGTATATTTATATTAGAATACTACGCAAGTATACGTATCATTATCAAGTAATATATGACTTTTTAATTAAGACCTAAATATCAAACCCATAGGGAAGATTATGCAATATGCAATTTTTAGAAAATTTTTCAGTTTTTAAAAAGATATTTACTTAAACTAAAAATAATTTTTGCAGGAATTTAAAATTTAAATATTTTTTTATATTTTTGATATTTTAACAAAACAGTAACAACTTAAAAAGATAATTAAAGTTTTTGTAGAAGAAAAATACTTATTATGAAAATATCTTTCTTCTTATCATGAATCAGTAATAAGTATAGAAATTCTGTTATGGAAGTATGCAAATTGTGTTGTGCCAAATAGGAGCAATAATATTCTTTACCCTTACAAGAGATGCTATAAAGAACATTAGCAAATTGAAAGTTTGAATAGTTCTGAAGACCAGCTAGGCAGGGAAGATACTAGCTCTCACTCTAGAGTTCCCTCGATTTCCTCCACCTGGGCTAACATTTTCGTATCAAAACCTAAAATAATAAACCAATTTGGGGGCTTTAACCTGTCACTTTAAAGTCCTCTAACTCTACACCCATCAATGAATATTTCCCTATTTATTTGCACTCAATCATATGAACTACATTCTCATTCATACAACCTCATGTGATTCTTTTCAATTGTTGACTGAGACAATACCAGCCCAATTCTTACATGTTCTCACAACAAATTTTAACATCTGGATTGTTCAAATCAAGAAGTAAATGAAGTACATGGATTTAAATCATTACAAGTTCTTTCCAACATTAAAGATCAATACTCTCCACAACTTCCATCCAAAACTTAATTACTTATCATTTCAAGAAGAACCAACATTAAAGATCAATACTCTCCACAACTTCCATCCAAAACTTAATTACTTATCATTTTACAAAGAAAGATAAAGAAAACTATTCAGAAACCATGGAAAAAACAAAATCACACTTTAGTTTAAAAGAAGAAATTATTGTCAAACCAATAAGACTCGATTAAAACCAAAAGTAGTCTAAACAAAAAGATAAAAACTTATCTCAAGTCCTCCACCAAACTCTTAAAGTTCCTTTGAATCTCTTCTCTTTTACAATCACCCAAAACAAAATAACAAAAGGGATAAAATAAATAAAAAGCGGTTCCTGAAAATCTCTCCGAACTACGTACCCAGGGAATAACTTTCAAAACTTGACAATATTTTCAGGACTCTTTTTTAAGTCCTCTCTTCTTTCTTTTATAGTTTTCCAAGAGGTGCATTGGGATCTCTTCAAAATGTGTCTTCATTCAATGTATTTGCCCAAGAGACGCAACCTTTTATGATAATTTTCATTCATGGTGGTCACAACCACCTATTAAGCCAATGGGTGCCTCAAAAACCTCTTCAAAATTTGTGAAAACCAATTTTACTCGTCTAGTAACTGCCACTGGCGCTTACGCCCGAGGTCTCGGCACTTAGGTGCCAAAACTCTTTTACACAATTTTTCACCTTTTTGCTCCAAATTTGATCCTTTTCACTCCTTTAAGCATTTTTTTCCACTTTTACTTATATCTACAAGAAAAACAAAAAAAAAACCTTCAACTAAAGGGTAATATCTCAAAAATAGGTATAAAAATGTGTCTAAATACACTATATGTTTTAGGTGTATTAAAATCCCCCATACTTAAAATGTTACTTGTCCCAAGTGACACTTCAATCTTTAAAAACCAAATATGTATGATATCTATAAGAGTTTTTTTAAGAGTTACTAAAATTTAGATTTAGAAATATAGTAGTCCAATTTAGAAAACATAATTAGTAAATGAGACCAACTTAAAGTTTGGAAATTTTTAATGTTAAGAACTATGAAAATATGAGTTCCTATCTAATTCAAAAATATTGTAAGTTCTCTAAACTTAGATTTTAGTTCTTTTATTTTCTCTACTTAAAAAATTTTATTAAAAATAATTTTACTTACTATATTTTATTATAAGCTTAAGATTTTATCAAGTATTATACTTTAAAAAGATCAAATGTAAAACCAATTTTTGATTAGATACTAATTCTTAAGCTTCTCCTCCCTTACATTTCTTTTGTTTTTCTTTTCTTTTTCTTTTATTTTCTTTTTCTTTTTCTTCTTCTTTTTTTTTTCTTTTCTTTTTTTCTTTTTCAGGCAAGGATTACTATATATGGATAGGCCTTTAATGATTTTGAATTTCACTTCTCCTTTCTTAAAGTAAAGTCTTGATATAAAACTTTTACTTATAAATATAATAATAATTTTGAAAATCATTTTAATAAAAGAAATTTAAGTATTAAAATTAAAAGTCTAAATTATATCAAAAATACAATTTTTCTTACTAAAGATAGTCACTTATATTAATCATTTTCTATACTAAAATTTTAACTTAAATTTTTTCTCCATCACTTAAAATTTTAGCTAAATTTTCTTACTCATTTCTAAAATCAAATTTTACTTCCCTAATATAACTTCATATAAATAATCAATTTTTCTTTTAAAATTCTAATTCATTTATAGTTCGTTTGAGAACAAATAAAATTCAAGTTTTGAAAATATTTTTCATCCCTACCCCAAACTCAATTTTTTAAGAGATTAAACAGTTTAGCATCAGATAATTATATAGGCAGGAATGAAAATTGAAATAACATGCTATCAAGAATTTTTACATCCTAATTATGCAAGTATAAAACTAAAGATAGGAGTAAAATTATATTTGATCAAATTTTCTAACATTTTATTTTAGTTTAACAAGTAGAGATTCAATAGACTCTTAAACAGTGGGTATAAAAACAAACAACACACTAACATGATAAAAAAAATACAAGGTAGCAGTTTCTGAATTTTAAAACTAAGATCTAAGCTAGCAAAAGTTTTTTCTTTAAAAAAAGACATGGAATTAAGTTAAGTTCTAAACTAACCAATTCACAGTACTAAAAACAAAAATAGTTACTACCCTATAATTTTAAAAACGAAATACTATCTAACACAACAATCACAACAACAATAGAACATAAAAATTCAAAACACAACATAAAAAATAGTCCACAACATCACGTAACTGCATCTGTAGCAGTACTACATCTCAGAGTCCATAACAAAACACAAACATAACAATACATCAAACCAAATCAAGTCCAACACATCATCTCTCATCTTTACTCCTCTCCACTCTCAGAATCGTCACTATACCATTTTTCTTTAGGTTCATAGTCAGGATAATGAGGATATTGAGGAAATACTACTCCTGGGTTACCCCTAATGAGGCCCTCCAGAGCTGGGTATAATTTATCCTCAAAGTCACTCTTTCTCCTATTATACTTATTTGTATGCTCAGCAAAATAATCTAGATTTTGAACTTTATTAGCAGTAAAGTGGATATGAGTCACCATCTTCTGTAATAACTGCTCTTGAGTCTTAGTTGACTCACCTCAAGAAGTAGAAGCACGTGAAGCAGATGGTCTTGATGAAGATGCAGCAGAGGTAGATGCAACAGACGTCTCTAATCCATAGCTCCTGGAAAATCCTCATCTCCAGCCACAAATTGAATGCTCCAAATAAGTCTTCACATTCACTTTCGTAATGGGCTTCAGAGGCAACAGAACTTCCCTCCCACTATCATACTTTACTCCAGCCTGCTCGCATAAAGAAAATATCAAGGAAGCAAATCTCATACTTGCAGTAGTAGCAGCAGCAGCTGAACTTATGATAGTGTGATAGATCAAAGCCCCTATGTTGATGGGCTTTCCCTCCTAAATACAATAATTCAACGTTGCTCTCTCTCTGGTCACTTCACTGAGATGATTTATAGGAAGCAGACGAGCACATATAAAATAGTGCCAAGCCTTTGATGGTGCAAACAACTTTGATGTTAGAAAATTTACTCTCCTCTCATTTGTAATCTTATAAAGTCCTCTTTCAATAGTCAAATAAGATATGATCTCATCCAATTCCACTTCCGTAGGACTATAATTTGCATAAAAACACAAAGTCTCCGGTGGTAAATGGTAAAACAAGTTGATTACCTCTGGAGTAAAAGATACCAACTTCCTTTGAACCATAACTCGGTCATCCTTAGCCTATGGGAGATTTGCATAAAATTCCCTTACAACATAAATTACAGCAATAGCAGAGAAACAATAGAACTGTTCCAACTGTCGGCGAACTATCAGGTCTTCCACTTCTCCACCAAGGACTGTTAAAACATCGCTCCTTAATAAATTTTCGTGACTGAAGAGCGTCACTATATCCATCCTGAGCTTTTGAACTGACAAATTTGCTCGAATCAAATGGCCTCTTTCCTTTGCTCCTTTTCATTCTTGGTGCCATTCTACAAATTTGATAAATTCCAAAAAATAACTTTAAAAATCAATTTTAAATCACTAAACTAAACTTCCAAAAGCACAAACTAAACTTCTCAAGCAATTTTCACAGATTTTTCTTCACTTTTCACCATGAATAATAAATTTTCAATATCTTCCAAATGTGCTTAAAATATATGGCGAAAATCCAAAATTTTTGCATAGAAGTAAAGCTCTTACCTTAAGGAACTTGGATCTAGCAAATCTCACTTGATTCCACCAAGAAATCTCCAAATTTCACTTTCCCTAGCCCTTAAAATCACGAACTCGAGTTAGGGAAGACCATAGGAGGCGTTTAAAATGGCATTTTCAGACCAAAAATTTACTTTTAACCATTCGCAAACCAATTTTTGTAAACCAGTGCTTAAGCACAGGTAAGTGGCGCTTAGGCGCCTGCCTCTTGGGTTGGCTCGTGCTTAAGCGCGAGATGTGGAGCTTAGGCGCCACTGCATAATTTTCAAAATTTTTAATTATAAGTAAAATGCACTATTATCCTAAGTAAACCACCCCTAAATGGTCTCATAGAACTTAAATGACTATTTTTACTTCCTATAACTCCCTTCTCTCTTAAAATTATTCATAATAATTAATTCAATTTGAGGCTAAAAATAACACAATTTTTTCACTAAAAACAAACTTATATTAATTCACAAACAAGTACAAATACATTTAACACTTAGTTCTCTCTCCAATTATTCTTGGATGAGAAAATTTTCCTAAGAGCAAAACACTTAAGACACATTTACAATTAAACACATAAGTGACACAAACACTAAATCACAAGACATAACACTAACACAATTAAAAACATGACTTCAAATACACAATTCCTAACACTTAACTTAATGCCACTCTTCATTAGAAGGAACAAATTCTTGTCTCTATTCTTGTCTCTCAGTAGTCTCTCCAGGAATATAGAGTTGATAAAATGGACAGTGGTGACGAGCTCTAACACTATCATCTTCGATCCACTTTTGCTTAAGGAACATCGCCTTATCTGCTTCCTCTACATAACTGGTATGGCTGAATTACATCTTAAGTTGCCACCCAATATGTTCTAGATGAGCATCAATTCAAGCACCTTAGTCTCTAATATAGATATAGTATTCTCCATCGGTTGTTCTTCTCCAATATCCCTTCAATACTAAAGGCTAAGAAACAGTTATACATCTCCTGTGCACTTTGACTAATTAACATCTTCCTTCTTCTTCAAATCCATCTCCCATGAAGAAATTTCTTTAAATCTCTCTCTTTGTTAGACTTTTAGGGCTAAAAATAATCCGGGGTAAAATTTCTTCACAAACCACTTCTATTTATAGGCATAATTCGCCATAACTTCTAGGCGCAACTAGAAACTACCAAAACACGTTTATTCCAACTAAATTAAAGTTACACCTTCTAGAAATCAAAATTCGCACATGTGATTAAATTGCCTTAACGTCCAAATTCTCATTCTAACATGTCTAAATCACTAAATAAAGTCTAAAAATCATTACTAACACATAATAAACTCAAAAATACTACTTAAATTTCTTAATCAGACTCAAAACAATAATTAAAGAAAAAACACACTAATAACTAGGGGATTCCTCCCACAAAGCGCTTGATTTTACGTCGTCAGCCCGACGTAACTAGTGCTCATTCTAGTTGACCCAACATCATTCCATCATTATATTTATGTTGATCCCTTATATAATCAGGTTTCAGTCTATGTCCATTCACTTTACAAATTTTCTCAGAATTAGAATCTTTAATATCCACAACTTCATAAGGATAAACTTTTGTCACAACAAATGGGCCCATCCACTTGGACTTAAGTTTGCCAGGAAATAATCTTAACCATGCATTATATAGCAAAACCTGTTGCCCTAGATGAAAATTTTTAGTAAGAATCTTTCGATCATGCCCCATTTTCATATTTTCTTTATAAATCTTAGCGTTCTCATAAGATTCATTCATTATCTCTTCAAGCTCATTTAATTGTAACAATCTTTTCTTACCAACATCTTTTAAATTATAATTGAACTCTTTAATAGCCCAATATGCTTTATGCTCAAGTTCAACTGGTAAGTGACAAGCTTTCCCAAATATTAGCCTATATAAGGACATGCCTATAGGAGTTCTATATGCAGTCCTATAAGCCCACAAACCATAGTCAAGTTTAACTGACCAATCCATTTTTGTTGGATTCACAGATTTTTTCATAATTCTTTTAATTTTCCGATTGGATATTCAGCCAAACCACTTGTCTGAGAATGATAAGCAGTAGCAATCCTATGATTGATATGATATTTCTTTAATAACTTCTCCATAATGAAATTTCTGAAATAACTTTCCTCATCAGTAATGATAACTCTCAGCATCCCAAATCTACAAAATATGTTCGTTTTCAAAAATTTTACAACTCTTTGAGCATCACATCGAGGTAAAGCAACATCTTCTATCCATTTGGATACATAGTCCACTGCTAACAGAATATATAAATTTCTGAAATATGATATAAATGGTCCCATGAAACCTAATCTCCAAACATCAAATATTTCAACTTCTAGCATATAATTGAGAGGCATCTCATTTCTTCTAGAAATATTGCCTACTCTTTGACATGTATCACAAGTTTTGATATAAGCATTAACATCTCTAAAAATTGTAAGCCAATAAAATCCAGATTGTAGAATTTTATATGTTGTTTTATCAACACCAAAATGTCCCCCAAAATCAAAATTATGACAATTTTGGATAATTTCATAAGTTTTTCTAATGGTACACATCTTCGAATGTTCAGATCCTTTCCTTGTTTATATAAATATGGGTCATCCCAGAAATACGTCTTAGCTTCAGAAATAAATTTCCTCATTTTTTGGTACGTCATTCCATAGGATTTAAGATCACTAAAAATATAGTTCACAATGTCAGCATACCACAAAACACACCACTTATTTACAGTGAACAATTTTTCATCTGGAAAATGTTCATTAATTTCTTTTTCAAAACAGAGTAGTTTTTTTAATTCAAACCTGGACAAATGATCAGCAATTTGATTTTCAGCTCCCTTCCATTCTACTATTTAAAAATCAAATTCTTGTTAAAGAAGAATCAATCTTATAAGTCTCGGTTTAATATCCTTCTTTTTCATTAAGTACTTAATAACAAAATGATCTATATGCACTATACAATGAGTTTCAATCAAATATGATCTAAGTTTATCAAAGGTATATACTATTGCTAATAACTCTTTTTTAGTTATTGTTTAATTAATTTGAGTTTCATTAAGAGTTTTACTAGCATAGTAAATAACTTTGAATAATTTTATCAATATCTTTGTCCTAAAACAGCTCCAATATCATAATCACTAGCATCACACATAAGTTTAAAAGGTTTTTCCCAATTTGGTGAAACTATAATTGATGCAGTGATTAATTTTTCTTTTAATAATTTAAAAGATTTTAGGGAATCCTCATTAAAATTGAAAAATTGCATCTTTCTCCAGTAAATGACATAATAACTTAGCAATCTTTGAAAAGTCCTTAATATATCGCCTGCAGAATCTAACATGTCCTAAAAAACTCCTAATTTCCCTTACATTTATTAGATAAGTTAAATTATTGATTATTTGAATTTTAGCAGGATTTACTTCCATACCATTTTCTGATATTTGATGACCTAATATAATTCCTCCTGCTATCATAAATTGGCATTTTTCCCAATTAAGGACTAAATTTGTTTCTTCACAGTGCTTAAGAACTTTAGATAAATGTTCTAAACATGAGTCAAATGAATTTCCAAACACTGAAAAGTCATTCATAAAGATTTCAATCTCTTTTTCAATTAAATCACAAAAAATTATCATCATACATCTTTGAAATGTAACAGGGGGCATTACATAAACCAAAAGGCATTCTTCTAAAAGAAAAAGTATCATAATGACTGGTAAATGTTATTTTCTCTTGATCCTCAAGAGATATTTAAATTTGATGATAACCGGTATATCCATCCAGAAAATAAAAGTATTTATGCCCAGCTAGTCTATCCAGCATTTGATCTAGAAAGGGTAGTGGAAAATGATATTTCCTAGTGGCAAGATTTAATTTTCTATAATCAATGCATATTCTCCACCCTATAACTTGTCTAGTAGATATTAACTCATTATGATCATTCACAGTTACAGTTACTCCTCCTTTCTTAGGAACGTAGTGAATTGTCCTAACCCATGCACTATCTGAAATAGGGTAGATAATTCCAGCATCTAACCACTTTAAAATTTCTTTCTTAACAACCTCTTTCATAACAGGATTTAATCTCCTTTGTGGATCAGCCCTGGGTTTGCAGTTTTCTTCCAGATTAATTTTATGCATACAAATTGAAGGACTGATTCCCTTAATATCTACAATTGTCCATCCGAAGGCTTTCTTAAAATTTTTCAGAATTTTCATCAGCTTTTCTTCTTCTTCCTTTATTAACTTCGAGGAAATTATAATAGGTAAAGGTAGAGGAATCTCCTAAAAAGGCATATTTTAAATGTTCAGGAAGTAATTTCAACTTATGTTCTGGAGGTTTTTCAATAGATGGACAAAATGATTTATCTTTGTCTATCGTGACTAAAATTTCAAAACTTTCTTGAACATAACTTGAATCTTCCTTAAAAACGTTTACACATTGATCTAATTCCTCTTCTTGCTCATGTTCAAAATCTTTTTCTTCAAATTTTTCTTCATAATTAGTTTTGAAATGACATTTGCTGAGAATATTATAACATCCATTCTATAACATTCATCATCTTTACCTTTTGCAGGGTATTTCATTGATTTTGAAATGTTAAAAGTAATAGTTTGATCATTGACGTGCATTGTTAATTCCCCTTTCTGCACATCTATAATTGCTCTTCCCGTGGCTAGGAAATCTCTCCCCAAAATGATAGGTATCCCTTTATCTTCCTCCATATCTAGCACAATGAAATCAACAGGAAAGATGACATGATCCACTTTCACTAGGACATCTTCTATAACTTCTTTAGGATATGTTATTGAATGATCTGCTAACTGCAAAGTTACAGTAGTAGAGGATATTTCTCTTAATCCCAATCTTTTGAATATTGATAATGACATAAGGTTAATGCTTGCACCTAAATCACATAAAGCTTTCCCATAAAATCTGTCTCAATTTACACATGGAATTGTAAAGCTACCAGAATCTTTAAGCTTTTGAGGAAATTTCTTCTGAATTATAGCACTGCACTCCTCACTAAGTGCAACAATCTCATTATCTTTAAACTTCTTTTTTCTATTGAGAATATCCTTCATAAACTTTACACAACTTGACATTTGTTCTAAGGCTTCAGCAAATGGAATATTGATTGTAAGCTTCTTAAATATTTTAAGAAATTTTTAAAATTGCTAATCCAACTTTTGTTATCAAAGTCTTTGAGGAAATAGAGGTGGTGGTTTTTTTAAATCAATTTTTGGCGGATCTTTCAAAATCTTTCGGAGCGTCCTCTTTTGATTCTTCAATTTCTTCTCTCTCTACTTCAATATCTTTTTGAACAATCTTCCAACTCTCTTCTGCTTCTAAGTTGTACGGCTTTAACTTGCTCTTTATTCTGGTCTTTTGGATTTCATTCAGTATTACTAGAAAGTGTTCCTTGGGATCTATTACTTAATGAACTTGTGATTTACTTGATTCTCAATATTTCTAATTGTAGCTCCTTGACTTTGTAACTGATTACCCATTTGTAACAACACTTATTCTATTGACAACTTATTATCCTTAAATTGTGTATTACTATTGATTTTTGGAGGATAAGTAGATTTATAATTATTATTCCCTTGGTTGTTTCAGTTTTCCAATGGGTTTACTTGGTTCTTCCCCCATTGCTGATTATTACCACCCGAATTGTTATTCTAATTAAAGTTGGGATGGTTCTTCCAACCTGGGTTATAATAATTGGAATATGGGTTATTCTGCTTATTATTTATGATATTCAAAGTCTCTAATGATGTTTGAGAATCTACCATTTGGCCTAATGAATTCTCTTCAATCATGGAAATTGGTTGAGAAAAATTCATTCCAAATTGGTCTAACTTCCTTGAAATTGCAGCAACTTGATTTGCTAACATAGTAAATGCATCAGTTTCATGAATATTGGTTACTTTCTATGGATTCACCCTCTATAAAGGCCATTGAAAATTATTGGAAGTCATCTCTTCAATTATAGCATAAGTGTCATGAAATGGTTTTGACATCAATGAACCATCAGCAGCGACCTCGATAATAGATCTAAGAGAACCAATTAATCTATTATAAAAGTTGAATTATTAACCAATTTGGTATAGCATGGTGTGGACACTTTCTTAAGAGTTCTTTAAATCGTTCCCATGTTTCATAAATAGATTCCCCTTCAAACTGATTAACAAATGTAATCTCATTTCTAAGCTTCATAACTTTTTATGGTGGGAAATATTTAGCAAGAAATATTTGTGATAAATCACCCCAAGTTCTGATAGATCCAGGTGCTAATGAATTCAACCACATCTTTGCTTTTATCCCTCAGTGAGAAAGGTAATAACCTAATTCTTATGGCATCATCTGAAACACCATCGTATTTAACTGTAGCACACAATTCTAGAAAATTGGTAAGATGTAAATTTGGATCTTTAGTTGGTGATCCCCCAAACTGATTATTTGATATCATTTAGATAATAGCAGGTTTAAGCTTAAATGAATTAACCACTACAGTAGGTTTTTGAATACTACAATGAAGTTCATCTACAATATTCTAAACTCTTGATGAATTTCAGCATTTTGATTATTTTGGTCTGCCATTTCTATAATTTTTTATTTGCCATTTTTGTAATTTTTTTGGATTTTTCAAGATTTTTAATTTTTTTGGTTTTTCTGATATTCCTAATAGTTCTTTCTAATTCAGAATCGTATGGCACTAGTCCTTTAGAACCTGAACTACGCATACACTAACATAAAATAAAATAAATTAAAAAACATACAAAATAAGATACAATATTTAAATTTTAAATAAGACTTTCTAAAAATACAAATTTACTTAGTTTTCTTCACCGGCAACGGCGCCAAAAACTTGATCCCGACTTAATGCTTATGCATAGTATAACAATAGTTATGATGATATTTTTCACATATATTTCCTTATTTTGCAACAAAATAAAAAACTTTGAAAAAAAATAAGAATTTAACTTTTTAATTTATATATATTTATATTGGGATACTACACAAATATGCATATCGTTATCAAGTAATATAAGACTTTGATTAAGACGTGAATATCGAACCCAGAGGGAAGATTATGCAATATGCACTTTTTAAAAAGTTTTCCTATTTTTAAAAAGATAATTACTTAAACTAAAAATGATTTTTGCAGGAATTTAAAATTTAAATATTTTTGGTATTTTTGATATTTTAACGAAATAGTAACAACTTAAAAAGATAACTAAAGTTTTTGTAGAAGAAAAATACTTAATATAAAAATATCTTTCTTCTTATCATGAATCAGTAATAAATGTAGAAATTCTTTTTTGAAAGTATGCAAATTGTGTTGTGCCAAATAGGAGCAATAATATTCTTTAACCTTACTAGAGATGATATAAAGTACATTGGCTAATTTAAAGTTTAAATAGTTCTGAAGATTGGCTAGGCAGGGAAGATATTAGCTCTCACTCTAAAGTTCCCTCGATTCCCTTGACCCGGGAGCTAACATTCTTGTATCAGAACCTAAAACAATAAACAAAGTTGGGGGCTTTAACTTGTCACTTTAAAGTCCTCTAACTCTACACCCATTAATGAATATTTTCCTATTTATCTGCATTCAATCATATAAACTACATTCTCACTCATACAACCTCATGTGATTCTTTCCAATTGTTGACTGAGACAATACAAGCTCAATTCTTTCATGTTCTCACAACAAATTTTAACATATGGATTGGCCAAATCAAGAAGTAAATGAAGTGCATGGATTTCAATCATCACAACTTCTTCCAACATTAAAGATCAATACTCTCCACAACTTTCATCCAAAACTTAATTACTTATCATTTTAAGAAGAAAGATAAAGAAAACTACTCAGAATTCATGGATAAAACAAAACCACACTTTAGTTTAAAAGAAGAAATTATTGTCAAACCAACAACAAGTCTCGATTAAAACCAAAAGTAGTCTAAAATAAAAATATAAAAACTTATCTCAAGTCCTCCACCAAACTCTTGAAGTTCCTTTGAATCTCTTCTCTTTTACAATCACTCAAAATAAAATAACAAAAAGGATAAAGTAATCAAAAAGTGGTTCCTAAAAATCTCTCCGAACTAACTACGTAGAGAAGAACCTTCAAAACTTGCCAATAATTTCAGGACTCTTTTCTATGTCCTCTTTTTTTCTTTTATAGTTTTCCAAGAGGTGCCTTGGGATCTCTTCAAAATATTTCTTGATTCGATGTATTTGCCCAAGAGACGTATCCTTTCATGATAATGTTCATCCATGGTGGTTACAAATACCTATTAAGCCAATGTATGCCTCAAAACCTCTTCAAAATTCGTGAAAACCAATTTTACTCATATAGTAACTACCACTAGCGCTTAAGCGCGGGGTCTCGGCTCTTAAGCGCGGCCTTCTCTCTTTAAGCGGCGCTTAGGCACCAAAATTCTTTTGCATAATTTTTTACCTTTTTGCTCCAAATTTGATCCTTTTTCTCTCTTTTAAGCATTTTTTTCCATTTTTACTTGTATCTGCAATAAAAACACAAAAATACCTTTTATTAAAGCGTAATATCTAAGAAATAGGTATAAAAATGTGTGTAAAAATATTATATATTTTAGGTGTATCATGTGTTTTTATTTTTTATATTTTATGTTTTATTTTATATGCTTCATAGTAATGTTTGCATAGTTCAGGTTTCCTAGAACTTGTGTCTTACAATTCTGAATTAGAAAGAACTACTAAAAAAATTAAAAAATTAAAAATTACTGAAAAGTTTCAAGAAATGGCAAATAAAATAATTAAAACACTGAAGAGTTTAGACCTTTCAAAGATTATGCAAACCCTATGGTGAATGAACTTCATTGTAGTATTAAAAAATCTGCTATAGTGGGTAATTAATTTGAGCTTAAACCTGCTATTATCCAAATGATATCAAATAATCAGTTTGAGAGAGCACCAACTGAAGATCCAAATTTACATCTTGCCAATCTTCTAGAATTGTGTGCTACATTTAAATATGATGGTGTATCAGTTGATGTTATAAGACTTAGATTATTTCCTTTCCCACTGAGGGATAAAACTAAGACATGGTTACATTCATTATCATCTGGATCTAACAGAACTTGGGGTGATTTAACACAGAAATTCCTTGCCAAATATTTTCCACCATAAAAAACTGCAAAGCTTAGAAATGATATTACATCTTTTTGTCAGTTTGAAGGAGAATCTATTTATGAAGCATGAGAATGATTTAAAGAACTCTTAAAAAAGTGTCCACACTATGCGATACCAGATTGGTTAATAATTCAAACCTTTTACAATCGATTAGCTAGATCTGTTAGATCTATTATTGATGTCGTTGATGGTGGTTCATTGATGCCAAAACCATTTAATGACACTTATGCTTTAATTGAAGAGATGGCTACAAAAAATTTTCCATGGCCTTCTGAAAGGGTAAATCTTAAGAAAGTAGCCAATATTTGTGAAACTGATGCTTTTTTAAAGTTAGCAAATCAAGTTACTGCAATTTTAAGGAAGTTAGAAAAATTTGGAATTTAATTTTTCTCAACCAATTACGATGATTGAAGAGAAGTCATTAGGCCAAATGATAGATTCTCAAGTTTGAATACCATAAACAACAAGCAGAATAACCCATATTCAAACTATTATAACCCAGGTTGGAAGAACCATCCTAACTTTAACTGGAATAATACTTTGGGTGATAATAGTCAACAATGGGGAAACAACCAAGTAAACCCATTGGGAACTAGAACAACCAAGGGAATAGTAATTATCGGCATACTTGTCCTCCAGGTTTTAATAGCAATCCACAATTTAAGGAGAAGTTGTTTATAGAAGAAGTGGTATTACAAATGAGAAATCAGTTACAAAGTCAAAGAGCTACAATTAGAAATATTTAGAATTAGTTGGGAAAAATAACAAATTCATTAAGTAATAGATCTCAAGGAACACTTCCTAGCAATACAGAAGTAAATTCAAAAGATTTGGACCAGAATAAAGAAAAAGTAAAAACTGTTCAACTTAGAAATGGAAGAGAATTGGAAGGTAGTGTTCAAAAAGAGACTTAAGTAGAGAGAGAGAATAGATTGAAGAACCAAGAAAGGACGGTCTGAAAGGCTTAAAGAGACCTATTTCTCCACTTAAAGTTGACTTGGAAAAACCACCACCTCCATTACCTCAAAAGCTCCGACAACAAAAGTTGGATAAACAATTTTTAAAATTTCTAAAAGTTTTTAAGAAGCTTACAATTAATATTATATTTGTTGAAGCCATAGAACAAATGTAAAGCTACATGAAGTTTATGAAGGATATTATTAACAGGAAAAGGAAGTTTGAAGATAATGAGACTGTTGCATTTAGTGAGGAGTGTAGTGCTATAATTCAGAAAAAGCTTCCTAAAAAGCTTAAAGATCCCTTCACAATTTCATGTGCAATCGGAGACAAATTTTATGGAAAAACTTTATGTGATTTAGGTGCAAGCATCAACCTTATGTCATTATCAATATTTAAAAGATTGAGATTATGAGAAATATCCCCTAGCACTATAACTCTGCAGTTAGTAGATCATTCAATAACTTATCCTAAAGAAGTTATAGAAGATGTCCTAGTGAAAGTGGATCAATTTATATTTCCTGCTGATTTCATTGTGCTAGATATGGAGGAAGATAAAGAGATACCTATCATTTTGGGGAGACCTTTCTATTGTGCTAGATATGGAGGAAGATAAAAAGATACCTATCATTTTGGGGAGACCTTTCCTAGCTATAGAAAGAGAAATGATAGATTTGTAGAAAGGAGAATTAACTATGCGCGTCAATGATTAAAAAGTTACATTTAATATTTCAAAAACAATGAAATATTCTGCAAAAGGTAAAGATGATGAATGCTATAGAATGGATGAGATAAGATATTTAAGTGAATGCCTTTCCAAAGAAACTTATGAAGAGAAATTTGAAATGAAAGAGTTGGAACACGAGTAAGAAGAAGAATTAGATCAATATGAAGATTTATACAAGGAAGATTCAAATTATGTTTGAGAAAATTTTGAAGTTTTTGACACGATAAGAAAGATAAATCTTTTTGTCCATCAATTGAAAAACCTCCTGAGCTTGAGTTCAAGTTGCTTACTGAACATTTGAAGTATGCCATTTTAGGTTATTCCTCAATATTACCTGTTATAATTTCCTCAAAACTAAATACATAAGAAGAAGAGAGTTCGATGAAAACTTTAAGGAATTACAAGAAAGCCTTTTGATGAACAATTGCTGATATAAAAGGAATCAGTCCTTCAATTTGTATACATAGAATTCATATGGAAGAGAACTGCAAACCCAAGACTAATCCTTAAAGGAGATTGAATCCTATTATGAAAGAAGTTGTCAAGAAAGAATTTTTAAGTGGTTAGATGCTAAAATTATCTACCCTATTTCAAATAGTGCATGGGTTAGTCCAATTCAATGTGTTCCTAAGAAAGGAGGAGTGATTGTGACTTTGAATGAACATAACAAGTTAATACTAACAAGTCAAGTCACATGATGTCAAATATGCATTGATTAAGAAAAAATTAAATCTCTCAACTAGGAAAAATCATTTTTCACAACCCTTTCTAGATCAAATGCTGGATAGACTAGTTGGGCATAAATACTTTTATTTTATGGATGGATATACTGGTTATCACCAAATACAACTCTTAAGGATCAAGAGAAAATAACTTTTACCAGTCCTTATCATATATTTGCTTTTAGAAGAATGTTCTTTGGTTTATGTAATGCGCCTGATACATTTCAAAGATGTATGATGACTATTTTTTTGTGATTTAATTGAAAAAGGCATTGAAGTTTTTATAGATGATTTTTTAGTGTTTGGAACTTCATTTGAATCATGTTTAGAATATTTAATGATAGTTATTAAGCGCCGTGAATAAAAAAATTTAGTCATTAACTGGGAAAACTGTCAATTTATGATAGCAGGAGGAATACTTTTGGGACATCAAATTTTCAAAAAATGGTATGGAAATAAACCCTGGAAAAATTCAAGTGATCACAAATTTACCTTCCTATTTACCTTACCCAACAAGTGTGAAGAAAATTAGGAGTTTTTTAGGACATGCTGGATTCTACAGATGATATATTAAAGACTTTTAAAAAATTGCTAAGCCTCTATGCCCTTTACTTGAAAAAGATGTAATTTTTAATTTTGATAAAGAGTTCCAAAAAAATTTTGAATTATTAAAAGAAAAATTAGTCACTAAACCAATTATTATTTCATCAGATTGGAAAAAACCTTTTGAATTAATGTGTGATGCAAGTGATTTTGCTATTGGAGCTATTTTATGATGAAAGCATGATAAGATTTCCAATGTTATCTACTATGTTTATAGAACTCTTAATGAAGCTCAAATTAATTATGCCACAATAGAGAAATAATTATTAGTTGTAGTATATGCTTTTGATAAATTTAGATTATACTTATTTGGAACTAAATGTATTGTGCATACATATCATTCTGCTATTAATTTTGTAATGAAAAAGAAGGATGCAAATCCAAGACTTATAAGATGTATTCTTCCTTTGTAAGAATTTGATTTTGTGATAGTAGATAGAAAAGGAGCTAAGAATCAAATTGTTGATCATCTCTCTAGGCTTGAATTAGAAAAACCACCCTATTTTAAAAAAAAGATTAATGAAAATTTTCCAAATGAGGAATTTCTTAATGTTAATGAGTGGCATGTTCCATGGTATACCAACATTGTGAATTTCATTGTTAATGATTTTATACCCTATAGAATGACATACCAATAGAAGAGGAAATTTTTATCTAAAGCTAAAGATGTGTGTCTTTAGAAGAAACTTATAAAATTATCAAAAAATGTCATAATTCTGATTTTGGCGAACAATTTGGTGCTGATAAAACAACATGCAAAATGTTACAATCTGGATTTTATTAACGTGCCATCTTTAGAGGTGTTAACGCTTACTTCAAAACTTGTGATCGATATCAAAGAGTAGGCAATATTTCTAGGAGGAATGAGATGCCCCTCAATTATGTGTTAGAAGTTGAGATATTTGATGTTTGGGGATTAGATTTTATGGGACCATTTATACCATATTTTAGAAATTTATATATATTCTTAGTAGTAGATTACGTATCCAAATGGATAGAAGATATTGCTTTACCTTGATGTGATGTTCAAAGTGTTGCAAAGTTTTTAAGATCGAATATATTTTGTAGATTTGGGATGCCGAGAGTAATCATAACTGACGGGGGAAGTCTTTTCAGAAATGCAATAATGGAGAAGTTATTAAAGAAATATTATATTAACAATATAATTGCTACTACTTATCATCCTCAGACAAGTGATTTTTCTAAATTATCCAATCAAGAAATTAAAAGAATATTGAAAAAATCTGTAAATCCAACAAAATGGATTGGTCAGTCAAACTTGATTATGCTTTGTGGGCTTATAAGACTGCTTACAGAACTCCTATAAGAATTTCCCCATACAAGCTAATATTTGGGAAAGCTTGTCACTTACCCGTTGACCTTGAGCATAAATCAAATAAGTCTATTAAAGAATTTAATTACAATTTAAAGGATGCTGGTGAGAAAGGCTATTGCAATTGAATGAGCTTGAAGAGATAAGGAATGAATCTTATGAAAATGCTAAGATTTACAAAGAAAAGATAAAGATATGGCATGATAAGAGGAATCTTACTAAAATTTTCAGCCAGGGCAACAAGTTTTGCTAAATAATGCAAGGTTAAGATTATTTCCAAGCAAACTTAAGTCCAGGTGGATGAGCCCATTTGCTGTGATGAAATTTTATCCTTATGGAGCTGTGGATTTCAATAATCCTAAAACTAATAAAATATTCAAAGTGAATGGTCACAGGCTGAAATCTTGCTTTTTAGGTGACCAAGTTAAATTAAATGATTTTATAATGTTGGGTCAACCAGAATAAGCAATGGCTACGTCGAGCTGACGATGTTAAACCAAGCGCTTTGTGGGAGGCAACCCATAATTATATGTGTGTTTGTTTTTATTATTTTGTTGTTATGATTGATTTAGAAAATTTTGGTAGTATTTGAATATATAATGATTTAGTGATTATTCTAAGACCTTAAAAGATGACATAGACATGTTACAATGAGTATTTGGACGTTAGGTTGACCTGCGCTAAATTGAGCACGGGCGCTTAAGCGCCAATACCCGACGCTTAAGCGCGATAGTTAAAAACATGTGCAAATTTTGATTTTTAAAAGTTTTAACCATGATTTCATTGGCTTTAACGTAGGAGACTAGTTCTAAGACGTGCTTATAAGTTATAGGGGAGTTTTGAGCCTATAAATAGAGGGTTTATGTAAGGATTTTTATCACAATTTAATTTTAACCCTAAATCTTAAGTAAGAAGAAAGAGTTTTGAAAAAAGTCATCTTGGGAGAGTGATTTGAAGAAAAAGGAGGTGAAAATGAGAAAGAATTTTATTGGTCAGAGTGCGCAAGAGTTATATAACAGTTTCCTAGCCTTTAGTAATTAAGGGAAAACAGAGAAAATCATTAAAATTGAGGTTGATGTGGCTTCAATTGAAGCGAAAGTGATGGAAGTTAACGCACATCTGGATCATATGGGATGACAACTTAAGATGCAGTTTAGCCATACCAATTTTATAGAAGAAGCGGACAAGGCTATGTATTTGAAGAACACATGGATTGAACAAAATTCAACTAGAGTTATTAACCACCGTCCATTTTATCAGATTTACATTCCAAATGCTGAAGTAAAGACTAATGATAGGCCAAGATTCGTTCCACCAAACGGATAGTGGAATTAAGTTATTTATTTTGTGTTTGTGTGTTTAGTGTTGTTTTTTATGTTAATGTGTTTAGTATGTTTTTGATATTATCATTGTCTAGTGTTTGCGTTTAGGAATTTTCTCATCCAAGACTATTTGGATTGGGAATTAATGTATTAAAAATGTTTGTAATTATTAGTGAATGAATATAAGTGTTTGTATGTGTGAAAATTTCATGTTATTTTGTGTTAAATTGAACTAGTTAAGATTGGTGAATCTTCAGTAAGAGGAGAGTTGAAGGGGAAAAAATAGTTATTAAAGTGTTTTGAGGCCATATAGGGTTTGTAGACTTATGCTATAAGTGCATTTCACTTATAAATAAAAAAAAACAAAATTTGTGCACTGGCGCCTAAGCGCCAAGACCCTGCGCTTAAGCGCTACCTAAATTGAGAGAAGGGTGCCTAAGCACCAAACCATTCACGCTTAAGTGCCAGTTCACATAAATTGATTCACGAACAATTTTAAGTGACGATTCGGTCCAAAAACTCCATTTTTGCAACTTGACTTCATCCCCTTCCTTGAGTTGTCGCAATTTTAAAGTTAGGGCACACCATATTTTTTAAGATCTCTTGGTGATTTGGAGAAAAAGTTACTAGATTTGATATCCTTGAGGTAAGAGCTTCACTTCTATGTAAAAAATTTTTGTTTTCACCATGTATTTTGAGCACATTCTTGATCTACCCGAAAATCACAATTCATGGTGTAAATTTGTGGAAAATCTATGAAAAATACATGGATTTGGTAGTTTAAACTTTTAGGAATTAAGTTTAGTGATTTGGAGTTGAATTTAGAATTTTTTGTGAATTTTATATATTTTTTTGAAAATGACACCAAGAATGAAGAAGAGTAACGGAAAGCCTAATTTGATTCAAGAAAGTTTATGAGTGCTAGAGCTCATGATCGATACAGTGATGCACTGCATTTGAGAAAGTTGATTTCTGAGCTTTATTTTAAAAGTCCGGGAGGAGCTGTAGAGTATCTGATATTTCACCGCCAATGGGAGCAGTTCTGCTTTTTTTCTTTGTCGCAGTGATTTCTGTTGTGCGGGAGTTTTATGTGAATCTCCTTAAAGCTGAAGAAGGGGTCATGGTTAGAGTAAAGATAGTGCCTTTCTCATCTAAGGTAATAAATCAATTTTATAAATTGTCCCGAAGAACTTAATTTTTTTTATTCGAACTATAGTCCAAATGAAGAGGAGTTAAAAGAGATCATTTCATCATTGACTGGAGGAAGAGGATTATGGAAGATAACCAATGAGAGAAGAGTTAATTTCCCCACTTTAAAGTTAGATGCCACTGCAAAGGCATGACACTATTTTATTTCTTCTCGTATGCTGCCTACCAATCATCTTAGTGAAGTGACCCGTGATCGAGCAACTTTGAACTATTGCATTCAGCAGTTCAAGCCCATCGACATTGAAGCTTTGATTTAAAGTGTT
Organism: Phalaenopsis hybrid cultivar; assembly: GCA_002079205.1. NCBI lineage: Eukaryota > Viridiplantae > Streptophyta > Magnoliopsida > Asparagales > Orchidaceae > Phalaenopsis > Phalaenopsis hybrid cultivar. The sequence goes on along the minus strand of JXCR01126811.1, from coordinate 281,888 downwards.
ATTACCAGTTCTGTTGTTGTTTCTACTATTGCAGGTTTGGGATTTGCATCCTTGATCTTTTGTTTATGCGAGCAGGCTGGAGTTAGATTTGATAGTTGGGATGAGATATTGCAGCCACTCAAGCTTATTACCAATGTGAAATCTTATTCACATCATTCCATTTTTGGCTAGAGGGGTGGATTTTCTAGTAGTTCTGCTACTTCGACGTCTTGAGCTTCCACTTCACATGCTTCAACATCACAGGGTCAGACTTCTAGATTTAGTTATGCTACTTCGACATCTCGAGCTTCCACTTCACATGCTTCTACATCACAGGGTCAAACTTCTAGATTTAATTCTCAGTCACAACTATTGCAGAGGATTTTGGGCAACGTTAACTACACTGTTGATAAGGTATTATATTTAGAAAATTTTGCAGAACATATGGATGGATATATGAGGAGACATAGTGATTATGAGAAAGAATATAACTTAGCTATGGAAAAATTCAGCAGAGGTAACCAAGATGTAATTTTTCTTCAATATCCAAGATCCATCATATGAGCTTGCAGCTCCTTAGTATAGGGATGAGAATGATGCAGAGGATGAGGAAGATTAGACTGGTTCTATAGTTTAGTTTAGTTCTTTTATGTATTGATGTGAACTGTTTATGGTGCAGTTATAATGTACTTTTGTTGTGTTTTGTGTTGTATTTTTTTAGACTGTTAGTTATTGTTGTTTTTGTTTCGTTAGATACTACGGTGATGTATATATGTTTTTGTGAGTTGTTATTATGTTTTTGTGGTAATAATTATTTTAACTGTGTTGTTTAGTGTTTTTAGTTAGTTGTATTGAACTTGATTTTGGATCTTAGGAACATTTAGAATATAGCTAACTTGTTACTTAAAAACTTCATGCTTAAAAAATTTCAATTTAATACCAGATATTTTCTTTATGTTGCAGTTGTGTATGTTTGTTAGTGTATTGGTCTGTTTTTATGATATCCTCCACTACATAAAAGTTTAATGAATTTATTTATGTTAAATAAATTAAAATTTGATCAAATTAATTTTTGCTCCGGTTTTTAATTTTTGTACTAGCATATTTAGGATGTAAAAATTCTTGTTAGCATATTATTTTTAGTTTTCATTCCTGCCAATATTTATATGTGCTCCTAAAATGTTTTATTCTATTAAAAATTTAAGTTTGGGGGAGGGATGAAATTTTTTTTAAAGACTTGAAATTTATTTGTTCTCAAATGTATTTTAAATAAATTTGATTTTGATTAAAGAAAAATGATCCTGTATATGAAGTTATATTAGCAAACCAAAATTTTGAGTATAGAAATGAGTAAGAAAATTTTGTTAAAATTTATAATAATGAAGAACAACTTAAAGTTAAAATTTTAAGCGTGTAAATGATAAATATTATGTTACTATCTTTAGTAGGAGAAATTTTATTTTTGAAAAATGTAGAAGAGTTAGAATTTTATTTTCAAAACTTAACTTTTTTCTATTGAATGTAATTTTCAAAAACTTTTATTATGTTTTTAAGTAAAGGAAATATATCAACTCTTTCCTTTAGGAAGGGAAGAGTGGAATTCAAAATCATTAAAGGTCAATCCAGATATAGTAATCCTTGTCTGAAAAGAAGAAAAGAATAAGAAAAAAAAAGAGAAAGAAAAAGAAAAAGAAAGAAAAAAGAAAAAGAAAAGAGAAGAAAGTTGAAAAATGGAGGGGGAGCTTGAGGATTAGTGCTTAATCAAAAATTGATTCCACATCTGACCTTTTTAAAGTATAAGACTTGAGAAGCTCTTAAGCTTAAGGATATAATATAGTAAGTAAAATTATGCTTAATATAAAGTTTTAAGTGGAGATTATAGAATGCATATACCCTTTATTTTAAGAATCTACAATATTTCTGAACTTGATAGAAACTCATATTTTCAAACTTTCTTACATTAAGAATTTCTAAACTCTAAGTTGGTCTCATTTACTAATATTTTTTCTAAATTGAAATACTATATTTCTACATCAAAATTTTAGAAACTCTTAAAGAAACTCATATACATCATCTACTTATTTAGTTTTTAAAAGATTGAAGGGTTACTTGAGGATAAGTAACATTTTAAGTTTGGGAGATTTTGATACACCTAAATTATATAATATTTTTGTACAAATTTTTATACCTATTGTTGGAGATATAGTGCTTTAATGAAAAATATTTATGTGTTTTTCTTTCAGGTACAATCATATGGATGAAAAATGGTAAAAGGAGTGAAAAAGGATCAAATCTGAAGCAAAAATGAAGAAGGTGCAAAAAAGAACCGAGTTTCCTAAGCGCCCAGTACTGGCACTTACGCGCTAGTTATTCGGAGAGAGTCGTGTCTAAAAACTAGGTAACCCGCGCTTAAGCGTCAGAAGTAGTTATTTGAAGAATCATTAAATTTGGATGACTTTTTGAAGAGGTTTTTGAAGCATTCCTTGGTAAAAATTTGGGAAATAGTTCATGGACACAAAAATTCATCCAATTGGCTTTTGGAAGGAGGCAACTTCTAGAAGATTCATTGAATGGAAATAAATTTTGAAGAGACACCAAGACACCTCTTGAATTTTTATTAAATAATACTTGGATCACCAAAGGGAGAGGGCAACCAATCCACATCCAACAACTATCATTCATCCTAGTAACAGCCGTCGCTGCCGCCGTCGGCCACCTTTTTATTTTATTTTGAGTTTTAGTTTATGTTGTGAGTGAAGGAAGAGAATTCAAAGGAACTTCAAGATATTTGTTGGAGAGGATTTGAGATAAGTGTTTATTTTTGTGATTATATTTGGTTATAATTTAGCTTTCTTATTTGTGTACATGATTTCTACTTTTAAACTCAAGTGTGGTTGTGTTTTCTCCATGAATTCTGAGCAGTTTTCTTTATCTTTTTTTCTTAAAATGATAAGTGATTAAGTATTGAAAGGAAGTTCTGTGAAGTATTGAACTTCAATGTTGGAAGAAGTTGTGATGATTTGAAACCTTATATTTCATTTACTCTTTGATTTGGTCAATCAAAATGATAATACCTGTTGTGAGAACATGTAAGATCTGAGATGATATTGTCTCAATCAAAAAATGGTAAGAATCACATTTGATTTCTTGGATGAGAATGTAGTTCATGGGGTTGAGTGCAATTAAATAGAGAAATAAACTTTCAAGGGTGTAGAAGCAGAGGACTTTAGAGTGACAGGCTAAAGCCCCCAATTTGATATATAGCTTTCAGTTTTGATACAAGATATTAGCTCTGAGGTGGAGGGAGAAGAGGGAACTCTAGAGTAAGAGCTAGTATCTTCCCTACCTAACCGGTCTTTAAAATTATTCAAACTATAAATTAGCTAATGTTCTTTATAGCATATATAGTAAGGGTAAAGAATATTATTGCTCCAATTTGACACAACACAACTAGAATACTTCCACAACAAATTTTATATACTTGTTACTGATTCATGATAAGGAAAAAATATTTTATTTATATTGCCTTCATCTTGTAAAAATTTAGTTAACTTAGTTAATTTATTATTTTATTTTCAATTATAAAAAATAATTACAAAAAGAATTGAATTTTCATTTCTATTATAGCATCATGAGTTAATGTAAGAATATTTTGCTAAGTAGAATTTTGTTATCTAAATTCTCTTATTTCATTATTTTGCTAAGTAGAATTTGGCTAAGTCTAATGATCAACCTATTTGGCCAAGCTTAGGTTAGAGTAAACCTAAACTAGGTTTAGATTGAAATTAGACTAACCTTAGATTATTAAGGGTAACGTCATTATCAAAAAGAGTAACCATGCTGTTAATCCCCTAAAACCAAGACTTAATAGTTTAAACCATGTTTGGGGAACTGTTTGAGCCAAAGTGCAAATTTTTCAATTTTATAATTTTGCCCCTAGATACCTAAATTTTCATTTTAAATTTTTAAAATTTGGGAAATTTTTATTTAAGGGTTTAAATTTATTACCCTCAATTTCCCAATTCTCATTTTAAAATTCATTATTTTTTATTTTTTATAATTAATTACAAAGTTGGTAGAAAATTAGCCATTTTCATTTTAGGTAAATCTCCTGATTATTGAAAAATCAAGGAATGCTACCAAGGGTGGAGGAAATAATCCCAACAAATTTCATAATTTTTGGATTTATATTTAATTTTTTAAAATTAAAATACTTTTTAGAGTATTTAATTAATTAAAAATTTAAAAAAATTATTTACTCTCAAATTTATATTTGCTATTTTCTCCTCTATTCACAGAGTTTAGAGAAAATTTTATTTTATTTTTGTGATTTTTATACACAAAATTATGCAATTTTAAAGTTGCATTACATTATTTGGATTTAATTAAGTAGGAAAAGATGGAATTTCCTACTTATCCACGTGGCATCTGATCCTGACTTTTTTGATAGATGTAAAATGTGATGTATGTGTTCATATATTTAATTTCTTTAACAATTATTCTAAGTAAGTTTTCCACTATGAAATAGTTAAGAATACAATTATAATATTTAAATATGGGATACTACGCAAGTATACATATCGTTATCAAGTAATATAGGATTTTTTGATTAAGCCCCGAATATTGAACCCGCAGGGAAGGCTGCAATATGCACTTTAAAATAAATTAGAAAGTTTAGATCACAAAAATCTATTTTGCAAAATATTCTTACTTAAACTTAAGAGGCTATAATAGGAATCAAAATTCAATTCTTTTTATAATTTTTGAAATTTGAAAATAAAGTAAGCAACTAAGTAACTTAACAAACTACTTGCAAGATGTAGGCTATATAAATAAATTATATTTTTCCTTATCATGAATCAGTAATAAGTATAAAAATTATGTTGTGGAGGTATGTTAAATGTGTTATGCCAAATATGAGCAATAATATTCTTTAACCTTACTAGAGATTTTATAAAGAACATTGGCTAATCTATAGTTCGAATAGGCTTGAAGACAGGTTAGGTAGGGAAAATGTCAGCAATCACTCTAAAGTTCCCTCTTCTCCCTCCACATGGGGGCCAACATCTCGTATCAAAACCTAAAACTATAAATTAAATTGAGGGCTTTAGCCTGTCACTCTAAAGTCCTCTAATTCTACACCCTTAAAACTTTTATTTTCCTTTTTATTTGCACTAAACCCCATGAACTAGATTCTCATTCATGAAATTAATATGTGATTCTAACCATTTGTTGACTGAGATAATACTCAGATCTTACTTGTTCTCACAACAGGTATTAACATCTTAATTGGCCAAATCAAGAAGTAAATGAAGTGCAAGGTTTCAAATCATCACAACTTCTTCCAACATTTAAGTCTAATACATCACACAACTTCTTTTAAACACTTAATCACTTATTATTTTAAGGAAAAAAGATATAGAAAACTACTCCGAATCCATAGAAAAAACACAACCACACATGAATTTAAAAGTAGAAATCATGGACAAAAACAATAAATCTAGATTAAAACCAAGTGTAGTCACAAAGATAAACGCTTATCTCAAATCCTCTCCACCAAATGTCTTAATGTTCCTTTGAATTCTCTTCCTTCACTCACGATACAAATTAACACTCAAAATAAAAAGAAAGTGGCCTGTGGCCGGCGGAAGCGGCTGTTGGATGAATAATGTATGTAAAATCCAATGATGGTTGGCATCTTGCCTTGATGATCCAAGTCTTTTTTTTAATAAAAATCCGAAATGTGCATTAGTCTCCCTTCAAAATGTGTCTCAATTCAATGAATCTTTTAGAAGTTGCCTCCTCAAAAGCCAATTGAATGAATTTTTGTGTCCATAGGATATTTCCCATGTTTTTACTAAGAATTGCTTCAGAAACCTCTTCAAAAATTCGTCTAAATTTAATGAATCATCAAATAACTACTTCTGGTGCTTAAGCATGGGGTACTTGGCGCTTAAGCACCCCATTTTATTTTTGCACATTTCTTCATTTTTTATCCAAATTTGACCCTTTTTCACTTCTTTTAGCATTTTTCATCTATTTGATTGTACCTGAAAGAAAAACACACAAATACCTTTCATTAAAGCGTAATATCTCAAAAAAAGGTATAAAAATATTTATAAAAATATTATATATTTTAGGTATATCAAAATCTTACAAACTTAAAATGTTACTTGTCCTCAAGTGACCCTTCAATCTTTAAAAACCACATAAGTAGATGATGTATAGGAGTTTCTTAAGGAGTTACCAAAAATTTTATGTAGAAATATAATAGTCCAATTTAGAAAAAAATATTAATAAATGATACCAACTTAGAGTTTATAAAATTTTAATGTTATGAAACATGAAAATATGAGTTTCTATCTAATTCAGAAATATTATAGATTCTCCAAAAATAGAGTTTAGGTATTTTATCTTTTCCACTTAAAAAATTTTATTAAGCATAATTTAATTTAATATATTATATCCTTAAGCTAAAGAGTTTCTCAAGTCTTATACTTTTAAAAAATCAGATGTGAAACCAATTTTTGATTAGACACTATTCCTCAAGCTTCTCCTCCCTTTTTCAATTTTTTTTTCTTTTTCTATTATGTTCTTTTTCCTTTTCTTTTTATTTTTCTTTTTCTTTTTATTTTCCAGGCAAGGAATACTATATCTGATAGGTCTTTAATGATTTTGAATCCCACTTTTCTTTTCCTAAAGCAAAGAGTTGATATTTTTCTTTCACTTAAAAACATAATAATAGTTTAAAAAATTAATTTCAATAAAATAAACTTAAGTTTTGAAAATAAAAATCTAAATCTTCTAAATTTTTCAAAAATACAATTTTTCCTACTAAAGATAGTTACACTATATTTAGCATTTTTCACACTAAAATTTTTTTTAACTTTATGTTTTTCTTCATTACTATAAATTTTAACTAAATTCTCTTACTCATTTCTGTAAGTGTTAGGGCGTCCCCTGGAGGCGACGCGCTGTATAACCTGAATACAGTAAAAAGTGTGCAATCCCGGCGCCCAGGTGCGTGTTAAAGAAGCAAGGGTTCCCACATTTCGGGTGAATGCGGGTAAAGAAGTTTGTCCATGAAACCTAATGAAACTAATATTATGATAGGATCTTGGAATATAGGCACTCTCAATGGTAAATTAATGAAAACTAATATTAGGATAGGATCTTGGAATATAGGTACTCTCAATGATAAATTAATGGAATTAGTTGATATTATGATTCATAGGAAAATTAATATTTATGTATTCAAGAAACTAAGTGGCTTGGAGAAAAGGCTAAGGAGATTGATAATTTAGGTTTTAACTTTTGATATTATGGTAAGAGTCGCACTAGAAATGGTGTAGGTGTAATTATAGATAAGAGTTTGAAAGATAATGTTGTAAAAATTAATAGAGTTGGTGATAGAATTATAACACTTAAGATTATCATTAATACTAAGATTTTTAATATTATAAGTGTTTATGCTCCTCAAGTAGGTTTAGATACAGGGTCTAAAAAATAAATTTAGAATGACTCAGAAGACTTAATACAAATGATACCTCTTGAAGAAAGAATTTTATTGGAGGAGACTTAAATGGACATGTCGGTAGATTGGAAGAAGTTTTCAGAAATATTCATGGTGGCTACGATTTTGGAGTAACTAATGAAGAAAGTATAGCTATTTTAGATTTTGCTTTAGCGTATGTTTTTTTTTATTACTAATACTTTATTCAAGAAAAGGGATGAACATCCTATTACTTATAAGAGTAGATCTAATAAAACACAAATTGGTTATTTTCTTATGAGAAGAAGAGATCGTCGTGATTGTAAAGATTGTAAAGTCATTCCAAGTGAAAATTTAAATACCCAGCATCGTTTATTAGTTTTAGATTTTAAGATTAAGAGTTATAAAATAAAAAATACTAGGACTCATCATTGCAGAATTAGATGGAAAAACTTAAAAGACACAAATTAAATTATTTTTATGAGTAAAATTCAAGATTTCAAAATTTGGGATATTCATGAAGAAGCAAATGTGATGTGGAATAAAGTAACAAACACTATTAAATAAGTAGCAAAAGATGTTCTTAGAGAATCAAAAGAAAAAATATTTACAAATAGCAATAGTTGGTGGTGGAATAATAATGTGCAAGAAAAGATAAAATATAAGAAGTTATGTTAGAAAAATTGGTTTAAATGTAAAAGCTTAGAGAACTGAAAAAAATATCAAACTGTCCGCAAGGAGTCTAAAAGAACAATCTGTGATGCTAAAAATTCTGCTTTTAATGATCTTTATAATAGATTAGATACTGAGGAGGGTAAAAAATATATGAATAAACTAGCCAAACAAAGAGAAAAGAAAAGATTTAACTCAATTAAAGTGTATTAAAGATGAAAATAAAAAAGTACTCGAGAAAAGAAAAGTAAAGATTTAACTCAAGTAAAGTGTATGAAAGATGAAAATCAAAAAGTACTTTTCTTGAAGATATTCAACATAGGTGGGTGAGTTACTTTGATAAACTTTTTAATGAAGTTTCTAAAAATACGATCGACCTTAGTGATTTTAATATCGCGAATAATAATAAAACATTTCATTTTTACCGTCGCATCAGCAAAAAAGAAGTTGAGGAGGCTTTAAAGAAAACAAAGGGTGGAAAGTTTGTAGGACCTGATGATATCCCAATTGAAGTGTGGAAATNAAGTTCTAGCTTACTAAACTAGTTCTCAACTTAGAAGTCTTGATAGTTTTAAGGTTATACTAATGGTTTAGTCTAATTAACAATTCTTTTAATTATATTAAAATTTGGAGGAAATCATGTGATAAGGTTACCCATCTGTTTGTAATGGTATAAGAGGTGTGTATATAGTGAATGAAATAAATTGAAAGTGTTGTAAGTCATAAATAGTAGCAATTATCTTCTTTATCCTCTACCAACTGCATAAAGAAGTTTGGTTCAACTAGTACAATGACTAGGTTATTCATCTTGGTTTATAGGGTATGGTGCAAGCATGTTGCAGGAAGATGAAAAATTTAGGAATAAATTCTTTGATGGGATCAAGTTAAGGTTTAAGGAATTAAAACTAATTTAACCGACCTTCTTTATGCACTTGAAAGAGGGTAAAGAAAAGAGTTGCTCCTATTTGTCACTAGCCACATTCACAGTTGACACTTCACATTTTATACACTACTACTTAAATCATTGCAAGGGAAGGTAGCTTTATAGCTAGTTAATCACCAAATCAATTAGGATAAGTAAGATTTCTATAGGAGTTAACCTTTAAAAAAAAATTGCAATTCAATAGGAGTAGTTTGTAAAACCTTTACTTAATTTCAATTTTAGGCTAAGAACAAAACCTAATAAGCTAGAACACTCTTAAGTCTAATTCCCTCACTCCCTGTTGGATCCATATTCTATACTTAAAATCTAATATTATTGAAATGACATGTACAATTGCGTGAGACCCTGAGTACTAGTGTACTTGGAAATAGGGCATATCAAGTTTTTGACATCGTTGCTAGGGAGCGACAATGTAGTTAACTTAGAATAATTTTTTTGTTGAAGCATTGATCTCGTACTTAATGCTTATGCACAGTATAACAATAGTTCTGATGGTATTTTTCACTTATATTTCCTTGTTTTGCAACAAAACCAAAAACTTGATCCTGAAGAAAAATAAGAATTTAACTTCTTAATTTATATATATTTATATTGGGATACGACGCAAGTATGTGTATCGTTATCAAGTAATATAGGACTTTTTAATTAAGACCTGAATATCGAACCCACAGGGAAGATTATGCAATATGCACTTTTTAGAAAGTTTTTCTATTTTTAAAAAGATAATTATTTAAACTAAAAATGAATTTTGTAGGAATATAAAATTTAAATATTTTCGGTATTTTTGATATTTTAACGAAACAGTAACAACTTAAAAAGATAACTAATGTTTTTGTAGAAGAAAAGTACTTAATATGAAAACTTTCCAAATAGGAGCAATAATATTCTTTACCCTTACTAGAGATGCTATAAAGAACATTGGTTAATCTATAGTGAATCAGTAATAAGTATAGGAATTCTGTTGTGAAAGTATGCAAATTGTGTTGTGCCAAATAAAAAACATTCTTTACCCTTACTAGAGATGCTATAAAGAACATTGGCTAATTTAAAGTTTGAATAGTTCTGAAAATCGGCTAGGCAGGGAAGATAATAGCTCTCGCTCTAGAGTTCCCTCGGTTCCCTTCACCTGGGGGCTAACATTCTTGTATCAGAACCTAAAACAATAAACCAAATTGGGGGCTTTAACCTGTCACTTTAAAATCCTCTAACTCTACACCCATCAATGAATATTTCCTTACTGGGGGCTTTAACCTCTCACTTTAAAGTCCTCTAAATCTACACTCATCAATGAATATTTTCCTACCTATTTGTACTCAATCATATGAACTACATTCTCATTCATACAACCTCATGTGATTCTTTCCAATTTTTGAATGAGACAATACCAGCCCGGTTCTTACATGTTCTCACAATAAATGTTAATATTTGGATTGGCCAAATCAAGAAGTAAATGAAGTGTATGGATTTAAATCATCGACAACTTCTTTCCAACATTAAAGATCAATACTCTCCACAACTTCCATCCAAAACTTAATTACTTATCATTTCAAGAAGAACATTAAAGATCAATACTCTCCACAACTTCCATCCAAACTTTAATTACTTATCATTTTAAGGAAAAAATAAAGAAAACTACTCAGAATACATTGGATTGGACAAATCAAGAAGTAAATGAAGTGCATGGATTTAAATCATCACAACTTCTTCCAACTCAATACTCTCCATAACTTCCATCCAAAACTTAATTACTTATCATTTTAAGAAGAAAGATAAAGAAAAACAACTTCCATCCAAAACTTAATTACTTATCATTTTAAGAAGAAAGATAAAGAAAACTACTCACAATCCATGGAGAAAATAAAATCACACTTTAGTATAAAAGAAGAAATCATTGTCAAACCAAAAATAAATCTCGATTAAAACCAAAAGTAGTCTAAAACAAAAAGATAAAAACTTATCTCAAGTCCTCCATCAAACTCATGAAGTTCCTTTAAATCTCTTCTCTTTTACAATCACTCAAAACAAAATAACAAAAAAAATAAAGTAAATAAAAAGTGGTTCCTGAAAATCTCTCCGAACTAACTCGCCAGAGAAGAACTTTCAAAACATGCCAATATTTTCAGGACTCCAACTTTTTCAGACCTTTTCAGGACTCTTTTCTAAGTCCTCTCTTCTTTCTTTTATAGTTTTCTAAGAGGTTCCTTGGGATATCTTCAAAATGTGTCTTGATTCAATGTATTTGCCCAAGCGACGCATCCTTTTGTGACAATTTTTGGCCATGGTGGTTACAACCACCTTTTAAGCCAATGGGTGCCTAAAAAACCTCTTTGAAAATTGTGAAAACTGATTTTACTTATCTAGTAACTGCCACTGGTGCTTAAGTGCAGGGTCTCAGCGCTTAGGCGTAGCCTTCTCTGTCTAACCGGCGCTTAAGCGCCGGATCTGACGCTTAGGCACCAAAACTCTTTTGCACAATTTTTCACCTTTTTGCTCTAAATTTGATCCTTTTTCACTTTTTTAAGCATTTTTTTAATTTTTACTTGTATCTGCAAGAAAACACAAAAATACCTTCCATTAAAGCATAATTTCTCAAAAATAGATGTAAAAATGTGTCTAAAAACACTATATATTTTAGGTGTATCAAGCATTTAGATTTATACTTGGAAATCTATATTGTTAGTCTTTGTGTGTAATTACTTATTTGTTTGAAAAATAAAAGTTCTAAAAATATTTTAATGTGTTTGTGAGGAACCTACTAGCTGAGTCTTAAGTCAGTGAATGTGTAGTTCAGAACCTACAAGACTTAAACCTTACAATTTAAAACTTGAGAGAACTATTAGAAGGATTAGAAAATAGAAAAGACTTAATGACATTGTAGAAAAAAATAATGAATAATCAACAAATTAATTTAGATACCCAGGAATCGATTAGTGATCATCATAATGCACATAGACCATTAAGGGATTACTCTAATCCTACAGATGAAATTAAATTAAGTATTCAAACCCCTATCGTAGAAGCTAAAACATTTGAACTTAAACCTTATATCATCCAAATGGTACAAAACAACCAATTTGGGGGGAACCCCGTTTAAGGATCCAAATTTACACATAGCAAGTTTCTTAGAACTTTGTTATAAATTTCGCTATAATGGTGTATCTAATGACGCTGCTTAGCTTAGGTTTTTCCATTTTCCGTGAAGGATAAAGCCAAAATGTGGTTGAAATCATTAGAACCTGGATCAATTTAGACTTGGGGTGACTTATCCAGAAATTCCTAGCTAAGTATTTTTCACCTTAAAAAATAGCTAAACTACGGAATGATAATAGTTTATTTTACGAACATGAAGGTGAGACATTTTATGAGTCTTGGGAACAATTTAAGGAGCTTTCTAAGAAGTGACCACATCATTCAATCCCTAATTGGCTAATTATTCTCACTTTTTATAGTGGTTTAGTAGGATCCTTTAGATCTATTATTAATGCACTCGCTGGCGGATTGCTCATGTCAAAGCCCTTTGATGAGGCTTATTCTTTGATTGAGAAGATGGCCACTAATAGTTTCTAATGGCTTTTTAAGAGAGTAAATCCTAGGAAGGTAGCTAGTGTACTGGACACTGGTGTGCATATGATTCTAATTTCTCAGGCAGTAGCCATATCTAGGAAGTTAGACCAATTTGAAATGAATCAACCTCAAGTATCTCCAACAAATGAGGAAAAACTCATCAAACAATATATTGATGCTAATACTTCATCATTAGGGACCTTAATTGTGATTAAAAATAGATCTAACAACCATTATTCCAATTCTATAACAAGGAATTTCTGCTTAAAATCACCCCAAGTTCATATAGATCCAGGCGCTAATGAATGTAACCATATCTTAGCCTTATCCCCTAGTGAGAAAGGAAAAAATCTGAGTCTTATAGCAACATCTGATACACCATCATATTTAAATGTAGCACACAAATCTGGAAAATTGGCAAGATATAAATTTTGATCTTCAGTTGGTGCTCCCCCATACTGACTATTTGATACCATTTAGATAATATCTAGTTTAAGTTCAAATGAATTAGCCACTACAACAAGTTTTGAATACTACAATGTAGTTCATCTGTCATAGGGTTCGCATAATCTCTTAAAGTTTCAAACTCTTCAACATTTTGATTATTTTGATATGTCATTTCTTGAAGTTTTTTATTTTTTTTGGTGATTTAAAATTTTTAAATTTTTCTAATAGTTCCTTCTAATTAAGAATCGTAGGACACAAGTCCTGTGGAACCTGAACTATGCATACATTACTACAAAACACATAAAATAAAAAAAAAATACACGAACAAGAATTTTATATAAAAACAACACTACAACATTTCTATAATAAATGTAAGAAGTTTAAATAAGACTTTATAAAAATAGAAATTTTCTTTCGAAAAATTTCTTTTAAAACTTTTGCAATGTTCATTATTCTTGTCCTCGACAACGACGCCANCCCCCCCCCCCCCCAAACTTGAATTTTTAATAAAAATAAAATGTATCATATAAATATTGGCAAGAATGAAAACTAAAAATAACATGTTTGCAAGAATTTTTATATCTTAAATATGCAAGTACAAAAATTAAAAATCGAGTAAGATTTTAAATTGATCAAATTTTAATTTTCTTAACATATAGAGATTCATCAGACTTCTATGCAGTGGAGTATAACATAAAAGTGAACAAACACACTAACAAACATACATGACTGCAACATAAAGAAAAATAACTGGTAGTAAACTAAAAATTTTAAACATGTAGCTTTTTAAAGTAAAAAGTTAGCTAGATTGTAAACCTTCATAAGAGCCTCACAAACTAACTAAATACATTAAATAACACAATTATTTCAATTACTATCGCTAAACATATCAACTATTGACAAAACACAAATACATCACAGTAGGTGTACAAAACAAAACATAGCAGTCTCAACAATAATAACTAAAAACAAAACACAAAGTACAAAACAACTTTACTAACAGTAGTTCATAACAACACTTACACTAAAAACATCAAACAAAACTAAATATCCAAACTAATCATCATTCTCCTCTTCATCACTATCGTCACTACACCAAATAGCTGCAAGCTCATATGGTGGATATCTAGGGTACTAAGGAAATACAACATCTTGGTTACCTCTCATAAGGTTTTCCATAGCTAAGTTGAATTCACCTCCATAACCACTATGTCTCTTCATATACCCATCCATATGCTCAGCAAAATGTTCTAAGTTTGATACCTTATCTGCAGTATGGTTGACATTGTCTGAAATCCTCTATAATAACCGTGATTGAGAATCATATCAAGAAGTCTAACCTTGTGATGTAGAAGCATGTGAAATAGAAGTTCGTGACATCAAAGCAGCAGAACTACTAGAGAATTTACCCCTTCAGCCAAAAATAAAATGATGTGAATAAGATTTCACATTCAAACTGATAATGGGCTTTAGTGGCTATAAGATCTCCTCCTAGCAGTCAAATCTAATTCCAACCTACTTGCATAAAGAAAAGATCAAGGATGCAAATCCCAAACCTGCAGTAGTAGCAGCGATGACAGAACTAGTAATAACTCCATGAATCAAAGCTCCAATATCAATAGGCTTGAACTGTCGAATGCAATAGTTCAAGGTTTTTTGATCTCGAGTCACTTTACTCAAATGATTTGTAGGTACCAGATGAGCAGAAATAAAATAATGCCATGCCTTTGCATTGGCATCCAACTTTGAAGCAGAAAAGTTTACTCTTCTCTCCTTTGTTATCTTTCAAAGCCCTCTTCCATCAGTCAAAGATGAAATAATCTCGTCTAACTCCTCTTTCGTAGGACTATAGTCTGAATAAAAACACGAAGTACTCGGGGGAAAATGATAAAACTGATTAATTACCTAAGGGAAAAAACATTGCCTTCCCCCTCACCATGACTCCTTCATTAGCTTCAGGGAGATTCACATAGAACTCCCACACAACAGAAATCACTACGACAACAGAAAAACAACAGAACCGCTCCCACTAGTGGCGAACAATCAAATCTTCCATGGCTCATCCCAGACTTTTAAAACACTGCCTAGGAATCAACTTTGTTAACTGCAGTGCATCACTGCTTTGATCCTGAGCTCTCGAACTGACAAACTTGGCTAAATCAAAAGGAGCCTTCCCCTTACTCCTCTTCATTCTTGGTGCCATTTCTAAAAAAATGTATAAAATTAAAGTAAATTCCACATTCAAATCCAAATCACTAAACTAATCTCCTAAAAGCTTAAACAAACAAATCCATGCTTTTTCCATAGATTTTTCTCAAATTTTCACCTTGAATAGTGATTTTAGGGTAGCTCATGAATGTGCTCAAAATACATGGTGAATTTTTTTTTTTTTTTGCATAGAAGTGAAGCTCTTACCTCAAGGATACCAAATCTAGCAATTTTTGCTTCAAATCCCCAAAAAATCCTTAAATATGGTTATCCTTAGCTTAAAAATCGCGAATGACCTGAGGAAGAAGATGAAGTGAGGTGCAAAAATAGTGTTTTTGGTCTAATTTTTCACCTAAAACCATTCGCGAACCAGTTTTTGTGAACCCGTGCTTAAGCGCAAATGTTTCGACGCTTAGGCGCCTGTATCTCAATTTAGACAGTGTTTAAGCGTGGGTCTTGGCGCTTCGGCGTCAGTGTACAAATTTTAATTTTGTCAATTTAAGTGAAATGCACTCCTAACCTAAGTCAACCAACCCTATATGGCCTCATAACACTTTATATACTTTTTTCTTCCCTCCTAACTCCCCTCTTACTTAAGATTCACCAATTTTAATTAATTCGATTCAACACACAATAATATGAAATTTTACACAAATAAAACACTTATATTCATTCACAAAAAATTACAAACATTTTCAAATACATAAATTCTCAATCCAAATAGTCTCATATGAGAAAATTCTTAATGCAAACACAAGACAATTATCACATAATAACATACTAAATACATTTAACATTAAACAGATACTATACACATAAAAAATAAACTACAAACTTAATTCCATTCTCCGATTGGTGGAACATATCCTAGCCTCTCATTAGTCTCTCCTTTAGCATTCAGAAAGTATCTATGAAAAAACGGACGATGATTAATTACTCTAGTTGAATCTTCTTGAATCCACATTTTCTTGATATATATAGCCTTATCTGCTTCTTCTATAAAATTGGTATGGCTAAACTGCATCTTAAGTTGTCATCCCATATGATCCAGATGCACATTAACTTCCATCACTTTTTCTTTAATTGAAGCCACATCAGCCTTAATCTTAGTGATTTTCTCCGCTATTCCTTCGATACTAACAACAAGGAAACTGTTATATAACTATTGCACACTCTGACTAATAAACTTCTTTCTCATTGCCTCCTCCTTCCTTAAATCACTTTCCCAAGTTGAAATTTTTCCAAAATCTCTCTTTTCACTTAGGATTTAAGGTTAGAATTGAATTGTGATAGAAATCCTTCCATAACCCTTCTATTCATAGGCGCCAAACTCTTGCTATAACTCCCAGACACGTCCTAGAACTATCTCCCATGTCAAAGCCAACCAAATCTTAGTTAAAAATCCTCAAAACCAAAATTCACACATGTTTTTAAATTTTCGTGCTTAAGCACCGGATATTAGCGTTTAAGCGTCAGTGCTCAATTTAGCACAGGTCAACTTAACGTCCAATTACTTGTTCTAACATGTCTAAGTCATCTTTAAATGTCTTAGAATAATCACCAACTTAATATATAACAAAAAGATAATACCAAAATTTTCTAAATCACACATAACAAATAAAAAAGCCAAACACACAGATAACTATGGGTTGCCTCCCACAGAGCACTTGGTTTAACATCGTCAACCCAACGTAACTAGTGCTTATTCTGGTTGACTGATACACCAAAAATATATGCATATTTAGACCTATATTTTTTACTCATTTTTTGTGATATTGTGCTTTAAAGGAAGGTATTTTTCATGTTTTATTATAGGTTGTTGATTTTGTGGACTTGAAGTAAAAAAGGAAGCAAAAAGGTCTCAATTTGGAGTCAAAATGGAGCTTTAGAATAAATGTTCAGCGCCGACGGAAGATTGGGCACTGAAGGCACCATTTGACAGATAGCACTGATTAATTAAATGGCCACCGACACCGACAGCATCAGAATGGGCGCCACAGCACCAATGTCGGTGCATGACCGATTTCTAGAAGATTCAAAAAATTTAGACACTTTTTGAAGGGTTTTTGGATGCACCTATTGGAGAACCCACATTAGGCTCTATTTAGAGCAAAAATTGATCAAAAAAAGGACCCTCTTGGTCGCCCTTCACACTTTGGACCATTTTCCACTCTCGTCCACGCTATTCCACATTCCCTACAACCACTTAGAGTCCATTAGTCATTTATTTCGTTAGAGTTTTGAATTTTTGTGGTGAGTTTAAGTGTGAATTCCTCTCTAAAAGTGTTACAGACGGAGAGAAGTGAGAGATTTCTTCTTTCTATATCTTCTAAGAGTGGCTACAAGAGATTTGCTTTGAGAAAGATTTTCACATAAGTGTTGTTTGTTTATTATTATTGTATGAACTTTCTTTTATATATAAAATTTATGTTTTGT
Organism: Phalaenopsis hybrid cultivar; assembly: GCA_002079205.1. NCBI lineage: Eukaryota > Viridiplantae > Streptophyta > Magnoliopsida > Asparagales > Orchidaceae > Phalaenopsis > Phalaenopsis hybrid cultivar. The sequence goes on along the minus strand of JXCR01126811.1, from coordinate 264,147 downwards.
TGTATCTTTATCATGAAGTCTGAGTAGTTTTCTTTATCTTTCTCTCTACTTTAAGATATGGTGAATTAAATTTAAAATAAATTGTGATCCATTCTTGATTTACTTTTTGATCTGGCCAATTAAATTTTTAGAATATGTTGTGAAACATATGATTCAGGAAATAGAGTATGAGTTCTACAACAAGAGTGAGAGTCACATTTAATTTCATGAAGGAGTATTTTGTTCATGGAATAAAGTGCAAATAAATAGAGAAATATACTTTGTTGGGTGTAAAATTAGAGATTTTAGGGTGACAGACCAAAATCCCCAATTTGGTCTTAATGTTTAAGAACTAAAACGAGCGTTAGCCTTCAGAGGAAGGGAAGTGGGAGCTCTGGAGTGAGAGCCAGTATTCTCATAGCATAACCACAGATTTAGGGACTAAACCTGAGATTAGCCAATAATTTTCTATAACACTAAATCAAGGTAGAGAATTAAAATTGCTCCTATTTTGCACAATACATATTTAAACCATTTATCTCATCTCATTTTACCAAAAACTCATTGTATGGGAAAGATGATTTTTCATACTAGATAAGTTCATCACATAAACATAGTTTAGTAGTTAATGTTTAAACTTTGCATTTTAGTTTTGCTAGTAGTTAATAATTTAGTTTTTATAGTATCTCAAACAATTTCAAATTAGTGACAGTAATTTCATTTTATTTATATGCATTTTCTAGTTGATTTATCATTTTAAATTTAAACCTGCCTCATGGGATCGATATTTGGGGCTTAAATAGAAAGTCTTATATTACTTAATAACGATATGTATACTTGCGTAGAATCCCAACATAAATTACTTAAATTTTTTATTCATAAAATAATGCATCAAGATTTTGGCATCATTGTAAAGCAGAGTCAACTTTATAAATTTTGTACAACTTTATTTCTAGGATCAAGTTTTAAGCGTCATTGTCGGGGAAGGTAATGGTAAATTAAATAGATTTAGTAAATTAGGAAATTTAGAGATAAAATATAAAGATAAAAAAAGTTATTGTTAAAAAAATTGAAAATCATAAATAAATA
>JXCR01126811.1:240713-259765 GCA_002079205.1 Phalaenopsis hybrid cultivar | reverse complement strand
CCCCGAACATAAATTTTTAACAGATTAAACAATTTATCATCAAATATATATAAGCAGGAATGAAAATTAAAATAACTGCTAACAAAAATTTTTATACCCTAATGATACAAATATAAAATTAAAAACATGAGTAAAATTAATTTTGATCAAATTTTCTAATATTTTCATTTCAATTCAACATGTAGAGATTCAATAGGCTTCTAAATAGTGGGTGCAAATATGAAAGCAAACTAACACACTAACTTGACTTCACAATCTCAACATAAAAACAAACTCACAAACATGATAAAAGAAAAATATACAGTGTAGCAGTTTCTAAAATTTAATATTTAAGACCTAAGTTAGCAAGATTTTCATCTTTTCAAAAGAGATAGAATTAAGTTAAGTTTGAAATTAACTAAATCACAAAAATCACAACAGTTACTACCCTAGAATTTTAAAACAAACTACTAACTAGCACAAGCATCACAATAACAATAAAAAACAAAAGTCTAAAACACAATACATAGTACATATCATCACAAAGATGCAAATGTAGCAGTACCACGCCACATAGTTCACAACATAAAAATAAGCAACACATCACAAATGACAAGTCCAAAGCACATAGTCTAAGACATATTACAAACATAAAAATCTCTCAATTCTACTCCTCATCTTCTGAATAACCACTATACCACTTTTTTGCAGGCTCATGATCAGGATATCGAGGATATGGAGAAAATTACACTCCTGGGTCACCCTTAATTAGGTTCTCCAGAGATGCGTAGAATTTCTCTTCATAATCACTCTTTCTCCTACTATACCTATCAATATACTCTGCAAAACACTCTAAATTCTAAACTTTATCAGCTGTAAAATTAATATGATCCATCATCATTTGAAATAATTGATCTTGGCTCTCAGTAGACTCACCTCGAAATGTAGAAGCACGAGAGGTAGATGATCTAGATGTAGAAGCAGTAGAGGTAGAAGCAACAGACGTCTCCATTCCATAACTCCTAGAAAATCCTCCTCTCCAACCAAAAATAGAATGCTCAGAATAAGTCTTCACATTCACCTTAGTGATGGGCTTTAAAGGTAACAACACTTCCTCCCAACTAGCTGACCAAAGGAAAATATGTTGAGATTTTTGTACCTAATAAATCCTAGAAATTCCTCCTCTCCAGCCAAAAATAGAATGCTCAGAATAAGTCTTCACATTCACCTTAGTGATGGGCTTTAAAGGTAACAACACTTCCTCCCAGCTAGCTGACCAAAGGAAAATATGTTGAGATTTTTGTACCTATCCTAGAAAATCCTCCTCTCCAACCAAAAATAGAATGCTCAGAATAAGTCTTCACTTTCACCTTAGTGATGGGCTTTAAAGGTAACAACACTTCCTCCCAGCTAGCTGACCAAAGGAAAATATGTTGAGATTTTTGTACCTATTTTATACTATTTTTTATGATATTGCACTTTAAAGAAAGGTATTTATTATGTTTTGTTGTAAGAATGATGAATTAGGGTCATTGGAGCAAAAAGGTGCAAAAAGGAGCGAATTTGGAGCGAAAAGGACCAAAATGTGAAGAATTGAACTAGGGCGCCGAAGGCGAGCCCAACGGCGCTGATGGCGAGATTTTCTCGAGACTCCAGAATTAATTCACTTAGAATACTTGCCGACGGCGCCCTCGAGGCTGCCGATGGTGAGATCGGTGGTTATGTCCAAGCAGGCTTTGGATGAGGATGAATTTTGGAGGGGTGCTTAGGCAACTCTTAGGAAAGCCCTTCCAGAACTTTAAAAGAAGATGTTGGCCAAAAATTGAAGAGAGCCTAGAGCTCCTGGAGGTTAGAAAGGTTCCATTAGTGTGTAGAGAGCTTACTAGAGTGTCTAAATTGTGAGGAATTCTTTGAGAGATTGTAAGAGTGGAGGGAAAGTGAGAGATTTCTTCCTCCTTGCTACTTCGAAGAGGAATTCTGTGTGCTGTAAAGAAAGGAAGAGATTCAGAGGAACTTTGAGGAGTTTTCTTGGGGAAAAATTAGAGATAAGTTTATTTACTTGTTGTAGTTTGTATGACTTTGATTTTATATATGAATTCCGTGTTTCGTTGTGTTTTCCCTATGAGATCTGAGTAGTTTTCTCTGTCTTTCTCCTTGTGTTGAGAATTGTGAAATGGTGATTTGAATTGGTGAAGCCATGAAAATGTTTAAGAAAGTGTGATGATCTTTTTATTTTGATCTTAATTTACTTTCAATCTGGCCAATTGATTTGTTAAAATATGCTGAGTTTTACAAATAAAGTGAAGATTACATCCAAGATTCAAAGAGGTCAAAGCCCTTGGAAATTAGGCGCAAATAAATAGGAAAATAAAATTATCGGGCGTAGAGTTAGAGATTTTAGAGTGAAAGACTAAAATCCCCAATTCAATCCTATCATTTGGGCTGAAGTGTAGATATTTGCCCTCAGGCNTCCAAACCTCCTTGGCAAAGTTGCACCTGAAGAAAAGATGATCTCTAGTGTCCTGATCTAGCTTGCATAGATTGCATCTAGAAGGGCCTTTCAGGCCTTTAAGTATTAGAATATCATCAGTAAGGAGAAGGTTATTAAGAACTCTCCAAGCAAAGAACAACATGGAAGGGGTGAGGTGTTTTTGAGAAGAGGAAATATTCCACTGGCAAGTTTCCCAGCTGTACAGATAATTCTGGATATCTTTTGATATGCTATCTCTAGTCTTATTCAGCAAGTTGAGTTTGTCCTTATTATTTCTGTCAAATTGGATAGTCGAGATGTAGCTGGCAGACTACTCCTTCAGTAAGCCCCTCAAGAAGTCCTCAGACCAGGCATTGCCAACTCAGCAGTCCTTGACCAATGAATTCCCCTCCTTTTCATCCTGCAAAGGTTCCAAACAGTCATTAGAACACCATTTGTCTTTCCAGAAGTTAATATTCCCTTGTCCCAACTCCCATCTTAGCAGCTTATCAATGTCTTCTCTGGCCTTAAGCATTTGAACCCAAATTCTAGAGTCTCCCACCTTCCTATTGACCTACCCAGGGTGTACAGACTTGCAGTATTTGGCCTGCATGAAATTAGCCCATAAGCTTTCATTTTGTCTGAATTTAATCCATAGCTTAAACAGGCTAATGTGTTGCATCTAGTGCAAGCCTTTAAAACCTAAACCACCAGCCTCCCATGGTTTACCCACTTTTTGCCAACTAGCCCAAGCCAAATGTTTTTTGTTCCCAGCCCACAAAAATTTGTTGAAGGTTCTTTCAAGCAGCAAAGATGTTCTTCTTTTCATTGTTTCCACTTGGAGAGCATACAAAGGGGTAGAGGTAAGAATACTCTTCAGCAGGGTGATCCTGCCACCATTGGACAAAAAGAAGTTAGACCACCCCTGAAGAGTAGAGGTTATCTTATCAATAACCTCATCAAATTGGATCAATTTTGTTCTTCCTCTGGTAAGATGGATCCCCAAGTATTTGAAAGGGAGGCTCAAGCTAGAGAAACCAGTGTAAGAATGCATCTATTGCTTGATTGGTAGAGAGACTTTTTTGCTAATCATAATCTCAAATTTATCCTTATTTACCTATAGCCCAGACACCTGTTGGAAATGTTGAAGGCACTCCATAATACACTTGATAGCAGGCTTAGAAGCCCTAGTGAACAGCAGGATGTCATCAGCATAGATCACGTAGCTGATGTCCATCCTGGCTCTATTGTGGTAAGAGTTGAAGCTTTTCCTATTCTCCTTGCAGACCATCAGTCTAGAGAAGTAGTCCAAAACCAGTATCTTCTCTGTTTAACTGACGCTTAAGAGCCGGATCTGGAGCTTATGCGCCAGAACTCTTTTGCACATTTTTCACCTTTTTGCTCCAAATTTGATCCTTTTTCACTCCTTTAAACATTTTTCACCCTTTTTACCTGTATCTATAAGAAAAACACAAAAATACCATCCATTAAAGCTCACTATTTCATAAATAGGTAGAAAAAATGTCTAAAAATACCATATATTTTAGGTGTATCACGTATGATGCGCTAGATTTGGCGCAAGATGTGCCAAAGGTCCGAACACGCCAGATTGGCTAAAAATCCCACAAAATCACACGAAAACCTCCATTTTTGTCGCTTGGTCATCTTCCACCTCCAACCTTTAATCTAGGGCATCACATTGCGAGCTAAGGAGAAGGATTTGGAGACCAAAAATCATAGATTTCAACTTCTCTTGGTAAGAGCTTCACTTTAACTTAGATATTTTTTATTTTCACCATGGATTTTGGGAGATCCAAAAAATGGAATTTTTGATGAAAATGATTGAAGAAAACTCATAGTGAAAAGTTTTTTACCAAATAATCTTGCTTAGGGAGTTAGATTTGCGATTTAGTAATTTTTTTGAATTTTTGTAGAATCTCCGATGGCTCCTTGCACAAAAAGAGGAAGAACGCAGATGAATTTGATGCTCTAAAGCTTGTTAAATTCAAGCACAACACTATTACAATACACAAATTGAGACTCATAGATGAAGCCAGGAAAGGGCATTTGCGAACTCTGGAGGCGAGGTTGAAAGGTTGATTCTCGCCAAAAATTGGGAGTGATTCTGCTACTTCACTATTGTAGCGATCGTCTCGATGGTTCTGAAGTTCTACACCAACCTTAGGTTCACTACGAAAGATCATATTTTGGTGAGAGGTACGTAAGTTGATTTTACCTCCAAATAGATTAATGTGTTATATGAGTTGATGAATGTCTTCCATAATGAATATGCCACTTTTGTTATCACTGATTCATCACTGGAAGAAGTCATTGCCTTTTTGGGAGTGGATGATAAAGAATAAAAAAATAGTTAACTTCCCTGCTTCCATGTTGACGATTCAGTCCAAAGTATGTCATCACTTTATCTCTGCCAGACTTTTACCTACAAATCATCTTGTCGATGTTACAAAGGATAGATTTGTGTTGAACTATTGCATTCAGAACATGAAGACAATAGATGTTGGTTTGCTTATAGTTCATCATGCTCGGAGTATAGTTGGTACTGCTACTGCTGGAGGCTTGGGATATCCTACCCTAATTTTCACTCTATGTGAACAATCAAGAGTTGAATTGCATTAAAATAAAGAGAGAGTACAGCCTCAGAATCAGATTGGGAGGCACATAATTTAAAGAGTAGAATTGATTGTTGAGTCTAGAAGTTGAAGAAGGGATTGGCCCTCTACATCTGCTACACGGGCATCTACTTCTTGCTCTACATTGTTGGAAGGATTATGGACCAGCTCATTATTCAAAAATATGATATATTAATACACAGACTCATTTGGGCGAGATAGAAGCAAGGAATGAATATACTGATGAATATCAGTAGAGGAGAGTTCAACATGATATAGATTTTCAAAATGTTATGGTTAAACACTTCATGGGTGAACCCAATGTGAACTTTCCTGCTAGCCCCAGCTTTGTTCCCTATGCTCCCATTTGTAATGAAGATGAAGGGGTAAGAGGAAACGAAGAAGAAGAAGAAGATGATGGCGAGGAAGGAGATGAGAATTGATAGTTTAGTTTTGCCTTGATTTGATATTATGTATTTTTTTTATGTATTTTTTTTATTATGTTACACTTTTATTTGAGGCTTTTTGAATTTCATATTTTTATGTTTTGTTGTGGACCTGTAATTTGTAATAGTAATAGTAGACTTTTTACTTTTTAGTTTTAGTTCTAGTATTTTTAGTTTGAGCAAGTTGAATGTTTAGTATTTTCTATTTTTGTTTTTTAGTTTTAGTATTTCTGTTTTAATTCCCAGCAAATTGTTTAGAATAAATTAAGTTTTATTTAATGCTTAAAAGCCTAAATGTAGTTTTACAGCTAGTACCTGCAGTATACAAAACCAATTTCATGTTAAGAAATCCTTTACAGGTTAGTTTTTATTTTTATGCATTCAATGTTTCCTTTCACCAACCAAAATTTTGTACTAAAATATTTTTAAAATCATTTAAAATTTTAATTTTAGGGGAAAAAAATTTTTTCTTTTGAAATGGAGAAAACAAAATTTTATTTGTCCTTAAGTAACTATATGTTTTTTTTAAAGTAATTTAACATGGCCTAGGATATCAATATTTAAATTTAAATTACTACACTTATATTTATAAATATTATACTAAATTTAGGTAAAGAGTTTTTAATAATAAAGGTCAATTCTAAAGTTATATACGTTTGGTATGATAGAATAAAACTATATTTATCTATTTTATGTAAAGGAAAATTGTATTTTTGAAGTGTTAAGAATTTTAGAGTTTCATGTAAGAAGAATGGAAAGAGGCTTTATGAAAAATCAGAAACTAGTATGACTTTACTAAGGAGAGGTGTGGAGTTTTAACTTTAAGAAGAGGCTAAATATTATACTAAATTTAGGTAAAGAGTTTTTAATAATAAAGGTCAATTCTAAAGTTATATACGTTTGGTATGATAGAATAAAACTATATTTATCTATTTTATGTAAAGGAAAATTGTATTTTTGAAGTGTTAAGAATTTTAGAGTTTCATGTAAGAAGAATGGAAAGAGGCTTTATGAAAAATCAGAAACTAGTATGACTTTACTAAGGAGAGGTGTGGAGTTTTAACTTTAAGAAGAGGCTAGTGAAGTTCAAAACTATTAAAGGCTATCCAGATACAGTAATCCTCACATGAAAAAGGAAAAAAGAAAGAAAAAAAAAGAAAGTGGGACTAAAAAGATCCTAAAAGAAAAAAAAAGAGGAAGAAAAAGAAAAGAAAAAAAAAATGGGTGTGGAGAAGCATGAGGAGACGCCTAATAAAAAACTTCCTTCATTTAAATCAAGTTAAGGAAGGAGCTTTATTACACATTCTAAACTTGTATTGAAGTATTAGTAGGATTCCCAGGTTCTTTTTCATATGAATGTTCTAAATGTCCTTAGCATGACAAATTGCAATTCTTCTTAAAATGAATAGAGATCCAGAAAATTTAAATTTGATTATTAGATAATTCTAGACTTAGAGTTTGAACCTAAGTTATTAAAGGTTTTTCTTAATTTTTGATATTTTATTTATTCAACTAAAGTATAGAATTTATAAGTTAATATCTATCCTAAAGTCATATGCTTTTATGTAACAAAATTTTTATTTAAGGAAAAGTAACATTTAACTTTGGGGGATTTTGATACACAAAAATAATAAACTATTTTAAGTACCCTTTTTATGCCTATTTTTGGTGATATTACACTTTAAAGAAAGGTATTTTTGTGGTTTTATTATAGGTATACCATTTTTAGGCATTTGGAGCAAAAATGGCAAAAGGAGCAAAATTGGGAGCAAAAACAGCCAATTTTTGGGGTTTGCACATGATGCCCAAAAATTTACAGCACAGTCACACGATGCGCCATATGCGGCTTTTTCAAATTAAAGTATTTTGAGATGAATTTTGCACTAATTTTCAACCGGCACTTGTTCTAAACACCCCATGGAGTGATTCAATGCATCTAGACAATTTGGAAGGCTCTAATTTGAAGGGATTTGACTCTTAGTTCAAAGAGGCACATCTTTTGAATTCAAAGTTTTGACTTTTAAATTTTGGAGGGAAATTGAAATTCTTTTCTGAGGAGCTAGACCAAAATAAAATCAAGTGGGATAAGAACTTAAAGGGGGTTGAAAAAGATAGGTGGCATGAGAACTAAGAGGGAGAGATAGAGAGAGAAAGTCAAGGGCTTGAAGATTTTCTTCTAGGGTTGTAAGAGGAGGGGGAAGGTGAGAGATTTCTTCTTCATTACACTCTAAGAGAGAATTCAGAGTGCTTGTAAAGAGAGAAAGGTTCGGAGAGAACTTCTAGGGACTTTTTTGTGAAGGATTGTGAGATAAGTTGTATTGTTCATTTCTTTTGTTTGTAAACTTATTTTTATATATGAAGTCCATGTTCTATCGTATCCTTCTCATGAATTCTGAGTAGTATTCTTCAACTCTCTCCCTACTTTGAAGAAATGATTTTGTGAAGAATTGATTTTTTTTTTCTAATATTTTAAATGTAGATAATTTGTGATAATTTGAACTCTCATCTTCATTTACTTTTCGATCTGGCCAATTGAGCTGTTAAAATGTGTTGAGAAAAATATGATCTAAAAGGGGATATGATTTTTATAATAAAGGGAGAATCACATTTGATTTCATTGGATAGTATGTCATCCATGGGATTGGGTGCAAATAAATAAGGAAATATCCTTTGTTGAATGTAGAATCGGAAGATTTTAAGTTGATAGATTAAAATCTCCAATTTGGTTCAGTTGATTGCAAACTAATGCAAGCATGTTAGCCCTCAAGTGAGGGAGTAGTTCTAGCTCTAAAGTGACAATTGGTATCCTCCCAGCCTAACTACGGAATTAGGGACAAAACTCTTGGTTATTCAATGTTCTTTATAGAGCTCGGAAGAGGGTAGAGAGTAGGATTGCTCCAATTTTGCACAAAATAATTTTCAAATATATTTTTCAAATGATTTCAATTTCTTCACAAGACATATTTTCATTCTAAAGTGGAAGTGTGTTTTCTTATACTTGAACTTTTCATCAAAAAAAATCTTGGTTTTATTTCAGCAATTTTACAATTGAAAGTTTAGCATCTAGTTTAACTTAACTATTGTAGTCGTACCCTTTCATATTTAGTAGCATTTCATTGGAGTAGTTTAACTTCAAACTTTGTTCTTTATTTTTGTTTTTATTTTTATTTCAATTTAAGAATAAAATATTAATAGCTAGCTTATATATATTTCTAGCTTCCCAGTGGGATCGATATTTAGGACTCCATTAGAGCCATATATTACTGGAACGATACGTATACTTTTGTTATATGTAGAAGGAAATTGTGAGTTTAAAAGAGGTTTTCAAGAAAACTTATTTTCATTAAAGTTACAATATTATTTGGGTTACATTGCATATTTATTATTAATTTAATTTCAAGTTTCTGCGCATCACTATCTTGTTATTTTTTTATAGATGACAGAAAAAAGCATCACTTTGCTAAAATTTAGCAGGAACAAACCTTCTTTACGGTGAACGGTCCCTCCTAAGTTGGCTCAAATTTTCCACCTATCTTGCGACTTGTAAGAATAGGGCTTTTGAGACAAGAATGAGGCCACCCACTTTGAATGTCCTCAGGCAGACCAATTTGTCATGAGCTTATACCATCCTAGTTTGGTAAAGTTCCAAAGGTTGTTCTGCTTCTAGTCATTTTCCTTTAAGACTTTCTAATTCTTCAAGTCTGAGCTTTGCACTTTCTTCTGTTGTAAATCTGTACAAGTGTTTTGTTGAAGTCTTCAACCAGTCTATTTGCCCAGGGATAGTAAATTATTGAGTACTTCAAGTCTATCCCATGTCATTTGATGAAGTTATTGATCTTTGTGCTCTTGAAGGCTGACCCATTGTTGGAAATAACTCTGCTTGGTACTCCAAAGTGGTAGGCAATTTGTCTCTTGAAAAATTAAAGGACGTGATGTGTTATAACCTCTCGTAATGAAACAACCTTTACCCACTTGGAGAAGTAATCTGTAGCAGTAAGAATAAATTTATGTCTCTTAGGGGATGGAGGGTCTATCATACTTATTATGTTCATGCTCCAACACTCAAATGGCCACGAGGCAACAGTTGGGTGTAGCACATTCGGAGGTTGGTGTAAGAGCACCCCATGCACTTGGCAAAGGTGACACCTTTTAGTTGTATCCATGCAATTGAACATCATTGCTGACCAATAATATCCTAGTCTCTTCATCTTAATTTTCTTCTTTAGCCCCGACTGGTGAGCTCCACATAATATGGCATGTACTTCTTTGACAATATTCTGCATTTCTGCTCTACTCAGACTTCTTAGCCACATTTGATAAAATGATCTTCTATAGAAAACATCACCTACTAGAGCATATGACATAGCTCTTCTTGTGATATGGTATGCCTCAGACTTGTCTTCTTGCAGCTTTGCAGTTTGCAAATATTCTATCAATGGCTTACCTCAGTCTTCATTAATGTCAGCAGCTGTAATCATCATTCCCTCTTTTTTTTTTAGTTTGTGTAAGTTATTGAGATCCTAGACAAAACCCATCTTCCTTGCACTGTAATGGCGATCAAATCCTCTAGGGGACATGTAATTTCTATGCAATTTTTGCTAAAGCATCGGCATGAGCGTTATTTCATCGAGGAATCCGGTAGAGAGTCACACTGAGGATCTGTTCAAGCAGTTTTATTGTGTATTGGTGGTATTCTGTTAATCTTGGTTTCAAAATCTTGCATTTTTTGGTGACTTGTTGGATGGCGAGCTGTGAGTCTCCATAGATGTCAATATCTATTATATCTATTGAGATTGTCAATTCCAATCTAGTGATTAGTGTTTCATATTCTGCTTCATTTTTTGTGCACGGCTCTGTCAGGCGATAGGAGAATCTCAACATACCCTTTATCTTGCATGATGAAAATCAGCCCAGTTCCTACTTTTCTCGGCATAGCAATTTATCATCCTTTGTCTTTTCTGGCTGACGAAGCTCCATCAAAGTACGTTTCCCAATGTTGTCCACTAGAAAATTCCATTTGTAATACATGTTCATCTTGTAACACAACATTACAAGGGGACCCAGCTGGAAGTGGGTGTGCTGCGAGAAAATCTGCTAAAATCTATCCCTTGATAGCGCGGAGGGGAACAAAAGTTTTATCAAACTGCAATAAAATTATTGACCACCTTGCTAAACTTCCCGAGAGCGTTGGTCAGGTCATCAAATATTGCAACGGATTAAGTTTTGAAATAAAGGTAATTTTATTAGAAAGCATGTAATGCCTGAGCTTTTGGGCGACAAAGATTAAAGCTAGGCATCTTTATCTTTCTCCCTACATTTAGATATCATTTTATGAAGAATTGATTTTGTTTTCTACAGTTTTAAATGTTACTAATTTGTGTTGATTTGAATTTTGATCTTCATTTACTTTTTGATCTGGCCAATTGAAATGTTAAAACTTGTTGAGAAACATATGCTCTGAAAAGGGATATGATTTCTTCAATATAGGGAGAGTCACATTTGCTTTCATAGGAGAGTATGTCATCCATGGGATTGGGTGCAATTAAGTAGTAAAATATAATTTTTTGGATGAAGAATTGGAGATTTTAAGGTGATAAATTAAAATCCCCAATTTGGTCAAATTATTTGGAAACTTATGTGAGATTGTTAGCCCTTAGGTGAGGGAGTAGTGGGAGCTCTGGAGTGGTAGCCAATATCCTCCCAGCCTAACCACGGAAATAGGGACCAAACTCTAGATTAGTCAATGATCTTTATAACACTCGGAAGAGGGCAAAGAGTAAGATTGCTCCTATTTGGCACAAAATAATTTTTATATATTTTTTCAAATGATTTCAATTTCTTCACAATCTATATGCTCATTGTAAAGGGGAAGGATGCTTTCTTAAATTTGAACTTTCCTTCAAAACAAAAACTTTGTTTAGATTTCATAATTTTACTTTTGAAAGTTATTTCTTATTTAGTTAACTTTATTTTTCAACTGTATTTTATATTGCATTTACCTTGGTAGTTAATATTCAAACTTTGTATTTCACTTTTGTTTTTATATTTTTAACTCTAAAATAATTTCAAAAACTTATTTAAAGGATTTTCCAACTTCCTTATGGGATTGATATCTAGGACTCCATTAGAGCCCTTTATTACTTGAGCGATACATATATTTGTGCTGATTTTAATGTGGATTTGGCAATTTAATAAGAGTTTTAAAAGATAAACTAGTTTCACAAAGGGTATTTTTATTGGGATTATATTACATATTTATTATATATCTGGCATGTGAAATTTTGGAATATTCAAAATTATTTGTAAAATTTACACACTAAATCCGCTCGCATCAAGTTTTTGGCGTCATTGCTGGGGAAGTAACATAAAGTATTATTAAGTATTTTTTTATTTAGAAAATATAGCTTTATTTTGTTTATGCGTATTGTAAGATCTGAAAATTTAGGACCTTACAATTCAGAACTAGAGAGAACGGTTAGAAAAATTCGAAAACATTAAAAAGAGAAAGATCATTTTAGCATAATGGCTTGCAATTTAAACAATGTTCGAAATGGAAAAGAACATCATCAGAGACTTTTAAGAAATTATGCTAATCCTACAGTAGATGAAATTCATTTAAGTATACAAAACCCTATTGTTGCTACCAATTCATTTGATTTTAAATCTCTTATTATCCAAATGGTACAAAACAATCAGTTGGGAGGAACACATATTTTGTGCTACATTTTAAATCTCTTATTATCCAAATTTTACACCTTGCTAGTCTTTTATAATTTTGTGCTACATTTAAATATGATGGAGTGTCAAATGATAGACTTTTTCCTTTTTCACTAATGGATAAAGCTAAGATGTGGCTAAACTCATTAGCACATGGATCTATCAGAACATGGGGAGATTTATCACAAAAATTCTTATCTAAATATTTCCCGCCTTCAAAAATTGTTAAACTTAGAAATGATATCACAACTTCTTTTAAGTTTAAACGGTAATCAATTTATGAAACCTGGGAAAGATTTAATAATCTCCATAGAAAGTGTCCACACCATGCATTGCCAAATTGGTTAATAATTCAAACTTTTTATAATGGGTTGGTTGGATCTCTTAGATCAATAATTAATGTTGTTGGTGGATCATTAATGTTAAAACCATTTGATGAGGCATATTCATTAATTGAAGAGATGGTTGCAAATAATTTTCAATGGCCCTATGAAAGGGTAAATCCAAAAAGAGTAGCTTATATTCATGATTTTGATGCAATAACTATGTTAGCTGCCCAAATAGCTGCTATATTAAAGAAGATAGATTAATATGGAAGGAATTATTCTCAGACGGCATTTATGCTTGAGGAAAACTCATTGGGACAAATGATAGAATCTCAATCTTCTTATGAGACCTTAAATACAATAAACAATTTTTTTAATAACCCTTATGTCAATTATTTTATTTCTCGATGGAAAAATCATCAAAATTTTGTTTAGAGTAACAATAACTCTAACGGTGTAAATCCGCAATGGGGAAACAATACTGCTAACCCGTTGAGAAACTCCAACAATCAAGGGAATCAAGCTTATAAACCTTATTACTCCCCATGATTTAATAATTTTCAAAGTAAGGAGAAAAAGCTAACAATGGAAGAATTGATATTGGAAATGGGAAGTCAATTACAAAGTCAAGAAGGTGCAATTGGAAACATGGAAAATCAGTTGGGACGTATTGCTACAGCACCTAACAATAGACCTCAAGGAACATTGCCTAGTAATGTTAAAGTAAATCCTAAGGATCAGAAAAAAGATTAAATTAAAGTTATTCAACTAAGAAGTTGAAAAGAATTAGAAGATAGAGTTCAACAAGAAGTTAAAGTTGAAAAATAGGAGGTGAAAAATGAAAAAACTGTTGAAGATTTTTATTTTGAAACAGAAAGTCCTATTAAACCAATGAAAATCACTGTAGAAAGACCACCACCCCCATTTCCTCAAATATTGAATCAGAAACATAAAGATGATCAATTTTCAAATTTTATGGAAAATATGAGGAAATTAACAATAAACATTCCATTTGTTGAAGTTTTGGAAAAAATGTCAAGCTATGTGAAGTTCATGAAGGATATACTTAATAAAAAAGGAAGTTTGTAGATAATGAAACATTTGCACTCAGTGAATAGTGTAGTGCTATAATTTTGAAAAAGCTTCCCAAAAAACATAAAGATCTTGGAAGTTATACAATTCCTTGTGCTATTGGAAAATGAATTTATGGAAAAGCTTTAGGTGATTTAGGAGCCAGTATTAATCTTATGCCGTTATCAATATTCAAAAGTTTGGGCTTATGAGATATTTCACCTATAAATGTAACTCTTCAGTTAGTTCATCGTTTGATTACTTATCCTAAAAGAGTTATAGAATATGTTTTGAAAAAAGTAATTTAACTTATATTTTCTATGGACATTATTGAATTAGATATGAAGTAAGATAAAGAAATTCCTACCATTTTAGGAAAACCATTCCTAGCCACTGGAAGAGATTTGATAGATGAGTAGAAAAGAGAACTAACTATGAGAGTTAGTGATCAAGAGGTTAAATTTAATATTGCAAATCCAATGAGTTACACTATAAAGGACCAAGAGTTTGAATGCTTCAGAATAGATATTAATGAATATTTAAGCCATAAATATTTTAAGAAGACTTTTGAAAGAGAATTTGAAAAGGGATATATGGAATATCTAGATGAGGATAAAATTCAAGTCAAATCTATGGAAGTGAGCTAAGAGGATTTGGATTATGTTCAAGAAAAATATGAAATGATAGATCTTACAGAAAGTAATAAGAATTTGATTTCTTCTGTTGGGAAACCTCCTGAACTAGAACTGAAAACACTTCCTACACATTTGAAGTATGCATTCTAAGGAGATTTATCTACATTACTTGTTATAGTATCCTCATAATTAAATGATACACAAGAACAACAATTATTGGAAACTTCAAAAAGATATAAGAAAGCCATTGGATGCACATTAGTTGATATTAAAGGAATCAGTTCTTCAATTTGTATGCATAGAATCTTATTAGAAGATCAACATGAACCAAGAGCTAGTCCTCAAAGCAGATTAAAACCTATGATGAAAGAAGTTGTGAAGAAAGAGTTTTTAAAATTGTTAGATGTTGTAACAATATATCGTATTTCAGACAGTGCTTAGGTAAGTCCAATTTATTATGTTCTAAAGAAAGGAGGTGTAACTGTAGTGATAAATGAGCATAACGAATTAAAATCAACAAGACAAGTCACTGGTTAGAGAATTTGCATAGATTATAGAAAATTAAATTCTGCCACAAAGATGGATCATTTTCCTTTTCTCTTTTCGGACCATATGTTTCATAGATTGGATTGGCATAAATATTTTTATTTTCTAGATGGATATACCGGTTATTACAAAATACCTATTACTTCAGAAGATCAATAGAAAATAACATTTACTAGTCTGTATGGAAATTTTGCTTTTCAGAAAATTCCCTTTAGATTATTTAAAGCACTACAACATTTGAAAGATGTATGATGTCATTTTTCAGTGATTTGATTGAAAAGGGATTGAAGTCTTTATGGATGATTTTTCTGTATTTCGAACTTCATTTGAAATATGTCTTAATCATTTAGAGAAAGATCTGGAATGTTGTGAAAAGACCAAACTCGTATTGAATTGGGAAAAATGCCAATTTATGATTGCAGGAGGAGTTGTGCTTGGGCATAAAATTTCAAAAAAAAATGGCATGAAAGTAGATACTGCAAAAATACAGGTTATGTCAAATTTATCTCCACCTACTATTATAAGAGGAGTTAGGAGCTTTTTAAGACATGCTAGATTTTATAGTAGATATATTAAAGACTTTTTAAAAATTACTAAAACTTTACGCCAACTTTTGAAAAAAGATACAATATTTGACTTTAATCAAGATTGCCTTAAAGCATTTAAATCCTTAACGGAAAAATTAATCACTGCTCATATAATTGTTTTACCTGATTGGGATAAACCTTTTGAATTAATGTCTGATGCTAGTGACTATGCAATTGAAGCTGTTTTAGGGCAAAGATATGATAAGATTTTTAAAGTTATATACTATGCTAGTAAGACTCTTAATGATCCTCAAATTAATTACTCCACCACTGAAAGAGAATTATTAGCCTTTGTGTATGCTTTTGATTAGTTTAGTTCATATATGATTGGAGATAAATGTCTTGTGCATACTGACCATTCCTTTATTAAATATTTGATGTAAAAGAAGGATGTTAAACCAAGATTAATTAGATGGGTACTTCTTATGCAAGAGTTTGATTTTGTAATAGTTGATAGGAAAGGGACTGATAATCAAATTATTGATCATCTGTCTAGGCTAGTACAAGAAGAAACACTTGATTTGGAAAGAGAAATTAATGAAACATTTCCTGATGAACAACTTCTTGCTGTAAAAGAATGGGAAATATCGTGGTATGCTAATATTTTAAATTATATTGTTAGTGGTATTTTACCTTAAGGGTTGATAAAACATTTGGAAAAAAAAATCATTTATGATGCAAAATCTTATTTTTGAGATCACCCTTATTTATATAAACAATGTAAAGATTTAGTAATGAGACAAAGTGTGCCTTATAGAGAAATTTAGGAAATTATCCAAAAATGTCATGATTCTTAATTTGGAGGTCATTTTAGGAATGATAGAACTATTCATAAGATTTTACAATCNTTTTGATTAGGCACTAATCCTCAAGCTTCTCCTCCCTCACTTTTTCTTCTTCTTCTTCTTCTTTTTTCTTTTCTTTTTTCTTTTTCTTTTTTTTAGGCAATGATTACTATATCTGGATAGACCTTTAATAAATTTGAATTCTACTTTTCCTTTCCTAAAGCAAAGCCTTAATACAAAACTTTTACTTATAAATATAATAATAGCTTTGAAAATTATTTTAAATAAAAGAAATTTAAGTATTAAGTCAAAATTTCTAAAATTTTCAAAAATATNGAAGAGCTGATATTAAACATGGGTCAAAAATTACAGAATCAAGGAAATCAATTACAGATTCAAGGAAATCAAGTATAAAATTAAGGAATTGCTATTAAGAATATTGAGAATCAATTAAGGCATATCGAACTGCTCTTAGTAATCAAACATTAGGAACTTTTCCTAGTACTGTGGAACCAAATCCTAAAGATCAAGGAAAAGAACAGATAAAAGCCATACAATTACGACGTTAAAAAGAATTGGAAACAAGAGTGCAGAAAAAAATAAAAACTAAAAAAGAGAAAGTGGATACAGAGAAAGAACAAGATCATGAATATCTAGATTTAGAATATCCACTTACACCAATGAAAATTACTGTGGAGAAACCTCCACCACCGTTTCCTCAAAGATTGATATAACCAAAGGAAAATATGTTGAGATTTTCATACCTATTTTATACTGTTTTTGATGATATTGCACTTTTAAAAGGAAAATATGTTGAGATTTTCATACCTATTTTATACTATTTTTGATGATATTGCACTTTAGAGAAAGGTATTTTTGATTTTTTTGTTGCAAGAATGATGAATTAGGGTCATTAAAGTAAAAAGTTGCAAAAAGAAGTGAATTTGGAGCAAAAAGGACCAAAATGTGAAGAATTGAACTAAGGTGCCAACGGCGCAATCGACCCCACCGACGGTGAGATTTTCCCGAGACTCCTGAATTAATTCTTTAAGAAGGTCTGCCGACGGCGCCCTCGAGGACGCCGACGACGAGCTCGGCGTTTATGACCAACTAGGCTTTAGATGAGGACAAATTTGGAAGTGATGCTTAGGCAACTCTTGGGAAAGCTCATCCACAACTTTAAAAGAAGATTTTGGCCAAAAATTAAGAAGACTCTGGAGGTTTTAAAGGGGGAGAAACTCAAAATTGAAGTGTGAAATAAGTGTAGAGAGTCTAAATTGTGAAGGAATTTTCGAGAGATTGTAAGAGTGGAGGGAAAGTGAGAGATTTCTTCCTCCTTGCTACTTCAAAAAGGAATTGCTTCGAGAGATTGTAAGAGTGGAGGGAAAGTGAGAGATTTCTTCCTCCTTGCCGCTTTGAAGAAGAATTTTCGAGAGATTGTAAGAGTGGAGGGAAAGTGAGAGATTTCTTCCTCCTTGCTACTTCAAAGAGAAATAGGAGGTGCTAGAGAGAGTTCATAGAGGTTAGAAAGGTTCCAATATTGTGAGGAACTCTTTAAAATTGTAAGAGTGGAGGGAAAGTGAGAGATTTCTTCCTCCTTGCTACTTCAAATTTTCGAGAGATTGTAAGAGTGGAGGGAAAGTGAGAGATTTCTTCCTCCTTGCTACTTCAAAAAGGAATTGCTTCGAGAGATTGTAAGAGTGGAGGGAAAGTGAGAGATTTCTTCCTCCTTGCCGCTTTGAAGAAGAATTTTCGAGAGATTGTAAGAGTGGAGGGAAAGTGAGAGATTTCTTCCTCCTTGCTACTTCAAAGAGAAATAGGAGGTGCTAGAGAGAGTTCATAGAGGTTAGAAAGGTTCCAATATTGTGAGGAACTCTTTAAGTTTGTAAGAGTGGAGGGAAAGTGAGAGATTTCTTCCTCCTTGCCGCTTTGAAGAGGAATTTATTGTAAGAGTGGAGGGAAAGTGAGAGATTTCTTCCTCCTTGCTGCTTCAAAGAGGAATTTTGTGTGTTGTAAAGAAAGGAGGAGATTCAGAGGAACTTCGAGGAGTTTTCTTGGGGAGAAATTAGAGATAAGTTTATTTATTGATGTAGTTTGTATGACTTTGATTTTATATATGAATTTCGGGTTTTGTTGTGTTTTCCCCATGAGATCTGAGTAGTTTTCTCTGTCTTTCTCCTTGTCTTGAGATTTGTGAAATGGTGACTTGAATTGGTGAGGCCATGAAAATGTTTAAGAAATTGTGATGATCTTTTCACTTCGATCTTAATTTACTTTCAATCTGGCCAATTGATTTGTTAAAATATGTTGATTTTTACAACTAAAGTGAAGATTACATCCAAGATTCAGGGATGTCAGAGCCCTTGGAAGCTGGGTGCAAATAAATAGGGAAATAATATTATGAGGCGTATAATTGGAGATTTTAGAGTGACAAACTAAAATCTCCAATTCGGTCCTATCGTTTGGGTGTTGAAGTGTAGATGTTAGCCCTCAGGTGAGGGGAACATGGGAGCTCCAAAGTGAGAGTTGGTATCCTCTCAGCCTAGCCGTAGATTCAGTAAACAAGCGTAGGATTAGTCAATGTTCTTTATGTCTGGACCAAAGAGTAAAGAATAGGTATGCTCCTATTTGGCACAATATAATTTGGACTAATTCAATTTATCCATTCACTATAATTTCTTGACAAGGAGAAGTATGCTTTCTGATATATTGAATATCACATTTGAACCTTCATTAGTATAATTAGTTATTTAATAGTTATTAAAATTATATATTTATTTCAATTGTCTATTAGTGACAGATAAGCAAATTGAACTTCGTTGTTGTGATTAATGTATTACTTTTCTAAAATCTTAGT
>JXCR01126811.1:200073-240407 GCA_002079205.1 Phalaenopsis hybrid cultivar | reverse complement strand
CATTAATCTTATGCCTCTATCAATTTTCAAAAGATTAGGATTAGAAGAACTCTCACCTACTTCTGTAATTCTTCAGTTAACAGATCGTTCAGTTACATATCCTAAGGGAGTTATAGAAGATGTGTTAGTAAAAGTTGATAAATTTATCTTTCCTGTTGATTTCATTATTTTAGATATGGAGGAAGATAAAGAAATACCAATAATTTTAAGGAGACCATTTTTAGTTACTAGAAAAGCTATGATAGATGTTCAAAAGGGAGAATTAACTATGAGAGTTAACGATCAAGAAGTGACTTTTTACATTGCAAAATTTATGTAATACCCTGCTGTTGAAAGAGATAACGAATGTTTTCACATGAAAATTAGTGAACATCTAATGAACGAGCATTTTAAAGAACATTTTGAAGAAAAAGAACAATTTGAAGATAGTGATGAAGTTATTTTGGAAGAAATAGAAAATGAAGAATTAGATTTTGTTCAGGGAAGATTTGAGATGCTAGATATTACAGAAAATGCTAATAAGAATATAGTTCCATCAATTAGAAAACCACCTAAACTTGAGTTGAAAATATTGCCTAACCACTTGAAGTATGTGTTTCTAGGAAACTCATCTACACTACCTGTTATTATTTCTTTAGAATTAAATGATTTGCAAGAGCAAAGACTTTTGGATACAATAAAAAGATATAAGAAAGCTTTTGGTTGGACCTTAGCTGATATTAAAGGAATCAATCCTTTGATCTGTATGCACAGAATTATATTGGATGAACAATATAAACCAAGAGTTGATCCACAAAGGAGATTAAACCCAATGATGAAAGAAGTAGTCAAGAAGGAAATTTTGAAATGGTTGGACATTGGAATTATATATCATATTTCAGACAGTATTTGGGTAAGTCCAATTCATCGTGTTCCTAAGAAGGGAAGAGTGACTGTTGAAGCAAAAGAGAATAACGATTAATACCTATCAGACAAGTTACTGGGTGGCATATTTGCATTGATTATAGAAAATTAAACAATGCCACTAGGAAAGATCACTTCCCTTTACCATTTTTAGACCAAATAGTGGATAAACTTGCTGAGCACAAATATTTTTGTTTTTTAGATGGATATACTAGCTACCATCAATTTTTTATTGCTCCCGAGGATCAAAAAAGACAACATTTACTAGTCCTTTTGAAACTTTTGCTTTTCAAAGAATGTCTTTCGGATTATGTAATGCACCTGCAACATTCCAGAGATGTATGATGTCTGTATTTAGTAAGTTAATTGACGATGGATTAGAAGTGTTTATGGATGATTTCTCTGTATTTAGAGCATCATTTGACGCATGCTTAAATTATCTTGAAAAAGTTTTGGAGTTATGCGAAAGAACTAATTTAGTTCTAAATTGGGAGAAATGTCAATTTATGATTGCAGGAGGAATTGTGTCAATTTATGGAAGCAGACCCTGCAAAAATTCAAGTTATACAGGAATTATCCTACTAATGTAAGAGGGGTTAGAAGTTTTCTTAGACATGTTGGTTTTTACAGGCGTTTTACTAAATATTTTTCAAAAATTACTAAACCTCTATGTCAACTTTTAGAAAGGACAAGAAATTTAAATTTACTGAAAAATGTTTAAATGTCTTTGAGTTATTAAAAGAAAAACTAATCACAGTTTCACCTAACTGGGAGAAACTATTCGAACTGATGTGCGATTTTAGTGATTATGCTATTGGAGATATTCTAGGACAAAGGTATGAAAAGCTTTTTAAAGTTATATACTACGCTAGTAAAACTCTTAATGATGCTCAAATTAACTGTATTGTTACTGAAAAAGAGTTACTGGCTATTGCGTATGCTTTTGACAAATTTATATCTTATTTAATTGGGAATAAATGTGTTGTGCACACTGATCACTATGTTATTAAATATCTGATGCAAAAGAAGGATGTCAAACCAAGGTTAATTATATGGATATTTTTGATGCAAAAATTTGATTTTGTGGTTATTGATAGAAAGGGAACTGATAATCAAATCATTGATTATTTGTCGAGATTAGAATATCATGAATTATCTGACACCAACAATGAAATTACAAACATTTTCCCTGATAAACAACTTTATAATATTAATGAGTGGAAAATACCATGGTAGGCTGATATGGTTAATTATATTGTAAGTGACATTTTGCCACATATGCTGACATTGCAACAGCAAAGTAAATTCATTCATGTCGCAAAAGCATATTTTTGGGATGAACCTAATTTATATAAACAATGTAAGGATCTTATTATGAGCATATGTGTACTTTATGAAGAAACTGAACTAATCATTCAGAAATGTCATGATTCTGAATTTGGAGGACATTTTGGGATTGATAAAACTACTTATAAAATTTTACAAGCTGGATTCTATTGGCCTACTCTCTTTAGAGATGTTTACAGATACATAAAAACTTGTGATCGATGTCAACGAGTATGCAATTTATGTAGAAAAAATGAAATGCCTCTGAATTTCATGTTAAAAGTTGAGATCTTTGATCTTTGGGGATTAGATTTCATGGGACCATTTATTCCTTCATATGGGAACTTATACATATTAATTACGGCAGACTACGTTNTATATATATATATATATATATATATATATATATATATATATATATGTAAACAAATATATATAAATTACAGACTGTTTGGCGACTGGGTTTGGTGGTGCTTTGCTAGGGTTTCTGAAAAATGAAGTGGTGGTTGTTGGCTGTTGTGGTTCTCTGAGGTGGTGGTTGGTGGTGGTTACCTCTATGCTGACTCCTTTGGTGGTGGTGGAGGTTTTCCTGTGGCTATTTTTTGTTTTACTGTTCCATTGAGTTTCTCTCTGTTGCTCCCTTGTTGTGGTTCGCCACGGAGAAAGGGGGATTGGCTTTTTGTTTTTGTCTGCCTAGGTTCTCTGGTGCCTAGCATCCACTGTTTGGTCTCCTGGTGACTATTTTGTCTCTGCTGTTGGGTGGGAATCTTGTTGTCCCATTTAGTGCTTGTGACTGCTGTGTGGGACTTTTAATGTTCCATTGAGTTTTGTCTCTCTAGATCTGGTCCCCTATCTTTTGTTTTACACTGAAGCTGTCTTAATGGAGTTCAGCCCCATTAATGTGGAAGTTAATGAACAGTGGACCCAAGCCACTTATGCTGGTGTAGTTGGCAGAGAGCAAGGTTTGCCCAAAAACTTTGACCATCTGGTTTTCCCCCAAGCTTTGCATGATGCTGCAGTTGGCAAGACTTCATGCCCTTATATTTCTCCTATTGGAGTCAAAGAGGGTGAACCTGCTATAATTTTTACCCATGGGGAGTTGCAATCTCTGAATGAATCAATCATGTTCACCTTGATTGGCAAGTTTCAATTTGGTCATCCAAAAATGGATTTTGTTAGAAAATTTTTTGAGGAACTCCAACCCATTGGTGCTTGGCAGCTGGGCTTAATGGATGAAAGACACCGTTTAATCAAGATCTCTAATGAGGAGGATTATGCTAAAGTTTATGCTAAACAAACTCTCCTAATTACTGGAACCCCCATGAAATTATTAAAATGGACACCTGAATTTGGCCCAATCAAAGAACCCTCAATTGTTCCAATTTGGTTTAGATTTCCTAACCTCCCTATTCAATATTACCACCAAAATGTTCTGTTTAATATTGGAAGGGTGCTTGACTGTCCTTTAAAAGTTGATGCCCTAACTTACAATCTAGCTAGACCAGCTGGTGCAAGAGTGCTGGTGGAAAGAGATATCACATTGCCAGAAATAAAGAGAGTTGGATTGGAACACCTAAGGAAGAGTTTTGGTAAAGCATTATAATGGAACAAAAACCAATATTTTTCCATCACTGTAGGATGTTTGTACACAATGTAGACAAATGTTATAGGCTGCATCCACCAATTAGAAAAACAGCTCTTAAAAGCATGCCTACTCAGGGGGGTTCTGTTGAAACCCTGGGAAAGGATAGTAGAAAAGCTAATGAGCAGGCAGCAATCAATGGGGAAACTGATATGGCAATCTGTCCTAAGCTTCCAAGTATTATTGAAGAGGTCAATGAAATAAATACTCCCACCAGGATTGTTCAGGAACAGGTAGTGGAGGGCAAATAAGGAGACATTGCAAGAAGCAAAATAGATATTAGTCCCCAAAAAATCCAAAACTCTACTATGGAATTAATAGCTGAGGTGCTTACTGAAGAATGGCAAGTTCAAAGGAAGAACAGGAAAAAGAAGGGGCAGATGGAATTGAAGCTGCTGTAGGAAGCTCCCTCCTTGGAAGGAAATAATCAGATGATAAATTCCATACAGAGAACTATAAGGAAAGGGAGAACCCTTTCACAATGATTTAGTTTTTATGTTGGAACATTAGGGGTGTTGCACACCCTAACTCTCTCACAAGGCTGGTTCACCTTGTGAAAACTCAAAAAATATGGTGTTTTTCTCTTTTGGAACCCATGGTTTCTAAGAATTCTTCTAACATTCTCAAAAAATTCTCCAAATTTTCTCACTATGCTAACTATAATAACAATATTTTGCTATTTGCCATAACAGAATTAAAGTGGAAGGTTATTCTGAATAGCCCCCAATATCTAGATATTCAATTTCTTGTTGGTGCTCAGGTGGGTTATGCTACATTTGTTTATGCAAGCAGTCTTCTTAGGAATCAAGAGTAGCTATGGAAGGAGCTTTCTCATTTCAGCCAGTCCATAAACTCCTTTTGGATTGTTGGAGGGGATTTTAATTGTATTACTTCTCCTGAGGAAAAAGAAGGAGGCAGGCCTCCTTCTCAAACTTCTATGCCGAAGTTTAATGAATTCCTTATTGATGCTCAATTATTTGATTTGGGTTTTCAGGGTCCTAATTACACTCGGAGAAGAGGGGTTCTACGGGAAAGGCTTGATAGAATGTTGGGGAACTTCATGTGGCTTCAAACCTTCCCTTATACAGTCATCACACACCTTGCCATGTCTGGGTCAGACAATAGACCCATTCTTTGCTCTATTCAAAACACTGTGAAACCTGGGCGTTCCCCCTTTAGATTCCAAAACATGTGGACTCTTCATCCTAATTTCATCAAGGAAGTAACTAATGCTTGGACCATCAATGAAGACTATGAACCTTGGATAAATCTATGGAAATTACAGAAGAAGGTGGCCCTCCATTTAAAGAGTTGGAATTGGAATACTTTTGGTGATGTTAATGAGAATTTAGAAACTACTCAGAATCAGGTGATTAGCATTGAAGAAGACTTCCAGAAGGGTTTAAAATTTGAGACAGAGGTTCATAAATCTAATGAATAAGTACTTGATGATGTCACTTACAATGAAGCCTTCTTGAAGCAGAAAGCTGCTATTACCAAGTTCACTGAGGGGGACAGAAACTCCATCTTCTTTCATGCTTGCATAAATTTTAAGAGAAAATGTAATATGATTCTGAAGGATTAAGAACTCTAAGGGTATAAAGTTAACTAAGGCTGAAGGCACTGCTCTTGATGTTGTCAAACTTTTTCAACAACTTTTTAACTCCCATCCCACTAATAGAACCACTATTGATGCTAATTTATTTGCTGATGGGACTGACTATGTCAGCAGGCTGACCCTTGATCAAATACCCTCTGAAGATGAGATTAGAGCTGCTCTTGACTCTATAGATGATGAAAAAATTGCTGGCCCTGATGGCTACACTACAAAGTTTTATAGAAGTTGTTGTACTGTGGTTAAGAATGAATTTATATCTGCTGTTCAGGAATTTTTCTGAGGAAACAATCTACCCAGGTACTTTACCTCCTCAACTATCCCTTTGATTCCTAAAAACGAGGTCAAAAACAATTGGGGAGATTTCAGGCCCATTATTTTAACTAATGTTATTACCAAGGTAATAAGCAAAATTCTGGTCTTCAGAATTCAGCCACATCTTCAGCAGCTAATTTGTGCCAACCAAACTGCATTTGTCAAAGGGAGATCCATTTCAGATAACATTTTGCTTGCCCAAGAGATGGTGCTTGACTTGGACAGGAAATGCAGAGGTGGTAATGTTATCTATAAATTAGATATTTAGAAGGCTTATGACACTATCAACTGGAATTACATCTTAGAAACACTTACTGTTAGGGGCTTTGCTGAAGGTTCCATTATGCTGATCAACAGATAGCTTCTTTATAACAACCACTCAATGCTTATCAACGGTTCATGTCATGGCTTCTTTTCTGCATCCAGAGGGATCAAACAAGGGGACCCCTTGTCCCCTACAATTTTCATTTTGACTATGGATTATTTCTCTAGATTGCCGAATAAATTGTTCTCTAGCTCCCCCCATTTGACCTTTCAACACAAATCAAATGTCTGTATCATTCATCTGGCTTATGCTGATGATGTGATTATTTTCTCTAAGGCCACTGAGAATGCTACCAAAATGCTATATAAGGCCCTTAAACATTTCTAGCTCACCTCAGGTATGGAGTTAAATATAACAAAATGACATTTTTTTCCTAGCACTAATATGTCTCAACAGATAAAAAATAATATATCTAGTTACACAGGTTTCAACTTGTCCTCTTTGCCAATCAAATACCTGGGTGTTCTTTTAATTAAGGGCAGAAACAAACATATTCAATTTAATGAGGTAATTGATAAGATTAAGAACCAACTGTGATGTTGGACCAATTCTTTTTTGTCCAATGGTGGGAGGATCATTCTACTAAAACGTATTCTTACTGCTAACCAAAGGAAAATATGTTGAAATTTTTTATACTTTTTTTAATGATATTGCACTTTAAAGAAAGGTATTTTTGATATTTTATTGCAGGAATGATGAATTAGGGTCATTGGAGAGAAAAGATACGAAAAGGAGAAAATTTGGATTGAAAAGGACAAAAATGTGAAGATTTGAGCTAGGCTGTCGATGGCGCCCTCGACCCCGCTGACGGCGAGTTTGTCCCGAGACTACACGACAAAATTCTTGAGAAGCCCGTTAACAGCGCCCTCGAGGCCGCCGACGGTGAGATCGATGGTTATGCCTACTCAAGCTTTGAATAAGTCCATTTTTTTAAGGGATGCTTAGGTAACTCTTGGAAAAGCTCATCCACAACTTTAAAAGAACATTTTGGCCAAAAATTAAGAAGGCTTGGAGGTCATGAAGGCTGGAGAGCCTAGAGGAGGTGAGAGTCTAGAGGCTCTAGAGGTTAGAGAGGTTCTATTAGTGTGTAACAATTGTTAGGATTTCTTCAAGAAATTGTA
This sequence comes from Phalaenopsis hybrid cultivar, assembly GCA_002079205.1. NCBI lineage: Eukaryota > Viridiplantae > Streptophyta > Magnoliopsida > Asparagales > Orchidaceae > Phalaenopsis > Phalaenopsis hybrid cultivar. Next base: position 233,160 of record JXCR01126811.1, on the reverse strand, counting down.
AGAGTGGAGGGAAAGTGAGAGATTTCTTCCTCCTTACTACTTTGAAGAGGAATTCTATGTTTTGTAAGGAAAGGAAGAGATTCAGAGGAACTTCAAGGAGTGTTCTTGGGGAGAACTTATAGATAAGTTATTTACCTATTGTAGTTGTATGACTTTAATTTTATATATGAATTCCGAGTTTTGTTGTGTTTTCCCCTGAGTTCTGCGTAGTTTTCTCTGTCTTTCTCCTTATCTCGAAATTTGTGAAATGGTGATTTAAATTGGTGAAGCCATGAAAATGTTTGAGATATTGTGATGATCTTTTCACTTCAATCTTAATTTACTTTCAATTTGGGCAATTGATTTGTTAAAATATGTTGAGTTTTACAACTAAAGTGAAGATTACATCTAAGATTCATGGAGGTCAAAAAAATGTTTAAGAAATTGTGATGATCTTTTCACTTTGATCTTAATTTATTTTCAATCTGGTCATAAATGTTAAAGAAGTTGTGATGATCTTTTCACTTTGATCTTAATTTACCTTCAATCTGGCCAATAATGTTTAAGAAATTGTGATGATCTTTTCACTTTGATCTTAATTTGCTTTCAATTTGACCAATTATTTGTTAAAATATGTTGAGTTTTACAACTAAAGTGAAGATTACATCCAAGATTGAGGGAGGTTTTAAAATATGTTGAGTTTTACAACTAAAGTGAAGATTACATCCAAGATTTATGGAGGTCAAAATAAAATATGTTGAGTTTTACAACTAAAGTGAAGATTACATCCAAGATTTAGGGAGGTCAAAGCCATTGGAAGTTGAGTTTTACAACTAAAGTGAAGATTACATCCAAGATTCAAGGAGGTCAAAGCCCTTAGAAGTTAGGTGCAAATAAATAAGGAAACATTATTATCGGGCGTAGAATTAGAGACTTTAAAGTTACAAACTAAAATCTCCAATTTGGTCCTATCATTTGGGTGTTGAAGTGTAGATGTTATCCCTTACGTGAGGGGAAAGTGGGAGCTCTAAAGTGAGAGTCAGTATCCTCCCACAGTCTAGCCGCAGATTCAGTAAACAAGCATAGGATTAGTCAATGTTCTTTATGCCTGGACCAAAGATAGCCGCAGATTCAGTAAACAAGCATAGGATTAGTCAATGTTCTTTATGCCTGGACCAAAGGATAACGAATAGGTATGCTCCTATTTAGCACAAAATAAATTGAACTAATTTATTTTATCCGTTCACTATAATTTCTTGACAAGGAGAAGGATGATTTCTTATATATTGAATATCACAATTAAACCCTACTTTATATCATTAGTTATTTATTAGTTAGTAAACCCTACTTTATATCATTAGTTATTTATTAGTTATTAAAATTATCCTAACATTCACTATAATTTATTGACAAGGAGAAGGATGCTTTCTTATATATTGAATATCACAATTAAACCTCTATAATTTCTTGACAAGGACAAGGATGCTTTCTTATATATTGAATATCACAATTAAACCCTACATTTCTTGACAAGGAGAAGGATGCTTTCTTATATATTGAATATCACAATTAAGCCCTACTTTTTATCATTAATTATTTATTAGTTATTAAAATTATCTATTTATTTCAATTGCCTATTAGTGACAGATAAGCGAATTGAACGTCATTATTGTGATTAAAGTCTTGCTTTTCTAAGTCTTAGTCTGTAATTCTAAACTACTCCATGGGGGATCGATATCTAAGACTCCATTAGAGCCCTATATTACTTGAGCGATACGTACACTTGCGTTGACAAATTCAACTTTAACATTTTTGAATATTATATTTATAAATTTTAATCAAATTAGATACATCTATAAAGTCANTGATTCATTTTATCCATTCACTATAATTTTTTAACAAGGAGAAGGATGCTTTCTTATATATTGAATATCACATTAAAACCTCATTAGAATAATTAGTTATTTAAGAGTTATTAAGAAAATTACATATTCATTTCAATTGCCTATTAGTGATAGATAAGCAAATTGAATTTTATTGTTGCGATTAAAGTATTTCTCTTCTAAAATCTTAGTTCGTAGTTCTAATATTACTCTCTCTGGGATTGATATCTAGGAATCTATTGGAGCCCTATATTACTTGAGCGATACATATATTTGCGTTGATAAGTGTGACTTTACAATTATTAAATATTTATCACATCCATCTTTATCGAATCTATAACTGTTATTAAGTTTTAGTACAGTTGCCGAAGAATTAAATCTTTTAGCAGCAGTATTAATTACTTATATTTTAAGCATATATAAAGTCGTTATCACTAGCATTTTTAACTCCAGCTTGCTCACACAAAGAAAAGATCAAGGAAGCAAATCCAAGACCTGCAGTAGTAACGACAGTGGCAGAACTGATGATAGTCTGATAAATCAAAGCTTCTATGTTGATGAGCTTTCCTTCCTGGATACAATAATTTAACGTCGCTCTCTCTCTGGTCACTTCAGTAAGATGATTTGTTGGTAGCAGACGAGCAGAAATAAAATAGTTCTAGGAGTTTGAAGGTGCACATAACTTTGAAGTTGGGAAGTTGACTCTCCTCTCATTAGTAGTCTTCCAAAGTCCTCTTCTAACAGTCAATTAATAAATAATCTTGTCTAACTCCACTTCACTCGGACTATAATTTGCATAAAAACATAATGTATCAGGTGACAGAAGATAAAACAAGTTGATTACCTTCAGTGAAAAAGGTTCCAACTATCCTCGAACAATGACTCTATTTCTTCAGCCTCAGGGAGGTTTGCATAGAACTCCCTGACAACAGAAAATAACTGTCACAGCAGAGAAACAACAGAATCGTTCCCACTGTTGGTGAATGATCAAATCCTCTACATCTCCACCTGGATTCCTAAAACACCGCTCCTGAATCATTTTTTGTGATTGCAACGCCACTGTACTGATCTCGAGCCTTCAAACTAACAAATTTACTCAAATTGAAAGGGCTCTTTCCTTTGCTCCTCTTCAATCTTGGTGCCATTCTACAAATTTTATAAATTTCAAAAATAACTTCAAAAATCAAGTCTAAATTACTAACTAAACTTCCAAAGTATAAATGACAATTCCCATGCAATTTACATAGATTTTTTTCTCATTTTTCACCATGAATAGTGAATTTTCAAATTTCTCCAAATGTGCTCAAAATAAATAGTGAAAATCCAAAATTTCTGCATAGAAGTAAAGCTTTTATCTCAAGGAACTTGGATCTAGCAAATTTCACTTGATTCCACCAAGAAATCTTCAGTTTATATGTGCCTTAGCCCTAAGAAATTGCAAAATTGAGAGGTTAAAGGTGTTTGTGGCGTTAAAAATGGTGATTTTTGGGCTGAAATTTCACTTTTAACCATTCGCGAACTAGTTTCCGTGAACCGGTGCTTAAGCGCGAGTAAATGGCTCTTAGGCACCTGCCTCTAAAGTTGGCTCAAACTTAAGCGCGAGATGTGGCGTTTATGCGCTAGTGCACGATTTTTAAAATTTTCAAATTTAAAGTAAAATGCACTATTTACCTAAGTAAACCACTCCCAAATGGTCTCATATCACTTAAATGACTATTTTCAACTTCCTATAACTCCCCTCTCTCTCAAAATTCTCCATAATAACTATTTCAATTTGAGGCTAAAAATAACACAAATTTTCACACAAATAAACTTATATTAATTCATAAACAAGTACAAATACCTTTGAACACTTCATTCTCATTCCAAATAGTCTTGGATGAGAAAATTTTCCTAAATACAAATACACAACAATCATTTCACAATTAAACACATATAAAAAGTCATAAATACTAAAAATAAGACTTAAACACTAAACCACTTGAAAACACCAACTTCTAACACACAAATTCTAACACTAAACTTAATTTCATTCTTCATTTGAAGGAACAGCTTCCTGTCTTTTATTAGTCTCTCCAGGAATATATAGTTGATAAAAAGAACAGTGGTGACGAGCTCTAATACTATCTTCTTCAATCCACTTCTGCTTTATGAACATCTCCTTATCTGCTTCCTCAATATAACATGTGTGGCTAAATTGCATCTTTAATTGTCATCCAATATGCTCTAGATATGCATGCACTCAAGTACCTTGGTCTCCAATAAAGCCATAGTATTCTTAATTTTATTGATCTTCTCTGATATCCCTTCAATACAAATGGCTAAGAATTTGTTATACATCTCTTGTGCACTTTGACAAATGAACATCTTCCTCATGGTTTCTTCCTTCTTCTTCAAATCCATCTCTCCATGAAGACATTTTCTCTAAATCTCACTTTCTCTTAGACTTTTAGGGCTAGAAATGATCTAGGGTGAAATTCCTTCACAAAATCCTTCTATTTATAAGACTAAATCCTTCAAAAAACTCCTAGACTTGTTTAGAAACTGCCTTGGCACATCTTTTCAAACTAATTGGCGGTTAAAACTTCTAGAATATTAATTTCGCACATGTGATTAAACTGTCGCGCTTAAGCGCCGGATCTGGCGCTTAAGCGCCAGTGCACATTTTTGCACTAGTCAACTTAATATCCAAATGCTCATTCTAACATATCTTGGTCACTAAATAAAATCTTAATATCTTTATTAACACATAATAGTTTCAAAAATACTACCCTAATTTTCTTAATCACACACAAAACAAAAATCAAAATAAAAACACACTAATAACTATGAGTTGCCTCCCACAAAGCGTTTGGTTTTACGTCGTGAGCCCGACGTAACCAGTGCTTATTCTGGTTGACCTGACATTATTCCATCATTAAACTTATGTTGATCCCCTATAAAATAAGGTTTCAGTCTATGTCCATTAACTTTAAATATTTTCTCAGACTTAGGATCCTTAATATCCACAGCTCCATAAGGATAAACTTTTATCACAACAAATGCGCCCATTCACCTGAACTTAAGTTTGCCTGGAAATAATCTTAACCTTGCATTATATAGCAAAACTTATTACCCTGGCTAAACATTTTTTTGTAAGAATCCTTTGATCATGCCACATCTTCATCTTTTCTTTATAAATCTGGACACTCTCATAAGATTCATTCTTTATCTCTTAAAGCTCATTTAATTACAATAATCTTTTCTCACCAACATCTTTCAAATTATAATTGAATTCTTTAATCACCCAATATGCTTCATGCTCAAGTTCAACTGGTAAGTGACAAGCTTTCCAAAATATTATCCTATATGGGGACATTCCTATAGGAGTTCTGTATGCAGTCCTATAAGCCCACAAAGCATACTCAAGTTTGACTGACCAATCCATTTTTGTTGGATTCACAAATTTTTCCATAATTCTTTTAATTTTCTGATTGGATAATTCAGCCAAACCACTTGTCTGGGGATGATAAGCAATAACAATCTTATGATTTATATGATATTTCTTTAATAACTTCTCCATTATGAAATTTCTGAAATGATTTCACCCATCAATAATGACAACTCTCAGCATCCCAAATCTACAAAATATGTTTATTTTCAAATATTTTACAATACTTTGAGCATCACATCTAGGTAAAGCGACAACTTTTATCCATTTGGATACATAGTCCACTACTAATAGAATATATAAATTTTCAAAAGACGGTATAAATGGTATCATGAAATATAATCCTCAAACATCAAATATTTCAACTTCAAGCGTATAATTAAGGGCATCTCATTTCTTCTAGAAATATTGCCTACTCGTTGATCTTCTATCACAAGTTTTGATATGAGCATTAACATCTCTAAAAATTGTAGGCCAATAGAATCTAGTTTGTAAAATTTTGTATGTTATTTTATCAACATCTCTAAAAATTGTAGGCCAATAAAATTCAAATTGTAAAATTTTGTATGTTGTTTTATCAACATCAAAATGTCCCCCAAAATCAGAATTATGATATTTTTGGATAATTTCATAAGTTTCTTCTAATAGTACACATCTTCGAATAATGAGATCCTTTCCTTGTTTATGTAAAAATGGTTCATCCCAAAAATAAGTCTTAGCTTCAGAAATAAATTTTATATTTTATTGGTAAGTCATTCCATAGGTTATAATATCGCTAACAATAAAGTTCACAATGTCGGCATACCACCGAACATGCCACTCATTAATAGTGAACAATTTTTCATCTGGAAAATGTTCATTAAATTTTGTTTCAAAATAGAGTGGTTTTTCTAACTCAAGCCTGGATAAATGATCAGCAATTGATTTACAGTCCCCTTTTGATCTACTATTCTAAAATCAAATTCTTGCAAAAGAAGAATCCATCTTATAAGTCTAGGTTTAACATCCTTCTTTTTTAATAAGTACTTAATAGCAGAATGATCTGCATGCACTACACAATGAGTTCCAATTAAATATGATCTAAATTTATCAAAAACATATATTATTGCTAATAACTTTTTTTTTCAGTTGTTGTATAATTGATTTGAGTTTCATTAAGAGTTTTACTAGCACAGTAAATTACTTTGAAAATTTTATCATATATTTGTCTTAAAATAGCTTCTATAACATAATCACTAGCATCACACATCAATTCAAAAGATTTTTCCCAGTTTGAGGAAGCTATAGTTGGTGCAGTGATTAATTTTTCTTTTAATAAATTAAAAGCTTTTAGGCAATCCTCATCAAAATTGAAAAATTGCATCTTTCTCCAGTAAATGGCATAAAGGCTTAGCAATCTTTGAAAAATCTTTAATATATCGCCTATAGAATCCAACATGTCCTAAAAAACTCCTAATTTCCCTTACATTTGTTGGATAAGGTAAATTTGTGATCACTTGAATTTTAGCAGGATATACTTCCATACCATTTTCTGATATTTGATGACCTAGTACAATTCCTCCAACTACCATAAATTGACATTTTTCCCAATTAAGGACTAAATGTTTTTCTTCCCAGTGTTTAAGAACTTTAGATAAATGATCTAAACATGAGTCAAATGAAGTTCCAAACACTAAAAAGTCATCCATAAAAACTTCAATCCCTTTTTCAATTAAATCACAAAAAATTTCCATCATACATCTTTGAAATTTAGCAGGGGCATTACATAAACAAAAGAGTATCCTTCTAAAAGCAAAAGTACCATAAGGACTGGTAAAAGTTATTTTCACTTGATCCTCAGGAGATATTAGTATTTGGTGATAACCACTATATCCATCCAAAAAATAAAAGTATTTATGCCCAGCTAGTCTATTCAGAATTTAANCTAATTTAAAGTTTGAATAGTTTTGAAGATCGGCTAGGCAGGGAAGATACTAGCTCTCACTCCAGAGTTCCCTTNTTTTAATGAAAAATATTTTCACTAGATATGGAATGCCTAGAATGATTATCACTGACGGAGGATCCCATTTTATGAGTAAATATATTCAGAGATTGGCAGAAAAGTTTAATTTCATTCATCGAATCTCTACTGAGGAATAAATACATTCAGAGATTGATAGAAAAGTTTAATATTATTCATAGAATCTCTACTTCCTTTCACAAACTAGTGGGTTAGCTGAAGTTTCTAATAGAGAGATTAAACAAATACTTAAAAAGACTGTAATCCCTAGTAGAATAGATTGGTCCACTACNTATATTACTGAGTACAGATTTCAAATTGTATGCGTAAATTTGGACCTGAAAATCTTATACCCTACGATTCGGGATTAGAATGCACTCTTAGAAGAATTAGAAAATTAAGAAGAGAACCTATAAATTTTGATACAATGGAAAACGACCTGAACAATCAAGGAATAGAGAATGAACACCAACCTAGACCCCTAAGAGATTATGCAAATCCAACAGCAGATGAGATCCACTTATCTATCCAAAATCCTGATGTTGCTGCTAATTCATTTGAGCTTAAACTTGCTATTATTCAAATGGTACAAAATAATCAATTTGGAGGTACATCAATAGAAGATCCTAATTAACACCTCACTAGTTTTTTAGAACGATGTGCTACTTTTAAATATGACAGAGTCTTAAATGATGTTGTTAGACTTAGACTTTTTCCCTTTTTCACTAAGGGATAAGGCTAAGGTGTGGTTAAATTCTTTAGCACCTCGATCTATTAGAACTTGGGGAAAACTTTCACAGAAATTTCTATCCAAATATTTCCCTCCATCCAAAACTACTAAACTAAGAAATGACATAACAACATTCTGTCAGATTGATGGAGAGTCAATATATGAAGCTTCGGAGAGATTTAAAGATCTTCTTAGGAAGTGTACTTATCATTCGTTACCAGATTGGTTACTAATTCAAACTTCTTATAATGGATTAGTGGGATCTCTTAGATCGATTATAGATGCTGCGGCTGGTGATTCTTTAATTTCAAAACCTTTTGACGAGGCTTATTCATTAATAGAAGAGATGGCTACCAACTTTTTCAATGGCCCTCTGAGCGGGTAAATCCTAAAAGAGTAGCTAGTATCCATGATTCTGATGTAATATCTATGTTAGCTTCACAAATTACTGTAAATCAAAGCAATTAGATTATTATGGGATGAATTATTCTTCAACACGTCCTATGATGGAAGAAAATTCATTTGGGCAATCTGTGGATGTTCAACCTTCATATGAGACCTTAAATGCTATTAATAGACCTAACAACCCATATTCGAACTATTATAACCCAGCTTGGAAGAATCATCCAAGTTTTAATTGGAATAACAATTATTCTACAAATCAACAATGGGCAAACAACTCAGTGAACCCGTTAGAAAATTCATCCAACCAATGAAATGTTAACTATAGGCCTTCTTATCCTCCGGGATTTAACAGGAATACTAAAATTAAGGAGAAGAAGTTGTCTATGGAAGAGCTAATATTAAACATGGGTCAATAATTACAGAATTAAGGAAATCAATTACAGATTCAAGGAAATCAATTACAACATCAAGGAACTGCTATTAAGAATAATAAAGACCAATTAGGGCATATCACTACTGCACTTAGTAACCGAACATTAGGAACTTTTCCGAGTACTGTGGAACCAAATCCTAATGATCAAGGAAAAGAAAATCAAGGCGATTCAATTATGAAGTGGAAAGGAATTGGAGACAAGAGTGAAAAAAGAAATAGAAATTGAAAAAGAGAAAGTGGATACCGAAAAAGAAAAGGATCATGAGTACCGAGATTTAGAGTATCCATTTACACCAATGAAAGTTATTGGGGAGACCGTCGTTTCCTCAAAGATTGAAGCAACACAAAAAGAATAAATAATTTTCCAAATTTTTAGTAATTCTTAAGAAGTTAACGGTAAACATTCCCTCCGTAGAAGCTTTAGAGCAGATGCCCAATTATGTGAAATTTATGAAAGATATACTGAATAAGAAAAGGAAGTTCACAGATAACAAAACTGTTGCACATAGCAAAGAGTGTAGTGCAATTATTTAGAAAAAGCTTCCTGAAAAATTAAAAGATCTTGGTAGTTTCACTACACCGTGTGCTATAGGTGAAAAATTTTATGGAAAAGCTTTATGTGAATTGGGAGCCAGCATAAATCTTATATCTCTATCAATTTTGTTTTATGGAAGAGCTTTATGCGATTTGGGAGCCAGCATTAATCTTATGCCTCTATCAATTTTCGAAAGATTAGGATTAGGAGAAGTCTCACCTACTTTTGTAACTCTAAATCTTATGTCTCTATCAATTTTCAAAACATTAGGATTAGGAGAAGTCTCACCTACTTCTGTAACTCTTTAGTTAGCGGATCGTTCAATTACATATCCTAAGGGAGTTATAGAAGATGTGTTAGTAAAAGTGGAAAAATTTATCTTTTCTGTGGATTTCATTATTTTAGATATGGAGGAAGATAATAAAATACCTATCATTTTAGAGAGACCATTTTTAGCTACTAGAAAAGCTATGATAGATGTTCAAAAAGGAGAATTAACTATGAGAGTTAATGATCAAGAAGTGGCTTTTAACATTGCAAAATCTATGAAAAGGAAGATAAAGAAATACCTATCATTTTAGGGAGACCATTTTTAGCTACTGGAAAAGCTATTGTAGATGTTCAAAAAGGAGAATTAATTATGAGAGTTAATGATCAAGAAGTGACTTTTAACATTACAAAATCTATGAAATTCCCTGCTGTTGGAAGAGATAATGAATGTTTTTGCATGGAAATTATTGAACATCTACTGAACAAACATTTTAAAGAACATTTTGAAGATAAAAAGCATTTTGAAAAAGAAGAGCATTTTGAAGAACAAATTAAAGAGAATGATGAAATTAGTCTGGATAAATTAGAAAATGCAGAATTAGATTATGCTCAAGAAACATTTGAGATTTTGGATATTATAGAAAATGCTGATAAGAATCTATTTCCTTCAATTATAAAACCATCTGAACTTGAGTTGAAAATATTACCTAATCACTTTGAAGTATGTGTTTTTGGGAGACTTATCTACATTATCTGTTATTATATCTTCAGAATTAAATGATTTACAAGAGCAAAGATTGTTAGATACATTGAAAAGATATAAGAAAGCTTTTGGTTGGACCTTAGCTGATATTAAAGGAATCAGTCCTTCGATCTATATGCACAAAATTATATTAGATGAACAATATAAACCAAGAGTTGATCCACAAAGGAGATTAAATCCAATGATGAAAGAAGTAGTAAAGAAGGAAATTTTAAAATGATTAGACACTGGAATTATATATTCTATTTAAGAGGTTAAGAAGGAAATTTTGAAATGGTTAGACACTGGAATTATATATCATATTTTAGATAGTGCATGGTAAGTCCAATTCATTGTGTTCCTAAGAAAGGAGGAGTGACTGTTGAAACAAAAGAAAATAATTACTTAATACCTATCATACTAGTTAATGGGTAGCGTATTTGCATTGATTATAGAAAATTAAACACTGCTACCAAGAAAGATCACTTCCCTTTACCCTTTATAGATCAAATAGTGGATAGACTTGCTGGGCACATATATTTTTGCTTTTTAGATGGATATACTGGTTACCATCAATAGACTTGCTGGGCACAAATATTTTTGTTTTTTAGATGGATATACCGGTTACCATTAAATTTATTGCTCCTGAGGATCAAGAAAAGACAACATTTACTAGTCCTTTTGGAACTTTTGCTTTTAGAGTAGACTTGCTGGGCACAAATATTTTTGCTTTTTAGATGGATATACCGGTTACCATCAACTTCATATTAGACTTGCTAGGCACAAATATTTTTATTTTTTAGATGGATATACCAGCTACCATCAAATTCCTATTGTTCTTGTCAAGAAAAGACAACATTTACTAGTCCTTTTGGAACTTTTGCTTTTCGAAGAATGCCTTTTCATTTACTAGTCCTTTTGGAACTTTTGCTTTTCAAAGAATGCCTTTTGGATTATGTAATGCATATTTACTAGTCCTTTTGGAACTTTTGCTTTTCGAAGAATGTCTTTCGGATTATGTAATGCACTTGCAAATTTCCATAGATGTACGTTGTCCATATTTAGTAAGCTAATTGATGATGGATTGGAATTATTTATGGATGATTTCTCTGTATTTGGAACATCATCTGACGCATGCTTAAATTACCTTGAAAAAGTTTTGGAGTTATGCGAAAGAACTAATTTAGTTCTAAATTGGGAGAAATGTCAATTTATGGTTGCAAGAGGAATTGTGTTAAGGCATAAAATTTTGGAAGATGGTATAGAAATAGACCCTGCAAAAATTCAAGTTATATTTAAACTAACACTTCCTACTAATGTAAGAGAAGTTAGAAGTTTTCTTGGACATGTTGTTTTTTACAAGCGTTTTATTAAAGATTTCTCAAAAGTTACTAAACCTCTATGCTAAATTTTAGAAAAGGACAAGAAATTTGAATTTACTGAAAGTTGTTTAATTGCTTTTGAGTGATTAAAGAAAAAATTAATCACCTAACTGAGAGAAACCATTTGAACTGATGTGTGATGCTAGTGATTATGCTATTGAAGCTGTTCTTGGAAAAAGGTACCAAAAGATTTCTAAAGTTATATACTATGCTAGTATAACTCTTAATGATGCATAAATTAATTATACTATTACTGAAAAAGAGTTATTTGATATTATCTATTCTTTGGATAAATTTAGATCTTATTTAATTGGAGCTAAATGTGTTGTGCATACTGATCACTCTGCTATTAAATATCTGATGCAAAAGAAGGAGGCTAAACCAAGGTTGATTAGATGGATACTATTGATGCAAGAATTTGATCTTGTGGTTATTGATAGAAAGGGAACTGATAATCAAATTGTTGATCATTTATCGAGATTAAAAAACCATGAATTATCTAACACATAATGAAATTACAGACAGTTTCCCTGATGAACAACTTTATAATATTAAGGAGTGGAAAATATCATGGTATGATGATATTGTTAATTATATTGTAAGTGATATTTTGCCACCGACGCTGACACCAANAGGTCACTTTCTAAATTTGCTTTTAGATCTCAGTATAGTTGAGATTGAGCATAAGATGTTTGTTTTCAGCGTGGATTGCGACACTGAATTGATGTATTGAGGTTGAGAAAATACCAAACCTATGTGTGTCGTGTAACGTGTACTGTAACTCTTGGAATTTATATATAATTGTAACGTTTTGTTTTATGAATGTTTATTTGGGTTAGTACATCATTTAATCACTTAAAATTTATGTCTAAAATGATTGAACGGATGTCATCGAGGCTTGAAATTGATCAAAATCGTAAAAATCTGAAAATTGAACCAATTTTGAAAATCTCGCCTACGGCGCCATCGACGCCAACGAAGACGGATTTTTCCCGAGACTTAGGCTATTTAATTCAATAGAACTCGCTGACGGCGCTGAAGACCTCGCCGATGGCGAGATCTCGAAAAAACACTTTTAACCATGATTTTGACCAGTCAACCGCCACTATTCATCGTCCCCTTCCTCTTAAAAAATAAAAATTTTGATCTAGGACTTGAAGATCTTGGATTTGGGGCGATTTCAATGCATTTAGACACCGGATTTTATCATCTCTCAGTAAGATCTTCACTCCAACCTAAAAATATTTGATTTTCACCTTGAATTTCTTCCACATTAAGAAGATCCAAAAAAATTGAGAATGTGGAGAAAATCTTGGGATGAAATTCATGGAATTTAGTTTTAAACTCTTAGATTCACTCTTGGAAGCTATTATTTGAGTATTTGAAGTATTTTTTGGAATTTTTTATAATTTTGATTAGAATGACATGGTTCCGCGACAAAAGAGGCGACTTGAGTTTGACGAGTCTCGCTTCGACAATGCGAAGGCTCAGTCGAGATTTACTTCAGTATTTGAAGGGAAGAAATGTATACAAGATCGTGTTTTTGAGAGCCAGGAGAGGAGAAGTTGAACGAGTTATTACCAAACGGAGGTGGGAAAACTTCTGCTATACCACCAATAAGGCTACTGTGAATATTGTGAAAGAATTTTATGCTAATGTGTTCTACTCTGAGGACAGAACCTTTCGAATAAGGGGTTTTTCTATTGAGTTTAGTGCCGCCCGCATTAACTCATTTTATGGAGTCTCAGACTCANCTATCTGAAATAGGGTAGATAATTCCAGTATCTAACCATTTTAAAATTTCTTTCTTAACAACTTCTTTCATAGTAGGATTCAATCTCCTTTCAGGATCCGCACTGGGTTTGCAGTTATCTTCCATATAAATTCTATGAATACAAATTGAATGACTGATTCCTTTAATATCAGCAATTGTACATCCAAAGGCTTTCTTAAAATTTTTTAAAATTTTCATCAACCCTTCTTCTTCTTCCGTCATTAATTTTGAGGAAATTATAATTAATAAAGTAGAGGAATCTCCTAAAATTTTCAGGAAGTAACTTCAACTCAAGTTCTGGAGGTTTTTTAATTGATGGACAAAATAATTTATCTTTGTCTATCGTGTTCAAAATTTCAAAACTTTCTTGAACATAGTTTGAATCTTCCTTAAAAAGTTCTTCACATCGATCTAATTACTCTTCTTGCTGGTGTTCCAAATATTTTTTTTTTAGATTTTTCATCATAAGTTGTTTTGAAATGGCATTCACTTAGATATCTTATAACATTAATCCCATAACATTCATCATCTTTACCTTTTGTAGGATATTTCATTGATCTTGAAATATTGTAAGTAACAGTTTGATCATTGACGCACATTGTTAATTCCCCTTTATTGCTCTTCCTGTGGCTAGGAAAGGTCTCCCCAAAATGATAGGTATCTCTTTATCTTCCTCCGCCTCTAGCATTATGAAATCAACATGAAGGATAAATTGATCCACTTTCACAAGGACTTCTTCTATAACTCCTTTAGGGTATGTTATCGAACGATCTACTAAATGCAGAGTTACAGTAGTAGGGTTATTTCTCCTAATCCCAATCTTTTGAATATTGATAATGGCATAATTTTAATGCTTGCACCAAAATCACATAAATCTTTCCCATAAAATATGTCTCTTGCACATGGAATTGTAAGACTATCAGGATTTTTAAGCTTTATAGGAAGCTTTTTCTGAATTATAGCACTACACTCCTCACTAAGTGCAATAGTCTCATTATATTCAAACTACCTTTCCTGAATATCCTTCAAAAACTTTATATAGCTTGGCATTTGTTCTAAGGCTTTAACTAATGGAATATTAATTGTAAGCTTCTTAAATATTTTCAGAAATTTTGAAAATTGTTTATCCAAGTTCTGTTGATGAAGTCTCTGAGGAAATGGAGGTGGTGGTTTTTCCAAATAAATTTTTAACATAGAAATAGGTCTCTCAAAATCTTTTGGAGTGTCCTCTTTTGATTCTTTAATTTCTTCTCTCTCTACTTCAATTTCTCTTTGAACCCTTCCTCCTAACTCTCTTCTGCTTCTAAGTTGAACAGCTTTTACTTGCTCTTAATTCTGGTCTTTTGAATTTGATTCAGTATTACTAGGAAGTGTTCCTTGGGATCTATTACTTAATGAATTTTCCATTTTCCCAAGTTGATTCTCAATATTTCTAATTGTAGCTCCTTGACTTTGTAATTGATTTCTCATTTGTAACACCACTTCTTTTATAGACAACTTCTTCTTCTTAAATTGTGTATTATTGTTGAAACCTGGAGGATAAGTAGATCTATATTTATTATTCCCTTGGTTGTTCCAATTCCCTAATGGGTTTACTTGGTTGTTCCAGCATTGCTGATTATTGCCACCCGAATTGTTATTCCAATTAAAGTTGGGATGGTTCTTTCAACTTGGGTTATAATAATTTGAATATGGGTTATTCTGCTCATTATTTATGGCATTTAAAGTTTCTAATGATGCTTGAGAATCTACCATTTAGCCAGATGAATTCTCTTCAATCATGGAAATTGGTTGAGAAAAATTCATACTAAATTGGTCTAACTTCCTTGAAATTACAGCAACTTGATTTGCTAACATATTAAATGCATCAGATTCATGAATATTGGCTACTTTTTAGAATTCACCCTCTTAGAAGGCCATTAAAAATTATTAGTCATTTCTTCAACTAAAGCATAAGCGTCATGAAACGGTTTTGACATCAATGAACCATTAGCAGCAGCATTGATAATTGATCTATGAGATCCAACTAATCTATTATAAAAAGTTTGAATTACTAATCAATCTGGTATAGCATGGTGTGGACACTTTCTTAAGAGCTCTTCAAATCTTTCCCATGCTTCATAAATTGATTCCCCTTTAAATTGATTAAAAGATGTAATATCATTTCTAAGCTTCGTAGTTTTTTATGGTGGAAAATATTTAGCAAGTAATTTTTGTGTAAAAGATGTAATATCATTTCTAAGCTTCACAATTTTTTATGGTGGAAAATATTTAGCAAGGGATTTTTGTGCTAAATCACCCCAAGTTCTGATAGATCCAGGTGCTAACGAATTCAACCACATCTTAGCTTTATCCCTCAGTGAGAAAGGAAATAACATAAGTCTTATGGCATCATCTAATACACCATCATATTTAAATGTAGCACACAATTCTAGAAAATTGACAAGATGCAAATTTGGATCTTCTGTTTGTGATCCCCCAAACTGATTATTTGATACATTTGGATAATAACATGTTTATGTTCAAATGAATTAGCCACTACAGTAGATTTTTGAATACTACAATGAAGTTCATTTACAGTAGGGTTGACATAATCTCCTAAAGGTCTAAAGTCTTGATGAATTTCAGCTTTTTGATCATTTTGGTTTGTCATTTCTGTAATTTTTTTAATTTTTTAAAGATTTCTAATTTTTTTGATTTTTTTAATTTTTCGAATTGTTCTCTCTAATTCAGAATTGTAGGGCACTAGTCCTTTAGAACCTGAACTACCCATACACTAACATAAAATAAAATAAAACTAAACACACAAAAAATAAAATAAAATAACTTAAAGTTTAAATAAGACTTTCTAAAAATAGAAAATCACTTTTAAATCAATAGATTCCTTACAATTTTCACTTCACTTCCCCGACAACTGTGCCAAAAACTTGATCCCGAAACTGCTTTTGTGCAATAGTATAACAATAATTCTGATTATATTTTTCACTTATATTTCTTTATTTCATAACAAAACCAAAAACTTGATCTTAAAGAAAAATAAGAATTTAATTTTTAATTTATATATATTGGGATACTACGTAAGTATACATATCGTTATCAACTAATATAGGACTTTTTGATTAAGACCTGAATATCGAACCCACAAGAAAGATATGCAACATGCACTTTTTGGAAAACTTTCTATTTTTAAAAAGACAATTATTTAAACTAAAAACATTTTTGCGAAAAAAGAAAATTTAAATATTTTTGGTAATTTTAATATTTTGACAAAAATAGAACAAACTTTAAAAGATAACTTGAGTTTTTGTAGAAGAAAAGCACTAAATATGAAAATATTTTTCTCCTTATCAGGAATCAGTAATAAGTATAGGAATTCTAATGTGGAAGTATACATATTGTGTTGTGCCAAATAGGAGCAATAATATCCTTTACCCTTATTAGAGATGCTATAAAGAACATTGACTAATTTAAAGTTTGAATAGTTTTGAAGATCGGCTAGGCAGGGAAGATACTAGCTCTCACTCCAGAGTTCCCTTGATTCCCTCCACCTGAGGGCTAACATCTCGTATCAAAACCTAAAACAATAAACCAAGTTGGGGGCTTTAAAATGTCCCTTTAAAGTCCTTTAACTCTACACCCTTCAATGAATATTTTCCTATTTATTTGCACTCAATCATATGAACTACAATCTCGTTCATACAACCTCATGTGATTCTTTCCAATTTTTTATTGAGACAATACCAGTCCGGTTCTTACATGTTCTCACAATAAGTTTTAACAATTGGATTGGCCAAATCAAGAAGTAAATGAAGTACATGGATTTAAATCATCACAACTTCTTCCAACATTAAAGATCAATACTCTCCACAACTTCCATCCAACACTTAATTACTTATCATTTTAAGAAGAAAGATAAAAAAAACTACTTAGAATCCATGGAGAAAATAAAACCACACTTTAGGTTAAAAGTAGAAATCATTGTCAAACCAACAAAAAGTCTCAATTAAAACCAAAAGTAGTCTAAAATAAAAGATAAAAACTTATCTCCAGTCCTCCACCAAACTCTTGAATTTCCTTTGAATCTCTTCTTTTTTACAACACTCTCAATATAAAACTAAAATAAAAAGGATAAATATGTGGTGCCTAAAAATCTCTCCAACTAACTTGCTAATTTTAGAACTTTCAAAACTTTCCCAGTACTTTCAGGACCACTTTCAAAGTCTCAATCTTCCTTCTATTATAATTCTCCAAAATGTGTATTGGTATCTATTCAAAATGTGTCTTGATTAGATGCATTTCCCCAAGAGATGCATCCTTTTGCAGTAATTTTTATCCATGGTGGTTGTAAACACCTATTAAGCCAATAGGTGCCTCAAAAATCTCTTCAAAATTGGCAAAAACTGAATTTACTCATCCAATAACTACCACTGGTGCTTAAGCGCGGGGCCTCTGGCGCTTAGGCGCGGCCTTCTCTGTTTAACCAGCGCTTAAGCGCCAGATTTGACGCTTAGGCACCAAAAAACTTTTGCCCAATTTTTCACCTATTTGCTTCAAATTTGATTCTTTTTCACTCCTTTAAGCATTTTTCATCTTCTTACTTATAGTTGAAAGAAAAACACAAAAACAACTTTCATCAAAGCAAATATCTCAAAAATAGGTATAAAAATGTGTCTAAAAACACTATATATTTTAGGCGTATCAAATGCATAAAATAATTTGAACTATTGAAAGAAAAATTAATTACTACATCTATAATAGTCCCATCTGATTGGGAGAAACCATTTGAAATAATGTACAATGCTAGTGATTATGTTATTGAAGCTGTTTTAGGACAAAAGCACTACAAAGTTTTTAGAGTAATATATTATGCTAGTAAAACTCTGAATGATGCTCAAATTATCTACACTACTTCTAAAAGAGAGTTATTAGCTATTATTTATGCCTATGATAAATTTAGACCTTGCTTGATTGGAACAAAATATATAGTGCATACAGATCATTCAGCTATCAAATACTTGATGCAAAAGAAGGACGTTAAACCAAGATTAATTAGATGGATATTTCTATTGCAAGAGTTTGAATGTACTGTAGTTGATAGAAAACAAGATTAATTAGATGGATACTTCTATTGCAAGAGTTTGATTTTACCGTGGTAGATAAAAAGAAAAATGATAATCAAATAGATGAACATTTGTCTAGAATAGAAAAAGAAATATTAACTAATTTTGCAAATTAAATTTTAGAAAATTTCCCTGATGAACAATTATAAAGTATTGATGAAATAAATACACTGTGGTATGCTGATATAGTAAATTACATTACAAGTGATATTCTACCACTAGATATTAAGAATCAACAATTAAGGAAATTTATATATGATTCAAAATTCTATTTTTGGGACGATCCATATTTATATAAATAATGAAAAGATCTAATTATTAGAAGGTGTGTGCCTTATCAAGAAACTCAGCAAATAATTGAAAGGTGTCGTGATCAAAATTTGGAGGACATTTTAGAACAAATAGAACTGTTTATAAGATTTTGCAAGCTGGATTTTATTGGCCTACTCTTTTTAGAGATGTTAATAAATATATTAAAACATATGATAGATGTTTACGAGTAGGAAATATTTCTAGAAGAAATGAAATACCTCTAAATTACACATTGAAAGTTGAAATTTTTTATGTGTGGGGATTAGATTTTATGGGACCATTTATGCCTTTATTTCAAAACTTATATGTTTATTTGCTGTTGATTATATGTCCAAATGGATTGAAGCTGTTGTTGTACCTAAATGTGATGCTGGGAGTGTTTCTAATTTTTTTTTTAAAATATTTTTACAAGATATGGAATGCCGAGAGTAATTATTACAGATGGAGGAACCTATTTACAAATAAGAGAATCGAGAAGTTTATAAAAAAATAAGATCTTATGCATAGATTCTCTACTGCTTATCATCCTCAGACAAGCGGTCTAGCAGAAATATTAAATCGTGAAATAAAACAAATTTTAGAAAAAGCTGTAAATCCCTATAAATTGGATTGGTTTGCTAGATTAGATACTGCATTATGGGCATATAGAACTGCTTATAAGACTCCTATAGAAATGTCCCCATATAGATTTATTTTTGGAAAAACATGCCACTTACCAGTAGAATTAGAGCATAAATCATTTTGGGCTATTAGAAAATTTAACTTTAATCTAAAAAATATTGGTGAGAAAAGATTATTGCAACTTAATGAACTTGAGGAGATTATAAATGAAGCATATGATAATGAAAAAATCTATAAAGAGAAAATGAAAATATAGTATGATCAAAAGATTATTGAGAAGAAGTTTGAACCTGGACAAGAAGTTTTATTATATAATACAAGATTGTGGTTATTTCCAGGAAAACTGAAATCCAGATGGTTAGGAACATTTAAAGTGCTTAAAGTCTATCATTATGGAATTTTTGTTATTAAAGATCCTAAAATTGGAAAAATATTTAAAGTTAATGGGCATCGATTGAAACATTATTATGAAGCACACATACTACAATTTAAATAAGTTTTAATGTTAAGTCATCCTAACTAAACAATGGTATGTCGAGCGGCGACATTAAACCAAGTGCTTTGTGGGAGGAAACCCATATATAAATCTATATATCTATATATCTATATATTATTACTATTTTGTTAATAAGTGTATTTATATCTTAGGAAATAATAGTATTTTTTAGTCCTACACAATTTTATCTATCATAAATTAAGACCAATATTAGTATTGGAGTAAAATTTGGAATTGAATTGATATATATATATACATATATTAGACACGAATTTGGCCTCTAGTGCCAGAATGGGCGTCGACGGCGCCCGCCTAATGAACCATAGTGCTGAAAGTGCCATCGGGAGCGCCAACAGCGTCCCGAGCAGTTCTGCACTTACAGAGCAAATTCGGGGGATTTTGGCAAGATTTCACTCCTCAATAACCGTCGAGAGGTGTTTTTAAAGTCTTAAGAACTGCCTTGGACTTCCAGTAAATTCCTAATTTCAAATTCCATGGATTTTAATTCTAGAAATACTTTAAGGTATGGAGTTTTTAATAGAAGAAAGTTTATCAATTTTGATGTGCAGAGATTATACGACAAAGTCATCACGAAGAAGAGACTTATCAATGAGAGAGGCTTTATCAACGATGGATTGAGTAATCCAAGTTCATAGATTGAGAGAATCATTGTGCGAAGACGTTGGGAAGTTTTGTGCTACACTACCACTGCAGTTGTAGTACCAGTCGTAACAGAATTCTATGCAAAATTAAATGGAATTATTCAAGGAGTCATTTTCGTTTGAGGTAAGGTTGTACCATTTACTCCGTCTCAAATTAATGAATTGTATATGATAGAAAACTTTCCAATCTGTCATTATACAAATTTTATCCCAACAAGAGATATGATGTAAGAAGTATATAATTTTCTGACGGATGAAAATGATAATTGTAAAATTAGAGATGAATGATACGTTAAATTCTCTGCTTCACTGCTTAATCTAATATCAAAACATTAGCATTTCTTCATATCTACCAAATTACTCCCTGCCATGAAGATTAGTAGAGTTACAAGAGAAAGTGTCATTTTAAACTATTGCATTCAAATAGGAAAGCCCATTGATGTGGGGTCAATTATTTTCAAATCTGCTATGGGTATTATTATGAATGGGCCAATATATGGACTGGGGCATCCTTCAACAATTTTCCTACTTTGCAGTCAATCTCAAGTTCTATATGAAAGTTGGGAAAAAGGTTTTATTACCTTGGGAGCCCATGATTTCTATTGATGGCAATTATATAGGAAATGGAAATGAAGCATTAGATGTTAATTTGGATCATTCATCACATGCTTCAACACCATAGATGCCACCAACAGTTGGAAGTGCAATGACTATGGAGAAGAAAATGAATAAAATAGAAAGAGAACTTTAGAGTATTATGAATGCAATAGGAAATCTTAACTACCTTTTTAATCACCTAGATTGGAGAATGAAGGAGAACTTTGATCATATTGGGACAATTGAAGCAGGATTGGTGCAGATGTTCAAGAAAAATAGATGGATCGATGAAAATTCGATGGATCAATTCCCGTACAGACCCTTCTACAATTTGTATGTCCATTACCAGTTTATGGGAGATGTTAGAGGAGGAGAAAGTGTTGAAGATGAGGTAGAATAATTGAAGAAGTTGGACTCTCTACTAGTTTAAAATACTTTTGTAATTGTGTGCATTTGATTTACTTTAATTTGCTTTAAAAATCTATTTGTGTGTATAGTTTTGTGTCAGTGTTCTAATGTTGTGGCTTGATTTAGACACTGAATTATAACTTAGTTTATTTTAAGGGTGGAAGTGTGATTAGAAAAATGTATTTGTTAAAATTTTATTTTTATATATAAAAGTTAGTTTGGTGTTGTTTATGAAAATGCTTGTTTGTGAATTATTTTTAGATGAAAATTAGTGTTCAAAAAGATTAAATAGACTTTGGAGTAAATTGAAAGAAAATAAAAATTTGAAAAAAAAATCAAAATATGAATTTCTGGTGACTGGCGCCGGCATGGATGCCGACAGCGTACTCGACCCGAACAGACCCAAACACCCTTAAAATTAGTGATTTGCACAATAAAACGCCATTTTTAACCTTTGAGTCACCTTCAACCTCCAGTTTTTGCACCTAGGGCTTGCTATTTGAGGCAATTTTAAGGCAAACGAAGTTTGGATTTCATCTTCTCTAGGTAAGAACTACAATTTAAACTCAAATTTTTTTATTTTCACTAAGGATTTATCTTACATTACTGAGATTCAAAATTTTGAAATTTTTTTGGAAGATTTTGAGATAATCCTTTGGTGAAGAACTCTTACTTAGTAGATTTAAGTTTAAAATGTTCCGCATTGTGATTTTCAGAATTCTTTGGAATTTATTTGGATTTTATCAATTTTTTGTATATTTACCATGACACCTAGAATGAGCAAAGAGAAAGGTAGATTCTTTTCATATTAGCAGTTGTAATATTTCAGAGTTAAGTTTCAAATCAGAACCTTCAACATGTATGTCGTTTCTTTATGTATTAAATTTTTTCCTTCACCCTTTATTTTTCTGTTTTTCATGCAAAATCGTTTAAGAATTTAAGTTTTGGGGGGGCAGGGGAAGAAAAATTCCTTTTTAAAGAAAAGAAGCTTAATATTATTTGTCCTCAATTAGTTATATTTTCAAATATGTTTAAAAAAATTTTTTACATGACCTTTGGTATTAGAGGACAACTTTAGATAACTATATTTATGTTTCTAAATATTTAGTAAACTTAAGTAAAAATTTTTCAATAATAAATGTTAATTTTAGAGATTAAGATATTTGGTATGAAAAAATAAGACTATATTTTTCTATTTTAAATAAAGGAATTTGTATTTTTTGAAATAATAAAAATCTTAGTGATTCATGTAAGAAGAAAAGATTAAAATTTTATGAAAAATCTTTAAAGCTAATATAAATTTATAAAGTGAAGGAATGTGGAAATTTCTTAACTTTAAGAAGAGGATAGTGAAGTTCAAAATCATTAAAGACTATCCAAATATAGTAATACTCACATAAGAAATAGAGAAAAGAAAAGAAAAAGATTGAAAATGGTCCTTAAAAAAATGAAAAAGAAAAGAAAAGATGTGAGGATAATCTTGAGGAGATGCCTAATCAAAAGTTGGCTTCACTTGAATCAACTTAAAGAAGAAGGCTTGACTACATTTTCTAAACTTATATTTCAATATAAGACTTGACTACATTTTCTAAACTTATATTTAAGTATTAGCATATTTACTAGTAAAGTTTCATGAAGTTCTTTTTTATATGGGATATTCTAGTGGCTTTAATATGAATAATTTGCAATTTTCCTTGAAAAGAATAGAGAATAAAAAATCTTAAACTAGATTGCTAGATATTCTTGTACCTTTAGTAATAACTGGAGTTATTTTAAATTTTTTTTCGGTTATACTATTGTATTTAGTGGACTAAAAAATAGAAATCTAGAAGTTAAAATCTTATCCGTTAGTCATATTTTTGTGTAGTAAAGGAGTTACTTGAGGACAAGTAACATTTAAGTTTGGGGGATTTTGATACAAAAAATATATGCATTTTTAGACCCATATTTTATACTTATTTTTTGTGATATTGCACTTTAATGGAGGGTATTTTTAATGTTTTATTGCAGATTGTTGATTTTTAGGACTTTAAACAAAAAGGAAGCAAAAATGATGAAGTTTGGAGTCAAAATGGAGAAATTAAAAAATTGTTCAGCGTCGACGACGCCGTTTGACAGAGAGCATGGATTTATTTAAAAGGCCATTGGTGTCGACAACGCCA
Organism: Phalaenopsis hybrid cultivar; assembly: GCA_002079205.1. NCBI lineage: Eukaryota > Viridiplantae > Streptophyta > Magnoliopsida > Asparagales > Orchidaceae > Phalaenopsis > Phalaenopsis hybrid cultivar. The sequence continues at coordinate 209,220 of JXCR01126811.1, read as the reverse complement.
GTGTCAGGGCAGGCCCTATTTCTAGAAGATTTAATGAATTTGGACACTTTTTGAAGAGTTTTTGGATGCACCTATTGGAGAACCGAACCTAGGCTCTATTTAGAGCTAAAATTGATCAGGAAAGAGGCCTTCCTTCATCCACCTTTACCTTCATTCGCCCCTATTCTCCATCCATCTCCCCTTTTTCTCACTTCTTATCATTCCACGCCATTAGTGAGTTATTTTATATATTTTTTTGAGTTTTTGTGGTGATTTTGAGTGTCAATTAGTCTTTAAGGTGTGTTGGAGAGGAAAAGAAGTGAGAGATTTCTTCTTCCTACATTTTCTAAGAGAGGCTACAAGGGATTTGGTTTGAGAAAGAGTTTCAGATAAGTGTTGTTTGTTTATTATTGTTGTATGAACTTTCTTTTACATATGAATTTTTATTTTGTTGTATCTTTCTCATGAAGTCTGAGTAGTTTCTTTTATATTTCTCCCTACTCTAAGATATGGTGAATGAAGAGATAATTCAGATGTGCCAATGTTAAAATTTAAAATAAAATGTGATGGTTTTTCAACTTCACTCTTAATTTACTTTTTATTCTGACTAATAGAATTGTTAAACATATGATCCAAAAAAATAAAAAAAGCAAGCAAACATATAATCCGAGAAATGGAGTATGAGTTCTATAATAAAGTGAGAATCACATTTAATTTCATGAAGGAGTATTTTGTTCATAGAATTAAGTGCAAATAAATAGGGAAATATACTTTATTGGGTGTAGAATTAGAGATTTCTAGGGTGATGGAATAAAAATCTCCAATTCGATCTTAGTGTTTAAAAACTAAAGTGAGAGTTAGCCTTCAGGGGAAGGACTGAGAGCTCTAGAGTGGGAGCTAGTATCCTCCTAGCCTAGCCACAGATTTAGGGACTAAACCTAAGATTGGCCAATGATTTTCTATAACACTAAATCAGGATAGAGAATTAAATTGCTCCTATTTGGCACAATACATATTTAAACCATTTATCTCATCTCATTTCACTAAAAACTCATTATTGTCGGAAAGATGCTTTTTCATATTAGAAAACTTCATCACATAAAAATAGTTTAGTGGTTATTAATTTTAAACCCTACTTTTAAATTCTGTCAGTAGTTAATAATTTTGCTTTGATAGTATCTTAAACATTCAAAATTAGTGACAATAATTTTTTTTTTACTTCTATGAATTTCCTACTTAATTTATCATTTCAAATTTAAACCTTCCTTGTGGGATCGATATTTGGGACTTGAAAAGAAAGTCTTATATTAGTTGATAACGATACGTATACTTGCGTATAATACCAGCATTAAGTGCTTAACATTATTATTCATAAAATACCACATCAAGTTTTTGGCATTATTGTAAAGCGGAGTTAAATTTATAAATTTTACACAACTATATTTCGTCGGTCTTACTTAATTTACTTCTTGATTTGGCCAATTAAGATGTTAATATTTGTTGTGAGAATATGTAAGATCTAAGATGGTATTATCTCAGTCAATTAATGCTAAGAATCACATGTGAATGTATGGATGAGAATGTAATTCATATGATCAAGTGCAAATAAATAGGAAAATAAAACTTTGAAGAGTGTAGAATTAGATGACTTTAGAGGGACAGGCTAAAGCCCCTAATTTGGTTTATAGTTTTAGGTTTTGATACATGATGTTAGCCTCCAGGTGGAGGAAGAAAAGAGAACTTTAGAGTGAGAGCTAGTATCTTCCCTACCTAGCCCGTCTTCAAGACTATTCAAATTTTAAATTAACTAATGTTTTTTTATAACATCTCAAGTAAGGGTAAAGAATATTATTGTTTCTATTTGACAGGACGCAATTTAAATATTTCCATAATAAAATTCCTATACTTATTACTGATTCATGATAAGGAATAAGATATTTTATTTATATTGCCTTCATCTTAAGAATATCTAGTTAAATTTAGTTAGTTGTTTACTTTATTTTCAATTATAAAAAAAAAATACTAAAAAGAATCAAACTTTCATTCCCATTATAGCATCTGTAGTTTGAGTAAGAATATTTTGCAAAGTAGAATTTGTTATCTAATTTCTTTTAATTTATTTAAATGTTATATTTTTCTCAATGTGTTCGATATTCGGGGCTTAATCAAAAAATTCTATATTACTTGATAACGATATGTATACTTTCGTAGAATCTGATATTTAAATATAATAATTTCATTCTGATTTGCTTCAAAGTTAAGTTTTTGATGTTGTTGCAAAGTAAGAATTATAAGTAAGGAAAAATTAAGAATATAATCGCATACATTGTACTGTCATATAAAATCGGGATCAAGTTTTTGACGTCGTTGCCGGGAGAATAAAAATTTGTGAAGAAACTTTTAGAAAGTTTTACTTAACCTTTTAGATTTATTTTAGGAATGTTGCAGTGTTGTTTTTATATAAGTTCTTATTTGTGTGATTTTATTTTATGTTGTTTGTAGTAATGTATGCGTAGTTCAGATTCTAAAGGACAAGTGCCCTACGATTCTAAATTAGAAAGAACTATTACAAAAATAAAAAATAAAATGCATAAAAAGACAAAAAAAAATTCAATAAATGGCAAACCAAAATAATCGAAATGCTAAAATTAATCAAGAATTTAGACCTTTAAGAGATTATGCAAACCCTAGAGTAGATAAACTTCATTATAGTATTAAAAAAGCTGCTATAGTGGCTAATTCATTTGAACTTAAACCTGCTATTATCCAAAGAGTATCAAATAATTAGTTTAGGGGAGTCAACTGAAGATCTAAATTTACAACTTATCAATTTTCTAGAATTGTGTGTTACATTTAAATATGATGGTGTTTAAGATTATACTATACGACTTAGACTTTTTTCTTTTCTCACTGGTAGAAAAGTCTAAAATATGGTTACATTCGTTAGCACTTTGATATATCAGAACTTGGGGTGATTTAGGGTAGAAATTCCTTGCTAAATATTTTCCACCATTAAAAACCACGAAGTTTAGAAATGATTTTAAATCTTTTTATCAGTTTGAAGGGGAATCTATTTATGAAGCATGAGAAATATTTTAAGAACTACCAAGAAAGTTTCACACCATGTTTTACCAGATTAGTTAATAATTCAAACTTTTTACAATTGATTGGCTAGATCTTTTAGAACTATTAACATGTCGTTGTCGGTGGTTCATTGATTTCGAAATGATTTCATGATGCTTATATTTTAGTTGAAGAGATGGCTACTAATAATTTTTAATAGCCTTCTGAGAGGGTAAATCCTAAGAAAGTAGTCAATATTCATGAATCTGATTCTTTTGTAATGTTAGCAAATTAAGTTGTCACAATTTCAAGAAAGTTAGATTAATTTGTAATGAATTTTTCTCAACCAATTGCAGTGATTGAAGAGAATTTATTGGGTCAAAAGGTAGATTCTCAAGCATCATTCGAAACTTTAAATTCCATAAATAACAAGCAAAATAACCCATATTCAAACTATTATAACCTAGGTTGGAAGAACCATTCTAACTTCAACTGAAATAATAATTTGCGTGGTAATAATCAGCAATGGAGGAATAACGAAGTAAACCCATTAGGAAACTAGAAGAACAAAGGTAATAGTGATTATTTACCCACTTATCCTCCAGGATTTAATAGTAATCCACAATTTAAGGAGAAAAATTTGTTTGTTACAAATGAGAAATCAATTACAAAGTCAAGGAGCTACAATTAGAAATATTGAGAATCAATTAGTACAAATAACAAGTTCATTAAGTAATAGATCCCAAGGAACACTTCTTAGTAATGCAGAAGTAAATCGAAAAGACCAGAATAAAGAGAAAGTAAAAGTCGTTCAACAATTTTTATCATATGACAGATTTTGTTAGAAGGAAGAGTGATTATGATGTTGATTATGATGAGGCAATGACGAAATTCATGAAGGGAGACCATACAAATGAATTTCCTACATGTCCTCGATTCCAACCTTTTAAGAGTCACAAATCTATGGATGAATATATTCCCTTTGATTCTGATAATGATGAGGAGGAAGAGGATTAGATTTGTTTCTTATTCTGTAATAGTTATGATTTCTAGATCTATCTTATGTTGAACTGTTTATGTATGTTTTGTTGCTCTGTACTTTTATTTTCACTGGTATTTTTGTTACTCTTTTGCTTAGAACTGAATATGTGCTAGAGTAGTTCTTTTACACTGCAAATTTTTACGATATATATGTTTTTAATTTAAATTTTCTACTACTCAATAAGTTTTTTTTTTTGTACATGTACTGTTCTCCGCTTAGAATTTTAAAATTTTCTCTTTCTTCATGCTTATTATAAACTTAACTGTCTAAACTAATTTAAAATTTAAGTTTAGGGAGAAGGGAGAAAATTTTTAAAACTAAACCTTATTTGTTTTAAGTAAAATATATTTTCAAAAATTATTTTAATATAACTTGTGGTATGTAGAGATAGCTTGAGATAACAATATTTTTGTAGAGATAGCTTGAGATAACTATTTTTTTATTTTATAAATTATTTAGTAAGCTTAAGTAATTTTTTGATAATAAGATCAATTATGGATTTGAGATATTTAGTATAAGAATATAAAATTTTGTTTTTCTTACTTAAAATAAAGAAAATTGTATTTTTGAGAATGTTTAAGATCTTGGTTTTGTATTTGAAAAGAAAGAATTGAGACTTTATGAAAAATATTTTTCAAGTCTAATACACATTTATCAAATAAGGAAATATGAAAAGGTTTTAACTTTAAGAAGAGGATGGTGGAGTTCAAAATCATTAAAGGCTATCTAGAGATTGTAATTCTCACATGACATAAAAAAAAGAAGAGAAAAAAAAATGAAAAACAAAAAGAAAATAAATTTAAGGAGAAGCTTGAGGAGATGCCTAATAAAAATTTGGCTTCACTTAAATCATCTTAAGGAAAAGGACTTAATTACATTTCTGAACTTATTTATGAAGTATTAGCATCCTTACTAGTAAGGTTCTCATGATATTTTTTTATGTAATTTTTCTATGTATCTTTAAAATGACAAATTGCAATTATTCTTAAAATAAATAAGAAATCAGAATTCTTAAACTTGACTACTAAATAACTTTACATTCTAGTTTTAACCTATGCTATTAATTTTTTTCTAAGAGTTTCACTATTGCATTTATAAAACAAAAACTATAGAAATCTTCAGGTAAAACTCACTTCCATAAGTTATACTTTTTATACATGTATAAAGGTCAATTGAGAACAAGTAACATTTAAGTTTGGGGGAATTAATCCACCTTAAAATTACTTATTTTTTATGCATATTTTATGTACAATTTTTTAGGATATTATACTTTAATGAAAGATATTTTTATGTTTTTAGTTGCATGTATAATAAAAAGAGTTTAAGAGTAAAAAGAAGCAAAAATACATAAAAAAAAAGAAGCAAAAAATGGGCTAAATAGAAGAAAAGTGTGAAACCAGTTAAACTGGCGCCTAGACGTCAGGATCTGGTAGGCGTCAGACGCAGAACTTGGTTGGCGCCTAGGCATGACGGTTGGGTGCCTATGTGGCTGAATTTTGAAGGGATGTCTAAAGCAACCCTTGGTCATTTTCGAAGCTTTATAAATATGGATTAATTCCAAAGGGCTAAGGAGTCGAATATAGAGAGTCTCATAGCGTGTTAATGTGTTAAGTATGTGAGAAGTTTTATTTGTGAGCCTTTGTTATTTCTGGAGTTTGTGAGTCTTTGTTATTTTTGGAGTTTGTGAGTCTTGTAAGTGCTGTTAGAATCAGAGAAGTCTGAGAACTTTAAAAGAGTGCTTGGGGGAACATTCCAGATAAGTATTTGTATCTCTGTCCTTAAGTTTTATAATTTGGATTGAAATTTTGTAAATATGTTTTTTTTTTTGCTATCCCTATGCTTCGTGAGTAGTTTTGTTTTCTTTCTCCTTACAAAATGAAGTAACTAAGTAAGGGATCTTTTTATTTTGTTTAGAACTTCTTTTATTCATTAAAATTAAGATGATTTTTTCCTGGTCCTTCATTTACTTTACAAATTGGTCATTTGTATTGTTAAAACCTGTTGAGGAACTTATAGATCCGAAAAGGCTAGGATTTCTTGACTTGTAAGTATCACGTTCTATTTTGAAAAGAGCAGTCACGATCATCAAGCAGGGGGGGTTAAAATAAATAGGGAGATAAGCCTTGTTGATCATAGAGTTTATGTTTCTAGAGTGACAAGCTAGATTGTCTTATCAATTTGGTCTAGAGATTAGAACTAAGGGTCACTGATAAGTCCTATAGAGAGGGCATAGTGGGTAATCTAGGAGTGAGAGACTAGAAGCTACCCAACACTATTATACATGTCAACACCAACTTTAAATTAGTCAATATTCTTTGCACAATTCAAAAAAGAGTAAATAAATATGTATGCTCCTATTGGTCACAATACCATATTTAAGTTTCTAAACAAATTTTTAAATCCTTCGTTGATTATGAATTATTGGCAAGGAGATAGTCTCTTTATATATATTGTTTAAGTCATTACATTTACTTTTATTTACATATTTTATAATTTAGTAAACTTAATTTTCATCTTTATATAGTTGTTGCAATCTTAAGTAAAGTTTTCTTAATGTCAAAGTTTTTGGCATATTAAAAAGCATAAATATCTGCATAATTGCGTGTCAGGTCAGCAGGCTAAAACCTACCCAGCATAACCATATAAATTAGGAACTTAAGTTTAGGTTAGCCAATGCTCTTTATACACTCGAGAGAGAGTAAATAATAGGTATGCTTTATTTTTGGCACAAAGCTACATTTTAACTTTTAAACATTTAATTCCTACACTGATTATGATCTCTTTGCAAGGGGAAAGAACTTTTATATAATTTGTACTCTTCCTTATAAAATTAGTTTAGAATCTCTGCATTTAATTTTAGCTTAGAAATAAAATTTATAAGAATTTAGTAACTTTGCTTTACACCTGAACTTGTTATCATATTTCCTAAACTAGTGTCTGGAATTTATGTAGAATTTACTAAGTTGAATAAAAATAGTTTCTTAGTCCATCGCCTTCCCTATGGGATTGACACTAGGATTTTAAAAGAAAATCCTATATTACTTGAAACAAAATATATATTTGCGTAGTACCCCTAGTGTGTAAACATTAATTAAACTCTGAATTATATAACATATTTATTATACACTTTAGCCGCTAAAATATATTGGGCTAAGTTTTTGGCAATATTTTGGAAACTAAATATCTGTGTAATTGCGGGTCGTGTCACACACACAGACATGCCATGTATGGGCAAAAAGGGGTATTCTCAAGCTTTGTGACCCATTCTATCTATCAAATAGAAGGGTTACAAGAGAAAGGGAGAAAGAGATATCCTTTAAAAGTGTGGGTCTAGAGAGAAGAGTCAAAACCACGGAGGCAAGAAAATCCCCCTCATACGTGCTATGGACCTTCTATTTGTAGGGTTATTGAAACAGCTAGTTGTTCTCGAACAGTTCATGTTTAACTCATTAAGAAGCTAGTATTTGATTTGTTCGTTATGTTAACGAGTTGAACACAAATAACTTTTTTGCATTCGATACATAAACAAGCTGAACATGAACAATGATTTGTTCATTTCGGCTCATTTTTNAAAGGCAGCCTATACATGCTCTATTCAGATTTTTCTAGGAAATATTCATGCTTAAATTTCAAAAACAAACCCAAATCTTGCTTTCACATGCTTTAAAAGAGATGGGAAATATTTTTATGCCATCCAAAATAGTGCAAAATAGAGGAAAGGAAAAGAATACCTCTTTTCAGCATATTTAAAATAAAATTGAAATATAATTTCAAGGAAACCACTCCAAAAGAAATGTCCCTCCTAAAGACTTCAAGAAACAACAATCACAAATGCTCCACGTCACAAGCACCCAAAAATGTAGCTTAAAGAGGATTTTCGGCAAAGTAAACAGCACTCCACAAACACTCCATACTCCAAGCACATGAGAATCAAATTTAGAGAAGATTTTAGCAGAGTTTTCTTCCCTAAAAGCCTCTCATAGTAAGAACACAGCCTCTCCCTTTTTCTTAAAAACAATTTTAACAATCCCCAAGCCACAGAGAATGAAGAGAACAACTGAGAATGAAGTTAGAGGAGATTTTGACAGCACTTCCCCACTTTTAGAATTTCGGCCAACACACACAAATCCTCCCCAAATGATGTTTTAAAGCAAAGAAAAGAGGAAGGAGAAGCCACCTACCAGCCACCCTAGCCAGCAAATCGTATGAGGGGAGAGGAGGAGAAAGATTTAAAGCAAGAGGAAATGCGACCTGGGGAAGAGAATGGGTCGGCCAGGTGGAACATCGCGGTTGGGGGAACGTTCGGTCGAGCAGAGCTCGAGGAGACGAGCTGCGTGCGCAACCAGCGGCGGAATGCCGCGTGTGAGGAGGCGAGGAAGACGCTCGGGCTCGGCGACATCGCCCGATTGATCCGTGCTCGCGGGAGTTAGGGCACGGGTCATCGAGCGGCTCCTGGTCGAGGGAGAAAAAGAAATGCCGTGGGTGAGGACCCAAAATCTCTGGTTTAGGTTAAATGTGAGTATAATTTAAGAATAGTTATATAAAAGTAAATATTTAAGATTTTGAAAAATAAAATTTTAATTCGTGTTTCACCCATGCATCGAAACATAACAAAATTGATGTCATTTTTAGGTAATTTTGATGTTCCGGACCCGTTGGTGAGGTTCGTTTCGCCACCGGAGGTCGTTTTGATGAATTCATCAATTTGCGTTCCAATTTTCTCGTGTCGAAAGTATAGCAGTGGGTGTCCTTTCCTACCAAAATGGGTATCCCGGACGCGTTGGCGCAGTCCAATTTGTCGTCAGAGGTCATCCGGAGAAGTTCGCATTTTCACCTTTCCTTTGGGCTTAATTGAAGTGCGATTTCGTGCAAAGTGAATTTCGTGTATTTGATGTGTGTATGTGACGAAAAAGGTCGTGACGATGTTTTCCTAAGGCTTGAAGTCCTATTTGGGACATTTTCCATGAATCTATGCAATATAGCCCATAACCGCTCGTTCATAAGACGATGGTCTTGTGCCAAAGATGCTAGACATCAAAGGAAAATAGGAATTGGCTAGAATT
>JXCR01126811.1:181915-197182 GCA_002079205.1 Phalaenopsis hybrid cultivar | reverse complement strand
CTGATGAGCTCTCCTTCTGCTGTTAAAACCATTGACCGCATCTGCCCAACTCTCCCTGACGGATCATCATCATTTTCCTGAGTTACCTCTCCATTTTCATGTTTTCTTTTCTTTGCAGTGGTGTCAACTTCCTTACTTTTAAAACTGAGTACTGGTTTCAAACCTTCCATCTCGTTTGAGCTGACCACACTTAACAAGTGCCCCTCATATTCCAACTTGACTTGCTCGAAGTCCAAGTCAAAATCAATGATGTCTCCCTACGCCACCTCTTCCTTGTTTAATGCGAGATTTATGCCATTCTTAAAAGAGAAAATCAGTCTTTCGTTCAACATTTCTCTGTAAAAGACAGGAGAAACATCAGCACGTTGATAATCAAATGAACAAGAACAATGACTAATTATTATTTAGAAAGTGATTTAGTTCATGTTTGAATTTGGGAAAAACAAAGAAAACTTATTATTATTCATGAGAATTCATCTTGTCTTGTTAATTTTATTACAATATTCTTGGACCCAGTTAGTAAAAGTTAGCGCATCTGCGTGTCATAGGACCTGCAACCGGGTCCCCTGAAACGTCATGACGCGTAGTACTTTTTCAAGTATCTTCCATTAATTGGGAGCATAGGCCTTTCGCCCTAAAAATCCACTAACTGGTAAGACCCTCCAGAATAAACTTTTTCGACCACGTACGGTCCCTCCCAGGTTGGCTCAAATTTTCCCCCTATCTTACGATGTGCAAGAATAGGTCTCCTGAGAACCAGGACTGTATCACCAATATTGAAAATCCTAGGGCGGACCAGTTTATCGAGGGCATAGATCATTCTGGCCTGGTAGAGTTCCAAATTATGTTGTGCTGCTAAACGATCTTCTTCGAAGGCTTCTAACTCTTCCAATCGGAGTCTAGCATTTTCCTCTGTTGTAATCTTGTTGGCTACTGCAATTCTGAGAGAAGGTAACTGAACTTCTAAGGGAAGAACGGCCTCGGACCCGTACACAAGTGAATATGGCGTAGCCTGAGTTGGAGTTCTGACAGTCGTCCTGTATGCCCACAGAGCTTCTAAGAACTGCTCATGCCATCTTCTTTTATTTTCGTCTAATGTCCTTTTCAGAATCTGCACGAGAGTTTTGTTAAAAGCCTCTACTAATCCGTTTGCTCTAGGATAGTATATGGTAGAATATCTCCAATCTATTCCATGTCGTTTGACAAAATTGTTGTTCTTCGTGCTTTTGAATGCTGAACCATTATCGGAGATTACTCTTCGTGGAACACTGAAACGATACACTATGTGAGACTTAAATAATTGAAGAACAAGGTGCGCTGTGACTTCTCTTAAAGGTACTGTTTCTGCCCATTTTGAGAAATAATCTGTTGCTGCGAGAATGAAACAGTGTCCTTTTGACGATGGAGGGTCTATCGGGCTCACGATATCTGTGCCCCATCACTCAAACGGCCACGACGCTATTGTAGGGTGCAGCACATTCGGAGGTTGATGCAAGACCACTCCGTGTATTTGACATTGGTGACAACTTCTGGAAACTTCCATGCAATCGGTGATCATCATCGGCCAGTAGTAACCCATTCTTTTGATTTTGATTTTCATTTTCGGGCCTGACTGATGAGCATCACACAATCCTGCGTGCACCTCCTTGATGATCTTTTGTGCTTCTAGCCTGTTTAGACACCTCAGCCACATTTGATCGAAGGATCTTCTATATAAAATACTATCCACTAAAGCGTACGACAACGCTCTCTTCTTGATCTGATGTGCCACTGACTTATCCTCTGGTAACTTTCCGGACTTCAAATATTCTATGAACGGTTCCCGATAATCATCAGCATCTTCTGCAGCTGCAACCACCATCTCTTCTATTTCAAGCTTTTGTAGAACATCCATGCTGATTTTAGAAAGTATTTGTCGTCCCTCTACAGTGATATCAATTGAATTTTCTGGTGGGCATGCTAACTCTTTCGCAAGCTTTGCTAAAGCATCTGCATGGGCATTATCTCTTCTCGGTATCTGGTATATTGTTACACTTGGGATTTGCTCCAATAATTTCATTGTATAATTAAAGTACTGTTCCAATTTTGGCTTCAGAATCTTGAATTGTCCTGCCACTTGTTGGATAATAAGCTGTGAATCACCAAATATCTCGATGTCTGTTATTCCCATTGAAACTGCTAATTTCAATCCGGCGATTAAAGCTTCATACTCCGCCTCATTATTCGTGCAAGGCTCTGTTAAATGATAGGAGTACCTTAGTAACCCTCGATCCGGTGTTATGAATACTAGACCAACTCCTGCTTTGCCAGGTATCACTGTCCCTGAATCTTTATCTCTTTGTGATGACGAAGCTCCATCAAAATACATTCTCCAAATTCGAGAATTAGATGGTTGTATATTCATAATGTGCTCATCTGGTAGATCATCATTGAGAGGTGAATCAGCTGGCAACGGATGCGCTGCAAGAAAATCCGCTAAAATTTGTCCTTTAATGGCGCGAAGAGGTACAAATGTTATCTCAAATTGCAACAGAATCATTGACCATCTTGCTAACCTTCCAGATAGTGTTGGCCGAGTCATTAAGTATTGTAATGGATTAACCCTTGAAATCAGTTGGACCTTGTGGGCGAGCATGTAATGCCTAAGCTTTTGAACGGCAAAGATTAAAGCTAGACAATGCTTCTCGATGGGTGGATACTTTACCTCCGTCGGAATCAGACGACGATTCAGGTAGTAAAGGGCATTTTCTTTCCCTTCACCATTATCCTGTGCTAACAGGGCACCAAGAGAGTCGTCCAAAGCCGCAGTATAAAGTATCAAAGGTCTACCCGAAATCGGGGCTGCCAACACAGGTGGCGCCATTAAATACTGCTTAATTTCTTCAAAAGCCTTTTGACACTTCTCATCCCAGATATACTTAGCGTCCTTTTTTACTAGTGCCGAAAAGGGTTTACACCTTCCTGACAGATTAGAAATAAAGGGTCTTAAATATGCCAATTTCCCTTGAAAAGATCGTAACTGCTTTAAACTCTTAGGGGGTGGCATTTCTAATATCGCTTTAATCTTTTCTGGGTCAATTTCGATCCCCCGGTGACGGACAACAAATCCAAGGAACTTCCCAGAAGTGACACCAAAGGCGCACTTTAGGGGATTCATCTTGAGATTAAATCGTCGCAATCGCTCGAAGACAATCCTCAAATCATACAAATGATCTTTCTTCCGTTTACTTTTAATGACCAAATCATCCACATAGCATTCGACTTGATCGTGAATGAGGTCATTAAAAATTCTCGTCATGGCTCGCTGATAAGTTGCTCCGGCGTTCTTCAATCCAAATGGCATTACGGTGTAGCAGTAAACTCCAATTGGAGTTCTGAAAGCTGTAAATGTTGCATCTTCTGGTGCCATCTTAATTTGGTTATACCCGGATGATCCATCCATAAATGAGAAAATTGCATATGATGATGCAATATCTACCATTAACTCTGGAATTGGTAATGGGAACTCATCCTTCGGGCATGCTTTGTTTAAATCTCTGAAATCCACGCAAATACGGATCTGACCATTCTTCTTTCTAACTGGCACTATGTTGGCTAACCATGTTGGATACTGCTCTTCTCGTACAAAATTAGCCTCTATCAATTTCTTAACCTCAGCGGTGACCTGCTGCTCGATCTCAAGGCGCATCCTCCTGGGAGCTTGCTTTACTGGAGCTATGGAGGGGTCTATTCCGAGTTTATGAACTGAAACCTCTGGTGATAGACCTGGCATCTCCTCATAGCTCCAAGCAAAACAATCCTTGAATTCCGTCAATAACTCGATTAAATCTGTAGACTCTTCATCACTGAGCAAAGAACTTATGAAGGTTGGTCTAGGATCTTCCTCTGACCCTAGATTTATTTCTCTTAACTCATCAACTGTTGACTTAATTTCCTCTTCGAACTCTGGAGGAGCATCTTCTAATCTAAATTCATCAGGATCATCTTCTTCTTCAAAACAACACTCATTGGGATTACTAGTAACAACCAAGCAAAATTCTGCATCACTGAGTGGCCCTACCGTGCCGAAACCAAGGCCTTCTTTTGATTTAGGATCTCGATTTTTATTATTCCACAATTCCTCAAAAAGTTGCAACCTGTCTTTTGACAATTTATCTGGTATTAAGCCACGTTGAGCAAGCTTTTTAACGCAGGGAGAATAATAATCAAAAGGTAGTTCCATTAATTCATTTGAAACATCTTCCTCCAAATTTACATCAATTTTAGGAACAGAAGTAGAAGAACCGCGATAGAACTTTATTGGTTTTAATCCCCCACCACGCACTTCCTTGACCTCCAAACCCTCAATTTTTTGAGAATTAATAGGGGTTAAGGCCACGGCCTGCACATAGTGGTTGATTCTGTCATACATTGACTTGTACTCATCTTTTTCATCTTCTTCCAATGAAATTTCAAAACGTGGCATCTTCTGGCGTATCATCATTGCATTCTTTCCGGTCTCTTCTTCTTCTGAGCTTTCTTCTAACTCAATATTGATAGTCGAATTCCTTTGTTCAATAATCTTCCCAACTCTTCCTCGGCCTCGTCCCCGGCCTTGATCTCGGATGCGAGGACTAAAAGAGTTTCCAATTTCTCGTTTCGGAGGAATGGTGGAAGATTGTTGAACCGGCACCCGACTACTCGGCTCTGGTAGCACTCTTAGATCTTCAACCTTTCTTGGTACGACATCTCTGGAGAAAACTGTCTTTTTCACGGGAGCGTAGTAAGCAGCATCTTCATGAATTCCGATCTCATGCACTGAGAATGGCTGCAAGTCCCCTTTGATGCATTGTTCTTGTCCTTTTTCAAAATATTTTATACACTGGTGCAATGACGAAGGGACCATCTTATATTCGTGAATCCAAGGTCGACCCAGTAGGGCGTTGAAAGAAGTTTCTGAGTCAATGATATGGAACTTTGCGGTTGTTACTAGATCACCAATTTTCATAGATAGTGTTATGGATCCAATAGCTCTTTCTCCTTTCTGGTTGAAACCTCTTAACATCATTTTATCGGTGGAGAGCTTATGGATGTCAATTTCCAAATATGCTAAAGTCCGTAGATTCATTATGTTAATTGACGCTCCTGGATCCACTAACACCCTTGAGAGCATGAATCTTCCGATGTTAACTGAAATATACAAAGGTCGGTTATGATCGGCAGTTCCAAGCAACAAATCATCATCTGTGAAAGTCATACTAGGTTGTTCCTTTAACGAACAGGCCTCATCTAAGGAGTCGCTGGCCAAACGGGCTAAGCAAATATCTGGATCAAGTAGAGCTTTGATTAATGCCTCTCTCATTTCCTTCGAAAGGATCAAAGCATCATAAATGCTTAGCTTGGCTGGTAACTTCCTAAGATGTGCCAGAACGTTGTATTCCACTTTATTATTCGTATTTCCAGTTTCTTCTTGAGTAGGCAATTCTTCCACTGGCGGAGTTGTCTCATTTTGGGTAAGCAATTGTTTTCCTTTTACCCCCGGATCCGGTACTGGCGGTAATACCTTTCCTCTTCTTAAATATACTTCTGTTATCTCTTGTGTTTCTTGAGTTGGACCCGGTGGTTTTTCTTTTGCCACAGTCACCCATTCTTCCAAAGATGTTTCTGAATCTGAAGCTTCCAATTCAATTGCTATTGGCTTTCCTCGGAATTCAAAGGAGGGTGCTTCACTTTCTGCACTATCATAGCCTGTATCATTGGCCTCTTCACTAGTCATATTGAAGAGTTCGTTGCGATTTTGTATGATTTGAGGATCATCATTAGGATCGAAATTCGAATTAGATTGAGCGTTAGTTACGTTATCACCATCATCACCAGAAACAGTAAAAACGTAGCCAAAATCAATCATCTCTTCATTGCAAACTCCCGGAGGAGTAAAAAGAAAATCGTACAAGGTTATTGGTTTGAGGAATTTCTCCCCCGCGTACGAGATAACCACTCGAGAATATGCAGTTCCCGCATTAGTTTTTGCAATGTTGATCCTTTCTTCTTTGACAATTTCTTTCTTCATTTTCTTCTCCACTTCTGATGTGACTGATAGTTCTGACTCTGCAAGTTGTGGAATTTGAATGGATGTTTGTGCGGATACAGTTTGAATTTGATTTAATAATTTCTTTGAAGATCTGGTCCATACAACACTCCATTCATCATCCGCCGTGTATGGATCAACCGGATCGACCGAAATCATATTTATGGACCCTCTTTCAGGTTCCTTCAAATATTCTTTCGAGATCGTTATGTTCCCATTCTTGTATTTCTCTCCAACCAACCTTTGAAACTGAAACAGTCTTCTATGGTATGTCCAATCAGCCTGTGATAGGGACAATAGTTTGGATGATCTTTCTTATCAATTTCATCTGGCTTCTTGGGTTCTGACAATGTAAACTCAGCTCTTTTTACCAAATTTCGGAACATTTTAGACACTGCCTCATCCTTAAAAGAGTAGTTTCTGTTCATCCTGTCTGTCAAGGTCGGAGTTTGTCCCATATCAGTATTGTAAGATCTCTGCTGAAACTGCCGCTGACCATAATATTGGTTATTTTGTTGGGAATGCTGAGCTTGTTGTTGATTATTCTGTTGCGGACGCTGATAATTCTGCCGAGGCTGTTCAACTTGAAACTGAATTGGCTGTTTACCTCTATCCACCGCTGCCACCTTCCCGGTCTTCTTTGCAAATGTCTTCATTCNCCAAGACAAGAAGTTTTGCTTTACAATACTAGGCTGAAGTTATTCTCTGGAAAATTGAAGTCTCGTTGGTTAAGGTCATTTACTGTGACTCAAGTTTATACTTACAGAGCTATTGAAATTAAAGATCAGAAACTGATAAATAGATTTAAAGTAAATGGACATAGATTAAAATCATATTATGAGGGTAAAAGACCAAATATTAAATAGGTTTTCATGATCAGTCAACCTGAATAACACCTGAATAGGAAGGTCTGAAGACGTTAAACCAAACACTTTATAGGAGGCAACCCATATTTATCTTTACTTTATTCGTAATTATAATAGTTTTTATTTGAGATCATCGCTAGTTTATGGTAGTATTAAGCTCTACTACTCTTATTTACCCTTGAAACATCTTAAAAATTGGAACGCATTCGGACCAGAGCAAAACTATGAAAATTTTGCCTTGGGCGCCGAAGGCGCCCTCGACACCACCGATAGTAGGTTTTTCCCAAGTGTCTAGATAAAATTAATACAGAAGCGCGCCGACGGTGCCCTTGAGGCCGCCAACGGCGAAACCGGTGAGACGATGGTTTCTTGTGTTCGAGTGGCGATTTTTTATGATTTTTGGGCGAGAATAGTCTTTTTAAACTCAAAATTTTGAATTCTAATTCATATTTTCCCTCTAAAAATGAAGTGAAACTCTACCAATTTCATTCCTATGGCATCCAATTCCCTTGATAACCCCAGAATGTGAGTTTTCAGTTAGCGAAAGTTTATTAGTGTGGAAGCGCAGTGAATCTTCAACAAGTTACTGGTGAAGAAAAGATTAATCAAAGAAAAAGGATTTGTGAATTGCGAATTAAATAATCCCACAACGGATATTGAAGAAACGATAGTGCAGCAAAGATGGGAAGTGTTGTGCTACACTACTGTCGCCGTGGTGGTTCCAGTGGTAAAAGAATTTTATGCAAATTTGCATGGAATCAACCAATGAGTTGTTTATGTGCGAGGAAGATGGATCACTTTCACTCCTGCATGGATCAATGAATTATATATGATAGATAATATTCTTGTTTGCCATTATTCCAATTTCGTCTCAACAAAAAACCAGATGAAAGAAATTTACCAATATTTAACTGACCAAACTGACGATTGGGAAATGAGAGAGAACGGGTTTGTTAATTTTTTTGTAACACTTTTGAAACCCGTTTCAAAACATTGGCATTTTTTTTCATTTCTGTGAAACTGTTATCGACAATGAAGATCGGTAAGTTTCTAAAGAAAGTGTCATTTTGAATTACTGCATCCAAAGGGGACTACCAATCGACATTGGATCTATAATTGTGAAGTCGATTTTGGGCCTGATCGTTCCCGGATCCACTTATGGGCTTGGACACCCCTCCACAATTTTCTCACTTTGCAGTCAGTTCAAAGTGTCCTGTAAAAATTGGGAAAAGGTACTGCCACCTTGGAAGCCTTTGGAACCAACTGAAAGATTCCTAATTTTTTAAAATGAAAATGACATGGCCATGATAGTTGATCAATCATCTCAGATTTCACTTCCAGTTCAACCCATAGTCCCTGATAAGTCTTTGATGATCCTGCGCCAAATCAAAAAATTGGAAAAGGAAGTACAAAATGTCATGAATGTGATTAATAATATCTCTGATTTCTTCGATCATCTGGACTAGAGGATGAAGGAACATTTCGAACATTCTAAACATCTAAAAGATAATTTGATACGATTGATGAGGAGGATCAAATTAATTTAGGAGGATTCTACTGAAGAATTTCCATTCCGACCCTCCTATAACCTCTTCGTTCATGTGCAGTCATTGGGTGATCTCAGAGGAGAATCGAGTACCGAGTCTGAAGATTAGTAGATTTATATCACTATCTATATGTCTATCTATGTATTTTGATTTGAACCTTGTATTTGTATTTGCTTTAGAATTATGCTTATACATCTTTGTATAGTTGAGACTAAGCATAGGATGTTTTTGTTTTCAGCATTTTGAGTGTTGTGGTTTGGATTGCGGCGCTGAATTAATGTATTGAGGTTGAAAAATACCAAACATAGGTGTGTTATGTAACGTATATTGTACCCCTTGGAATTTATATATAATGTGATGTTTTGTGTTTTGAAAGTTTATATGTGCTAAGCACATCATTTAGTTATTTAAATTATGTCTATAATGATTAAACGGATGTCGTCTAGGCTTGGAATTGATCTAAATTGCAAAAATCAAGAATTTGGACAAAATCAATAGAGCCCGCCGACGGGGCCCTCGACGCCTCCGACGGCGAGATTTTCTCAAGACTTAGGATTTAAATTCCAATTAAGCGCATCGAGGGCGCCATCGACCCGCCAACGGCAAGCTCACAAAAAATACCTTTAACCACAATTTTGACCAGTCAACTGCCATTATTCATCATCCCCTTCCTCTTAAAAAAAGCCATTTTTGACCTAGGACTTGAGAGATCTTGGATTAGGAGGTAATTTCAAGGCTTTTTGACTCTGAATTTCATCATCTCTATGTAAGAGCTTCACTTCAACCTAAAAATATTTGATTCCCACCACAAATTTCTCCCACATTGAGGAGATCCAAAAAATTTGGGAATGTAAGGAAAATTTGGGAAGAGATTCATGGATTTTATTATTGAACTCTTGGAATTACTATTGGAAGCCATGATTTATATATTTGAAGTAATTTGTGGAATTTTTCTATAATTTAATTAGATTAAAATTGCTCCACAACAAAAGAGAAGAATTGAGTTTGATGGGCTCAGACAAAATTTACTTTTGTATTTAAAGGAAAGAAGTGCATATAAGATCGAGTTTTTGAATGTCCGAGAAGAGAAATCGAATGAGTTATTGCCAAGCGAAGATGGGAAAACTTATGTTACACCACCAGTAAAGCTGATGTAAATGTTGTGAAGGAGTTCTACGCAAATGTGATTTATTCTGATGACGGAATCGTTCAAATGCGTTGATTACTGTTGAGTTTACTGTTGCGCGCATCAACACTTTTTACGAAGTCCCAGACGCTTATAGCTGCCACTATGAATCCTTTAGTACAATGGAAGCCCCCCTCAATGATGTGATCAACTTTCTCACTGATGGGAAAAGAACATGAAAGATAAAGCAGCGAGAAAGGGTAAATTTTTCTGCTTCCATGTTGAATGTCACCTCTAAGGCGTAGCACTATTTCATTTCCTCTACTCTGTTACCTACCTATCACCAGATTGAGGTAACTAGAGATAGAGCTATTCTGAATTTCTATATTCAGAATAATAGAAACTCTAAATGTGGGGAGAATAATTCTTAAGAATATATTGACCATGTCAAGGAGTGAGACTAGTGGAGTTCTAAGACATCCTGGACTTATTTATACAATTTGGAAACTTTCTGGAGTAGAATTTGGAAATGAAGAATGTGTTTATCCTATGAAACCCATTAATAAAGCTAATTTAAAGACTTTTGAATCCCATGAGAAATGAAGAGCTGGGAGTAGAAGTCAAGAACCTTCTACTAGTAGAGATGTCCCCTCTACAAGTTATAACCTTCCACCTTCTAGTTCCCCTACCCTCTCAGATTTGATGAATGAGTTGACCTTGCAGCAAAAGAGCATAGAATTGATAAGTGAAATGATTGGAGGTTTAGAATGCCGACACGATTATGATAGTGAGTACCTGTATAGGCATTCAAATTTTGAGGTAGCCTATTATGAAGCTCAGACCCGGCACTATAGAGGAGAGTCTGATGTTACGTTTCCTGAATGTCCTTGATATACTTAATAACAACCCAATCCACCTGCTGATCAAGGCAATGAAGATATAGCTTGGGATTTTGATATAGAATGAAATTAATGTACTTATGTTTGTATTTTAATTTTATGTAATCTATTTGTAAGAGAAATGGATGTTTATGTATTTGCACTTTCATTTTGTGTACTTGGATAATTTTAAATTTTTATAAAGTTAGTGTGGTAGTTTTTTCATTTTTGCAAGGTTTAATTGTTTAATATTGTGATTGTGTTAGGAAATATTGTGCTTGTTTTAGTTTTATACTTATTTCAAAATTTCATTACCCAAAAATTCCTCTAATAATTTATATCTGTAGAAAGCTCCTAATCTTACAGACCAGGTGAAGTAAGAATTTGCGAAGGCCTGCAGAAATTTCAGAATGATAAAAATGCCTACAATACTAAGGTATGATTTATATTTATAGTTTTTTTTTTCCAAGTATTATTTCATATTTAAAAATTTAAGTTTGGGGGAGGGAAGAAAAAGATTAACTATTAGATGTCCTCTATTTCAATATTTTCAAAAATTATTTATATGATTTTATGTAGTGAATTTAACTCAGGTAACTATATTTTTGTAACTATTTAAATATTATGGTAGATTTAAAGAAATATTTTTGTAATGAAAATTAATTTTGTAACTTAACATATTTATTATAAGAGAATAAGATTACTAGTTACTATTTTAAAGTAAAGGAAACTATATTTTGAAGTATTAAGAATCTTGGAAATTTATTTGAGAAGAAAAGATTGGGGCTCAATGATGTAAAAGCTATGAAATTTGAATCTTAGAAATTCATTTGAGAAGAAAATAAAGTAAAGGAAACTATATTTTGAAGTATTAAGAATCTTGGAAATTCATTTGAGAAGAAAAGAGTGAGTAAAGGAAACTATATTTTAAAGTATTAAGAATCTGGAAATTCATTTGAGAAGAAAAGATTAGGGCTCAACGATGTAAAAACTATGAAATATTTATAAGGTCTTCTAGAAGCGATCAAATTAGATACATCTATACAGTCGTGATCAAGTCTTTGGACGTCATTGCTCGAAATTAAATCTTCTAGTAGCGCCATCAAATTCTTGTATTTGTCGAATTACAAAAAGTCGGTCAAGTTTTTGGTGCTGTTCCCGGGGAGTGAGTGAGTAAAATTACGACCAGAGTAACGGACAAATTAGGATTATTAGGAAATTTTTACTTAAATTGCAACTTATTTTTATATTTATATTTAGTTAATTATATTACTGAGTACATTTCAAATTGTATGCGTAAATTTGGACCTGAAAATCTTATACCCTACGATTCGGAATTAGAATGCACTTTTAGAAGAATTAGAAAATTAAGAAGAGAACCTATAAATTTGATTCGAAATTAGAACGCACTGTTAGAAGGATTAGAAGATTAAGAAGAGAACCTAGAAATTCTTATACAATGGAAAACAACTGAACAATCAAGGAATAGATAATGAACACCAACCTAGACCCCTATGAGATTATGCAAATCCTACAGTAGATGAAATTCACTTATCTATCCAAAATCCTGATGTAGCTGCTAATTCATTTGAGCTTAAACTTGCTATTATCTAAAATAGAGAATGAACACCAACCTAGACCCCTAAGAGATTATGCAAATCCTACAGCAGATGAGATCCACTTATCTATCCAAAATCCTGATGTTGCTGCTAATTCATTTAAGCTTAAACCTTCTATTATCCAAACGGTACAAAACAATCAATTTGGAGGTACACCAATAGAAGATCCTAATTAACACCTCACTAGTTTTTTAGAACTATGTGCTACTTTTAAATATGACAGAGTCTCATACGATTTTGTTAGACTTAGACTTTTTCCCTTTTTCACTAAGGGATAAGGCTAAGGTGTGGTTAAATTCTTTAGCACATGGATCTATTAGAACTTGGGGAGAACTTTCACAGAAATTTCTATCCAAATATTTCCCTCCATCTAAAACTACTAAACCAAGAAATGACATAACAACATTTTGTCAGATTGATGGAGAGTCAATATATGAAGCTTGGGAAAGATTTAAAGATCTTCTTAGGAAGTGTACTTATCATTCATTACCAAATTGGTTAATAATTCAAACTTCTTATAATGGATTAGTGGGATCTCTTAAATCGATTATAGATGCTACGGCTGGTGGTTCTTTAATGTCAAAACCTTTTGATGAGGCTTATTCATTAATAGAAGAGATGGCTACCAACAATTTTCAATGGCCCTTTGAGCGGGTAAATCCTAAAAGAGTAGCTAGTATCCATGATTCTGATGTAATATCTATGTTAGCTTCACAGATTACTGCAATATCAAAGAAAGTAGATTATTATGGGATGAATTATTCTTCAACGCCTCCTATGATGGAAGAAAATTCATTTGGGAAATCTGTGGTTGTTCAACCTTCATATGAGACCTTAAATGCTATTAATAGACCTAACAACCCATATTCAAACTATTATAACCCAGCTTGGAAGAATCATCCAATTTTTAATTGGAATAACAATTATTCTACAAATCAACAATGGGCAAACAACTCAGTGAACCCATTAGGAAATTCATCCAACCAAGGAAATGTTAACTATAGACCTTCTTATCCTCCGGGATTTAACAGTAATATTAAAATTAAAGAGAAGAAGTTGTCTATGGAAGAGCTAATACTAAAAATTAAACAGTAACACTCAAATTAAGGAAAAGAAGTTGTCTATGGAAGAGCTGATATTAAACATGTCAAGGAAATCAATTACAAATTCAAGGAAATCAATTACAAAATCAAGGAACTGCTATTAAGAACAAGGAAATCAATTACAGATTCAAGGAAATCAATTACAACATCAAGGAACTGCTATTAAGAATAATAAAAACCAATTAGGGCATATCACTACTGCACTTAGTAACCGAATATTAGGAACTTTTCTGAGTACTGTGGAACCAAATCCTAATAATCAAGGAAAAGAACAAATCAAGGAGATTCAATTTTGAAGTGGAAAGGAATTGGAGACAAGAGTGAAAAAAGAAATAGAAATTGAAAAAGAGAAAGTGGATACCAAAAAAGAAAAGGATCATGAGTACCCAGATTTAGAGTATCCATTTACACCAATGAAAATTATTGTGGAGACCATCGTTTCCTCAAAGAATGAATCAACACAAAAAGAATAAATAATTTTCCAAATTTTTAGAAATTCTTAAAAAGTTAACAGTAAATATTCCCTTCGTAGAAGCTTTAGAGCAAATGCCCAATTATGTGAAATTTATGAAAGATATACTGATATTCCCTTCGTAGAAGCTTTAGAGCAAATGCCTAATTATGTGAAATTTATGAAAGATATTTTGATTCCCTTTGTAGAAGCTTTAGAGCAGATGCCCAATTATGTGAAATTTATGAAAGATATTCTGTTCACAGATAACAACACTATTGCACATAACGAAGAGTGTAGTGCAATTATTCAGAAAAAGTTTCCTGAAAAATTAAAAGATCCTGGTAGTTTCACTACACTGTGTGCTATAGGTGAAAAATTTTATGGAAAAGCTTTATGTGATTTGGGAGCCAGCATAACTCTTATATCTCTATCAATTTTATTTTATGGAAGAGCTTTATGCGATTTGGGAGCCAGCATTAATCTTATGCCTCTATCAATTTTCGTTTTATAGAAGAGCTTTATGTGATTTGGGAGCTAGCATTAATCTTATGCCTCTATCAATTTTTAAAAGGATTAGAGCTTTATGTGATTTGGGAGCCAGCATTAATCTTATGCCTCTATCAATTTTCAAAAGATTAGATTGGAGAAGTCTCACCTACTTTTGTAACTCTACAGTTAGCGGATCGTTCAGTTACATATCCTAAAGGAGTTATAGAAGAATGGAAGAGCTTTATGTGATTTGGGAGACAGCATTAATCTTATGCCTCTATCAATTTTCAAAAGATTAGGATTAAGACGGCATTAATCTTATGCCTCTATCAATTTTCAAAAGATTAGGATTAGGAGAAGTCTCACCTACTGAGTCAGCATTAATCTTATGCCTCTATCAATTTTCAAAAGATTAGGATTAGAAGAAGTCTCACGTACTTTTGTTATTCTTATGCCTCTATCAATTTTCAAAAGATTAGGATTAGGAGAAGTCTCACCTACTTCTGTAATTCTTCAGTTAGCGGATCGTTCAGTTACATATCCTAAGGGAGTTATAGAAGATGTGTTAGTAAGACTACAGTTAGCAGATCGTTCAGTTACATATCCTAAGGGAGTTATAGAAGATGTGTTAGTAAATAAATCTTATGTCTCTATCAATTTTCAAAACATTAGGATTAGGAGAAGTCTCACCTACTTCTGTAACTCTTTAGTTAGATCAATTTTCAAAAGATTAGGATTAGGAGAAGTCTCACCTACTTCTTTAACTCTTCAGTTAGAATCAATTTTCAAAAAATTAGGATTAGGAGAAGTCTCACCTACTTCTATAACTCTTCAGTTAGCGTATCAATTTTCAAATGATTAGGATTAGGAGAAGTCTCACCTACTTCTGTAACTCTTCAGTTAGCAAATCGTTCAGTTACATATCCTAAGGGAGTTATAGAAGATGTGTTAGTAAAAGTGGACAAATTTATACAGTTACATATCCTAAGGGAGTTATAGAAGATGTGTTAGTAAAAGTGGACAAATTTATCTTTTCTGTGGATTTCATTACTTTAGTTATGGAGGAAGATAAAGAAATACCTATCATTTTAGGGAGACCATTTTAGCTACTGGAAAAG
>JXCR01126811.1:133795-167377 GCA_002079205.1 Phalaenopsis hybrid cultivar | reverse complement strand
CACAATATAAATTGAACTAATTCATTTTATCCATTCACTATAATTTCTTGATAAGGAGAATGATGTTTTCTTATATATCGAATATCACAATTACACCCTACTTTCTATCATTAGTTACTTATTAGTTATTAAAATTATCTATTCATTTCAATTGCCTATTAGTGACAGATAAACATATTGAACGTCGTTGTTGTGATCAAATTTTTGCTTTTCTAAAGTCTTAGTTCATAATTCTAAACAATTCCCTGTGGGATCAATATCTAAGACTCCATTAGAGCCCTATATTACTTGAGCGATACATATACTTGCGTTGATAAGTGTGAATTTATCATTATTGAATATTTAATACGTTCATATTTATCTTATATTTTATTGCATATATAAAGTCGCTGTCAATGACCCTTTCATCGGCTAAGTTGGCCATCAGTTAGTCAGATTAGAGAGGACTTGTGATTTTTTTTTGAGGTATCCTTGACATATATCCTTTAATCTTTAACTGTTAGGTTATTTTGAGATTAACACTGACANTAGGTGATTACAAATGAGGGGAGAGACCTCTATTTATAGTCTCCCTCCAAGCCATGAGAATATTTTAGAATTCCTTACTTTCTAGAGTATTCCATACAATGCTTACATAAATACATGATCCTAGATCCTTCTAAGTTCTTCTTGAACTCTCCATGCTCCATCCTTGAGTTCTTCCTTGAGTATTGTCTTCTTTGACCTCTAGAATTGGGTAGAAGT
This sequence comes from Phalaenopsis hybrid cultivar, assembly GCA_002079205.1. Lineage (NCBI taxonomy): Eukaryota > Viridiplantae > Streptophyta > Magnoliopsida > Asparagales > Orchidaceae > Phalaenopsis > Phalaenopsis hybrid cultivar. The sequence goes on along the minus strand of JXCR01126811.1, from coordinate 166,633 downwards.
TTCTAGAGTTATGTGGAACTTTCTCATCCATTTTTTTTGGCGCTAAAAGGTTCTTGTAATGCGTGCCTTTTCTAGAGTTTTCCTTTCCATAATTGTCCTGACATTTCCTTGAAAATGGCAGGGTGTAACAATCTCCCTCACTTAAACTCGCAATGCCCTCATTGTGGCTTCCCCTGCACCTTCGAAACTGCCTCCTCGGTTTGCCCCCCAGACTTGGCAGACTTTGGTTTCTCTTTGGTGTTATGGGAGAGGGGTGTCATGCAACAAGTCTTTTTGGCTGACGGCTTATTCCTTGCCTCCAACTTTGTTGAACCATCTTTCTTATTTCTTGGTGGTAGTTCTTTAGGAACCTCCACCTCCTTGGGACTTTTCCCCTTCATTGGTGTCATGATGGATAACCAAGTTATCTCCCTTGTCCAGAGCAATGCCATCCTTGAGCTGGATTGCTGATAGCGTTTTGGATCCTTGCTTGCTTAACCTTGTTATTGGTACTGAGCAAGCTTGACTTCCTTCCGTGATGCTTAAGTTATTGGCGAATGACATTGGGAATGCTCTTGCTTGTTCTAAGAAGTTCATTCCTAGGACAACTTTGTAATCATCCAAAGGAATGACGGAGAAGTTTAGAGTACCTGACCATTCCCCAATGCTGGTCTTGACTCTCTTGACATCTCTGCTAAGTTGACGACTTTAATGGGGATAAAGTTGTGGGAAGCTCTCGTATCCACCATTGCACTTTTGGTCTTCCCTCTTATTGTCATCTCCACAAAGAGTAACCCCTTCTCTTGAGGATTTGTCGGAGCTTGCATCCCGTTCAGCAGTTGAAGAGATCCCACAAGCTTTCCCTATCACTTTCTTCTTTCTCCTTATGACTTGCAAGGAGAGAGTTGAGTGTCTTTTTTTTAGGGCAATCCCTTGCCTAATGAGGTCCTTCGCAAAGAATGTAGCAATTTTGATATGGTTTCTTGTTGGCCTTCCCCTTGTCCCTTGCCTTTGTTGGGGTTGATTCGCGACATTTCTCCTCCTTGTGTTTGCCCTTGTCATCCCCACCTTTGGCATCACAACTTTTCTTATCTTCAGGCTTTATAGACTCCTTTGAATAATCAACCAAGTTTTCAGCAACCGCGATGACAGTGACAAGATCTTGCACTCCTTGCCTACTGAGCTCAGTCTTTTCCCAATGTTGGAGCCCATCACGAAGTTGAACAAAGCTTCCTTGTCTGACATATCAAGGATTTCAAGGACCAAGCTTGGAAACTCCCTAAATGTACTCCCAAATCGATCCCTCTTGCTTGAGCCTCTGCAATCGGGGTCTAGCCTCATCCTAGACATTCTCGGGGTAAAACTGCCTCTTTAGCTCTCTCTTGAAGTCATTGAAAGTGGACACAGAGCACAAACCTTTCTCTACATCTCATTTTGTTCTTCTCCACCAAAGCATAGTAATGTCCGAGAGATAAAGAGACAAATTATATTTTTGCATCTTCATCAATGATCCTCATCGCTTCAAAGTATTGCTCTAGTCCCTATAAGAAGTTGTCTACTTCCTTAGCATTGCGAACCCCTCCAAAACTCATAGGTTTTGGAACTTCAATCCTCTTGGCTTCGAAAGTGAGATGGTTTATGGATGACACTGTTGCCCTCTTGCACAGTGAAATGTCTAGCACACACGTCGCTCATCTCCTCCTCATAGGCTTTTCGCATNGCACGTAATTTTGTTGCATGCTAGGTGACTAATAACTGAAGACTGTTGATCACTTAAAAAGTCTCAATTGCTCATGTATTCCTTCGATTAGTCTGCAAAAGCCCAATGAGAAATGATTGCTACGCTTGTTTCTACACTTTCAGTGCTTGTTTTTAGGTGTCCAACAATAACGAAAAGTTCTCTAANATATATATATATATATATATTGATGAGTAGCATTTTTAAAAATTTTAATTGACTACAAAGTTACAAAGATTTATAATCAATTAAAATTATTAATTAAGAAAATAGAAAAAAAGTTATTAAATTACATTCAAATGATGTTTTAATATGAACAATAATTTTAAATCTTGCCACATTCTTTAACATCTTATGGCAACGTGATTAGGGTTGTTAAAACGACTCTTTGTTCGTGAATGGCTCTTGTTCAGCTCGATAAGCAAATGAGCATAATACGAACACACTTTTGAGCTTGAAATATAAACAAGTCGAACATGAGTTGAGCCTGGGCTCGCTTGTGTTCGACTTGTTTACAGCCCATACATGGGCCAATTTGATGAAATTTGGAGTTGGGTTCAATTTTGTGGTAATTTGCTTGGATTTTATTCTTTTGCTTGGAATTGGGTTGAATTGGGCTCGGATTTTGTCTCAATTGGGATTGCACATGTTGAAATTTAATTTGAGTTTGAGTTTGGGTGAGTTTAGAATAAATTTGGTGGAAATTTGGATGATTTGGGGACTTTAGGGCATTAAGGGTAATGGTAAATTTGGCTAATTTTGGTGGATTCGGGTGCAATTGAGGTCATTCGATGGTTAGGATTGACTTTGGTGATGTTTAGAGTGAATTTGAGAATTTTTTCAATTTTTTGATGCTAGGGGCATTTTGGTAATTTTGGGTGTAGGAGTATTTTGGTAATTTTGAGGGTTTTCGATTTATTTTGGCAATATGGGTGATTTGAAGTGGCTCAATATGATTTTTGGTGGATATATTGAGATTTTGGATGATTTTGGAGATTTTAAGGTTCTAGGGGCATTTTGGTAATTTTGAGGAAAAGTGTGGGTAGGAAGCCAACATGGGATGTCTTAATGGAATTGGAATTGATGGCCATGCAAACTCCTCCCTTAAATTCATAATGTCCATGAGGATGTTCATTTTGGGGTTTCCACATTTTGGTCCTAGCCATCCTAGCCAAAGACTAGGGGCTTGGGGCCACCCATATGAGTCTCCAAAAAGAACCGGGAGGTAAGTTAGGCTTAGGTAGTTTTAAGGTTTAAGTGTGTATGAGGTTATGACCAAGACCAAGCCACCCAGGGTTGCTCTAAGGTCTCACTGATCCTATTGGAACTCACTCATGTGTTTTCACATGTTGGTCTTAGCTATCCCATGTGAGAAATGGGGGCTTAGGACCGCCCATGTGAGACTTCACAAGAAGAGTCAAGAAGTGTTAAAATTTCTATGTGGGAGGGCTTCATCATTATTCCTCTAAGATTGTCAAAAGGTAAGTCATATGGCTAGACCCTAGGTTTTTAAAGAGAAGAAACTAAACCGCATAAAAAATGAGGTCAATAAATGGACCCTCAATAGGTGTGGTGNTAAAAAATTGGCTTCACTGGACCTACCTAAAGGGAAAATTTAAATACATTTCTGAACTTATATTTATGGAATAGGTCTTTTACTAATAGATTTCTCGTGAAGTTCCTATCTTTTGGATATTTTAAGTGAAGATTGAATTGATATTTTACTAGTATAGTTATCACGAATTCTTATCATTTGAATATTCTAAGTGACTTAATATTGCAACATATAGTCATTCTTGAAATGAATAGAAGAGTATTTGAATATTCTAAGTGACTTGATATTACAACATATAGTCATTCTTGAAATGAATAGAAAACTAGAACTCTTAAACTTGATGACTAAATAACAACATATAGTCATTCTTGAAATAAATAGAAGACTAGAACTCTTAAAACTTGATGACTAGAAAATCTGGTGGCTATAGAGTTAATTCATTTACTTGAATTTTTTATTTGAAAATCTCACTATAATATTTATTTAAATCAAACTTATAGTATTTCTGAATTAAAACATTAATGCAGTAGATCACAATTTTTATATAGTACTAAAATTACTTGAGGACAAGTAATAGTTAAGTTTTGGGGATTTTGACGAAAGGATAATATGTTGAGATTTTCATACCTATTTTATATTGTTTTTAATGATATTGCACTTTAAAGAAAGGTATTTTTGATGTTTTTCTGCAGGAATGATGAATTAGGGTCATTGGAGCAAAAAGAAACAAAAAGAAGCAAATTTGGAGCGAAAAGGACCAAAATGTGAAGATTTGAACAAGGCCGCTGACGGCGCCCTCGACCACGCCGACGGCGAGTTTTTTNAGAAAGGTATTTTTGATGTTTTATTGCAGGAATGATGAATTAGGGTTATTGGAGCAAAAAGATGCAAAAAGAGCGAAGTTGGAGTGAAAATGACCAAAATGTGAAGATTTGAACTAGGGCGTCGACGACGGACTTTTCCCGAGACTCCAGATTTAATTCACTTAAAAGGCTCGCCGACGACAAGCTCGGCGGTTATGTCCAACAATACATTGGATGAGGACGAATTTTGGAGAGGTGCTTAGGCAAATCTTGGGAAAACTCATCCACAACTTTAAAAGATGATTTTGGCCGAAAATAGAGGAGGTCTTGGATGTTGGAAAGGCCTTGGAAGTTAGGGAGGTTTCATTAGTGTGTAGAGAATTTACTAGAGTGTCTAAATTGTGAGGAATTCTTCGAGAGATTGTAAGAGTGGAGGGAAACTGAGAGATTTCTTCCTCATTGCTGCTTCGAAGAGAAATTCTGTGTGCNAAATTCTTCAGAAGCTCGCCTACGGCGCCCTCGAGGCCGCCGACGGTGAGATTAACGATTCTGCCTACTCAAGCTTTGGATAAGGCCAAATTTTGAAGGGATGCTTAGGTAACTCTTGGAAAACTCATCCACAACTTTAAAAGAACATTTTGGCCAAAAATTAAGAAGGCATAGAGGTCCTAAAGTCTGGAGAGCCTAGAGGAGGTGAGAGTCTAGAGGTTAGAGAGGTTCCATTAGTGTGTAACAATTGGGAGGATTTCTTCGAGAAATTGTAAGTGGAGGGAAAGTGAGAGATTTCTTCCTCCTTACTACTTCAAAGAGGAATTCTGTGTGTTGTAAGGAAAGGAAGAGATTTAGAGAAATTTCGTGGTGTGTTCTTGGGGAGACCGATAAGTTATTTACTTGTTGTAGTTTGTATGACTTTGATTTTATATATGAATTCTGAGTTTTATTTACTTGTTGTAGTTTGTATGACTTGATTTTATATATGAATTCCGAGTTTTGTTGTGTTTTCCCCATGAGATCTGAGTAGTTTTCTTTGCCGAGTTTTGTTGTGTTTTCCCCATGAGATCTGAGTAGTTTTCTCTATCTTTCTCCTTGTCTCATATATATGAATTCCGAGTTTTGTTGTGTTTTCCCCATGAGTTCTGAGTAGTTTTCTCTGTCTGTCTCCTTAATGAATTCTGAGTTTTGTTGTATTTTCTCCATGAGTTCTGAGTAGTTTTCTCTGTCTTTCTCATTGTCTTATTTGTTGTGTTTTCCCCATGAGATATGAGTAGTTTTCTTTGTCTTTCTCCTTGTCTTGAGATTTTGAAATGGTGATTTAAATTGGTGAAGCCATGAAAATGTTTAAGAAATTGTGATGATCTTTTCAATTCGATCTTAATTTACTTTCAATCTGGCCAATTGATTTGTTAAAATATGCTGAGTTTTATAACTAAAGTGAAGATTGCATCCAAGATTCAGAGAGGTAAAAGCCCTTGGAAGTTTGGTGCAAATAAATAGAAAAATATTATTATCGGACGTAGAATTGGAGATTTTAGAGTGACAGACTAAAATTCTCAATTTGTTCATATTGTTTGGGTGCTAAAGTGTAGATGTTAGCCTTCAGGTGAGGGGAACGTGGGAGTTCCAAAGTGAGAGTCGGTATCCTCCCAGCCTAGCCACAGATTCAGTAAACAAGCATAGGATTAGTCAATGTTCTTTTTGCCTGTACCAAAGGGTAAAGAATAGGTAAGTTTTTATTTGGCACAGTATAAATTGAACTAATTCATTTTATTCATTCACTATAAATTCTTGACAAGGAGAAGATGTTTTCTTATATATTGAATATCACAATTAAACCCTACTTTATATCATTAGTTATTTATTAGTTAGTAAACCCTACTTTATATCATTAGTTATTTATTAGTTATTAAAATTATCCTAACATTCACTATAATTTATTGACAAGGAGAAGGATGCTTTCTTATATATTGAATATCACAATTAAACCTCTATAATTTCTTGACAAGGACAAGGATGCTTTCTTATATATTGAATATCACAATTAAACCCTACATTTCTTGACAAGGAGAAGGATGCTTTCTTATATATTGAATATCACAATTAAGCCCTACTTTTTATCATTAGTTATTTATTAGTTATTAAAATTATCTATTTATTTTAATTGCCTATTAGTGACAAATAAGCAAATTGAACGTTATTGTCGTGATTAAAGTCTTGGAAGGTCTTAGTCTGTAATTCTAAACTACTCCCTGTGGGATCGATATCTAGGACTCCATTAGAACGATACGTATACTTGCATTGACAAATTCAACTTTAACATTATTGAATATTATATTTATACATTTTAATCAAATTAGACACAACTATAAAGTTGCAATCAAGTTTTTGGACGTCGTTGCTGGAAAGTAAATCTTCTAGTAGCGCCATCAAATTCTTGTATTTGTTGATTTACAAAAAGTCAGTCAACTACCCTCCCTTCTTATGCTCTACAAATGTTTTCAATGAAGAAAGGAACTCAGCAACTTTTGGGGAGAATGTTTAACAAGTTTTTATGGGCTGGTCTGAAGAAACAAGTACACTGGCTCCCTTGGCAAAGGCTATGCAAACCTTATTGTGCTGGAGGTTTGGGATTTAAAGAGTTTTAGCACATAAGTTTCATTAACTTATGCAAACTCAGGATTAAATTTAGAGCCCAAGATAGCCTTTGGGTTGTTTTAATGAAAGGGAAATATTGTAGAACTGCTCACCCAAGCCTGGTTAACAAAAAGCTGGGTGATTTTAGACTTTGGGGCAAACTGTTAGAGGTTAGAGAGCAAGCTGAGGAGACCTTCATTTGGGAGCTGGGGGAAGGTCAAATAAATTTTTTTTTTGATAGGTGGACTTGGAATGGTGAAAAAATCCAAGGCTCAATCTCAAATCCCAATACACATGATATGGTTAAAGATTACTGGAATGAGAATCATTCGAATTACACACTTCTCTCTATATTCTAAACAGTGAGCAGTTGCATTTGGTCCAGCAAACACCTATTTATCTTGAACAAAGAGATAAAATTATTATTAAAAAAGCCAATTCTCAGAAAGTTTCTTCTTATATTTATCAAACCTTCTTTCAATGGCCTTCTATTCACTGGGGCACTGATATTTGGGGGAAACATCTAACCACTTCTATGTCTTTCTTCAGCTGGAGATTATAGCATTCTATGCGCCCAACTAATGATACCTTGAAAATGAAAGGGCTGAGGGGACCAACTTATTGTCATATGTTCCATAAGGAGGAGGAGACCTTGGATCACCTCTTCTTTAAATGCAAGTTCTCTCAAAAAGCTTGGAGTGAGTTATTGATCACTGTAAAAACTGGTACAATTAATCTCAATTGGATCAACTTTTACAACTGCTGGGAAGAGTGGAAACAGATCAAATTACAGGTTATCCCTTGTGTAGTGGCTTAGTTTATTTGGATGTGCAGAAATAGTGTTAAATATGAAGATTCAACACCACTTGCTAAAGCTGTGACTACACATTGCACATCTTACCTACACAAAATCATTAAATATCATAATTTCCCCAATATCTTCAGGAATTGGGTTCCTCAAGCTGCTAATCAATATAATTTCAGTTTCTCATTGGTTGAATGGGCTCCTCCTCCTGATGGCTGGATGAAAGCAATACTGTTGGAAATTTCTTAAAATGATCTGCTGGCTGTGGTGGTGTTTTCATAAACTCCCTAGGACATCATGTTCTCCATTTCTCCTCACCAACTTGGGCTTTAGATGATTTAGAAACTTAAATGATAGCAATTCTTGGTTTATGAAAATTGTTGTCCAATGTAATATAGGGTCATTAATCATTGAAACAAACTCCAACATTTGCATCAAGTTTTTACAGCATGAGGAGGACCCCCCATGGCACATTGGAAGATGGATAAGGAAAATATAAATGACATTTGGTAGCTACACAGTGAAATTTTAACACATCAACAGGAAAGGCAATGAGCCAGCACATCTTTTGGACACCTCTGGTAGATGCTCTGAACAAGTTACTATGGCCAATATCTCATCTCCTGCTTTAACTTATCTACTGTACGGGGATAAATTATGTATCCCTCAAGTTCACACATTCTGAGGAGGATTTGTTTGTGGTCACACTTTTTAGAATTGCTTTAAGACCTTGGTGATTGTTTTGATAGATATGCTACTACCTTGCTCCCCTTCTCTTGTGTGTTTCCCCTTGTATTTTTTGGGAACCCTTATGCTTCCTTTTAGTTTTACTTTGAAGCCCCATAGGGCTAACTGTTGTTTTGTGTTGTTTGATAGACTGTNAACTTCCATCCAAACTTTAATTACTTATCATTTTAAAGAGAAAGATAAAGAAAACTACTCAGAATTCAAGCAGAAAACAAAACCAAAATTTAGTTTTAAAGTAGAAATTATTGTCAAACCAACAAGATGTCTAGATTAAAATAAAAAGTACTTTAAAAAAATGACAAAAACTTATCTCAAATCCTCCAACAAACTCTTGAAATTTCTTTGAATCTTTTCTCTTTTACAACACTCTCAAAATAATCTAAAAACAAAAAGGATAAAGTAAATTTTTACGGTGCCTGAATCTCTCCACAAGATTTTCCACAATCTTCATCTCAGGACTCCAACATTCTCTCCCTCTTTAAGCACCCACTTCAAATGTAAAAACTTCCTACTTTTATAAATTTCCAATAGATTCCTTGATAACTCTTCAAAATGTGTCTAAATTTGATGTATTCTTTAAAGGATGCCTCCTTTTACAAGTCTTTTAATTATTTTTTGTTCTTAGTGGTCATAACCACCCTCTTAAGCCAATAGGTGCCTCAAATACCTCTTCAAAATTTTACTAAATGAATAAAATCGTCAAATAACTACCTCTGGCACTTAAGCGCAGGGCCTCTGGTTCTTAGGCATGGCCTCTCTGTTTAAACGACCATTAAACGTCAGATCTAGCGCTTAGGCGCCAAAACACATTTGCACAATTTTCACCTCTTTGCTCCAAATTTGATCCTTTTTCACTCCTTTTAGCATTTTTCATGTTTTAACTTGTATCTGAAAGAAAAACACACAAATATCTTCCATTAAGGTGCAATATCTCAAAAATAGGTATACAAATGTGTTTAAAAAACACTATATATTTTAGGTGTATCAGTAGTTCTGATGCAAGATTTTGATTTTGTAACAGTCGATAAGATAGGGATTGATAATCAAATTGATGATCATCTATCTATGTTAGAACAAGAAAAAATAATTGACATTGAGAAATAAATTAATGAAACTTTTCCTGATGAACAACTTTATATTATAAAACGATGGAAAATACCTTAGTATTATGATATTGTAAATTATATTGTTAGTGGTATTTTATCATATGAATTAACAAATCAACAAGAAAAGAAATTCATTCACGATGTAAAGTCTTATTTTAAGGATGAACCCTACGTATATAAATAATGCAGAGATTTATGAGATGATGTGTTCCTTAGAAAGAAATTCATGAAATTATTTAGAAATGTCGTGATTCTGAATTTAGAGGACATTTTGGGAATGATAGGCTATTCATAAAATTTTGCAATCTGGATTTTATTGGCCTACTCTATTTAGAGATGTTAATATATATATATATAAACATGTGATCAATGTAAGAGAGTAGGAAATATTTCAAGAAGAGATGAAATGCCTCTAAATTTTAATTTTGAAATTGAATTTTTTTATGCATGGGGATTGGATTTTATGGGACCATTTATACCTTCATTCAAAAATATGTATATATTGATTGCAATGGATTATGTTTCTAAATAGATTGAAGCAATCTCTTTACCTCAATGTGATCCTCGGAGTATTTCAAAATTTTTAATTAAAAATATTTTTAGAAGATATGGAATGCCGAGAATAATCATTAGCGATCAAGGATCTCATTTTAGAAATGCAACAATTACAAGATTAGTGGAAAAAATATAACATAAAACATAAAATTGCAACTGTTTATCATCCCCACACTAGTTGTTTAGCAAAATTATCTAATACTTAAGAGAATTTTGGAAAAGAGTGTTAATTCTAATAAAATAGATTGGTCTATGAGATTAGATACTGCATTATGGGCATACAGGACAACATATAAGACACCTATAAGAATGTCCCCATATAGAATAATTTTTGGGAAGATTTGTCACTTGTCGGTTCAATTGAAGTACAAAGCTTCTTGAGCAATAAAAGTCAATTTCAATTTGAAAGATGTTGATGAGAAAAGATTATTGTAATTGAATGAGATGGAGGAAATTAGGAATGAATCTTATGATAATTCAAGGATTTATAAGGAAAAGATGAAACAATGGCATGATCAAAGGATGATAAAAAGAGAATTTGAACCTGGACATGAATTTTTATTATATAATATAAGATTGAAACAAATGATCAGTGTTAGAGAGTGGGTAATATTTCAAGAAGAAATGAAATGCCTCTAAATTTTAATTTAGAAATTCAATTTTTTTAAGCATGGGGATTGAATTTTATGGGACCATTTATACCTTCATTCAGAAATATGTATATATTGATTGCAATGGATTGTGTTTCTAAATAGATTGAAGCAATCTCTTTACCTCAATGTGATGCTCGGAGTATTTCAAAATTTTTAATTAAAAATATTTTTAGAAGATATGGAATGCCGAGAGCAATCTTTAGCGATCAGGGATCTCATTTTAGAAATGCAACAATTACAAGATTAGTGGAAAAAATATAACATAAAACATAAAATTGCAACTGCTTATCATCCCCACACTAGTTGTTTAGCAAAAGTATCTAATTCTGAAATTAAGAGAATTTTGGAAAAGAGTGTTAATTCTAATAAAATAGATTGGTCTATGAGATTAGATAATGCATTATGGGCATACAGGACAGCATATAAGACACCTATAAGAATGTCCCCATATAGAATAATTTTTAGGAAGATTTGTCACTTGCCGGTTGAATTGAAGTACAAAGCTTCTTGAGCAATAAAAGTCAATTTCAATTTGAAAGATGCTGATGAGAAAAGATTATTGTAATTGAGTGAGTTGGAGGAAATTAGGAATGAATCTTATGATAATGCAAGGATTTATAAGGAAAAGATGAAACAATGGCATGGTCGAATGATAATAAAAAGAGAATTTGAACCTGGACATGAAGTTTTATTATATAATAGAAGATTGAAATAACTTCCTAGAAAATTGAAGTCTAGGTGGAAAGGGTTATAAAAGTCTATCCTTATGGGTCAGTTAATATTGAAGACCCTAAGAATGGAAGATTATTTAAAGTGAATGGGCACAGATTGAAAACATATTTTGATGGACAAAAACTAGATTTTAAGGAAACAGTAATGTTGGGTCAACCAAAATAAGACTGGGAATGTCGGGCTGACAACATTAAACCAAGCGCTTCTGGGAGGCAACCCATATTTATCATTATTTAGTTTGCTTTTGAGTTTGTTTCAATTAAAATATTTCGCATATATTTATGTTTAAGTCTTTATGAAGTCTGTGTATTTGAGAAAAATATTTAGAAACTTCTTTATTTTCCCAATTTTATAAGAAATTTGAGAACTTAATGGATCAAAATCAAAAAGGTGAAGCTTTTAGAATTCGCGCTTGATGCGTCAAATTTCAAAGAGCTGGCGCATGATGCGCTGAATTCTAGAGATCTGGCGCATGATGCACCGCAATATCAAAAATGTTTAAAACGTGTCAAATGGCAATTTTTGGCAAATTTTGGCGATTTCCTCTCAATATAACTCCTAAAAACTGACTCCAGAACAAATTTTTTTGGGGGAAAATGAAGGAAGAGTCACCACTTTTCAAATCATATGGCTTCCCACTCTAAAAACTCCTCTAGATTTGAAATTTTCAACCAAAGAAAGTACATCATTTTTTATGCGCAGAAGTTGCATGATTTAGTATTAGTGAAGGAGAGGTTTATCAAAGAAAGGGGATTTGTGAATCAAGGATTCAACATGCTGAATACTCGAGTGGAAGAGACAATTGCGCAGAGGCACTGGGAAGTCCTTTACTACAGTAATGTCGCTGTTGTTGTTCCTATAGTAAAAGAATTTTTTGCAAATCTTCATGGGATTCACAAAGGAATGATCTACGTACGAAGTGGGTTTGTGCAGTTCAATCCTTCAAGAATAAATGAGTGTTTATGATTGAGAATGTGCCTATCTTCCAATATACAAATTTTACCCCTATGAGAAATAATATGAATGAACACTACTGCAACCTTTTGGATGAAGATGCGAATTGGGAGGCCATAGATGATGGGCATGTAAGTTGTTCGTCATCATTGTTAAATCATACTTCAAAACCCTGGAACTTCTTAATTGAATCTAAATTCTTGCCTACCATGAAAATTAGTAAGGTAACTAAGGAGAGTGTCATTATGAACTATTGTATTCAAATTGGAAAACCTATTGATGTTGGAGCTATTATTGTAAAATCAATTTTGGGTTTGACTGTCAATGGATCTGCAACTGGACTTGAACATCTATCAACTATTTTCTTACTGTGCAGTCAATTACAAGTACCTTACAAAAGTTGGGAAAAAGTACTTCTTCCTTGGAAGCCGATGGATTCAGAAGTCTATTGCAACTTTATTTGAATGGGAGATGAAAATGATATGAATGTATCAATGGATCAAGAATCTCAGAATTCATCACTTGTTCATCCCTACTACAACTCTAGTGCACTTTTAAAGAAGATCAAGAAGATTGAAAAAAGATGCAGAATCTCATGCATGTGATTGGGAATATTACTGAAATGTTGGATCATCTGGATTGGAGATTAAAGAAACATTTCGAAAATATTGGGCGTATTGAAGATGTTTTGGTACGTATATTCAAGAAACCTTATTGGATTGAGGAGGAAAATTCAACTGATGAATTTCCATTTTGACCCTTCTACAACTTGTATGTGCACTACCAATCTATGGGAGATATTCAGGAGGATGATAGTTAAGAAAATGTTTGAACATAATTTATGCACGGAACTTTTGTTTAGTACTGTTTGTTTTAGTTATTTTGTTGTGTTGGATTGCATTTCCTTTTTATTGTTGAACACTATCTATGTTTATGTTTTAAATTTTGATGTTTAGATTTCAGTGTTAGAATGTTGGTTTGCTTTAGAACATTGAATTTGATGTTTGTTGGCTTGCAAAATGTTAGTTTTTAATAGCGTGGATTTTATATATAAATGTAAGTTTTGTGTTGTTTATAAAATTTTGGTGTTGTTGTGATGTTTAATTATGCTTAGAAAGGTTTAATTGAGTTAAATAGAGGTTGACGTAAAGTGGTACGGAGGAGATTGTGTCAATGGTTTGGGATTTTTATGCAAACCTAAGGTTCACTAATGAAGATCACATCGTTGTTAGAGCTAAACAAGCTGAATTTACAGCTGATTCAATCAATACTTTTATGAGTTGAGAGGTGTACTTTTTGATGAATACACTGCATTCATGATGACTGATTAATCACTGGATTAAGTGACTGCATTTTTGACTGATGGAAGAGGGGAGTGGAAGATTAAGAATAAGAAGATAGTTAACTTCCCTGCTTCCATGTTGACTATTCAATCAAAAGTTTTGCACTACTTCATTTCTGCCAGACTATTGCCAACAAATCATTTGGTTGATGTTACAAAAGATAGATTTGTACTAAACTATTGCATTAAGAACATGAAAGCAACCGATGTTGGTGCACTTATAAGAAAGCATGCTCGAAGTTTGAGAGTTGTACTAAAATATTGCAATCAGAACATCGAATCAAGACACATTTTGAAGAGATACCAAGGCACCTTTTGGAGAATTATAAAAGAAGGAAGATTGAGACTTTCAAAGGGGTCCTGAAAGTACTGGGAAAGTTTTGAAAGTTCTAAAATTTGGGAGTTAGTTGAAGAGATTTTCAGGCACCACATATTTATCATTTTTTATTTTAGTTTTATATTGAAAGTGTTGTAAAAGAGAAGAGATTTAAAGGAACTTCAAGTGTTTGGTGAAGCACTTGAGATAAGTTTTTATCTTTTGTTTTAGACTACTTTTGGTTTTAATTGAGACTTGTTAGTTTGACAATGATTTCTACTTTTAAACTAAAGTGTGGTTTTGTTTTCTTTATATTTCTTCTTAAAATGATAAGTATATAAGTGTTGGATGGAAGTTGTGGAGAGTATTGATCTTTAATGTTGGAAGAAATGTGATGATTAAAATCCATGTACTTCATTTACTTCTTGATTTAGCCAATTCAGATGTTAAAATTTGTTGTGATAACATGTAAGAGCCGGGCTGGTATTGTCTCAATCAACAATTGGAAAGAATCACATGAGGTTGTATGAATGAGAATGTAGTTCATATGATTGAGTGCAAATAAATAGGAAAATATTCATTGAAGGGTGTAGAGTTAGAGGAATTTAAAGTGATAGGTTAAAGCCTCCAACTTGGTTTATTATTTTAGGTTTTGATACGAGATGTTAGCCCACAGGTGGAGGGAATCAAGGGAACTCTAGAATGAGAGCTATTATCTTCCCTTCCTAGCTAGTCTTTAGAACTATTCAAACTTTATATTAGCCAATGTTCTGTATAGCATCCCTAGTAAGGGCAAGGAATATTATTGCTCCAATTTGACACAGCACAATATGCATACTTTCACAACAGAATTATTATACTTATTACTGATACATGACAAGGAGATAGATATTTTTATATTTAGTGTTTTTCTTCTATAAAAACTCAAGTTAATTTTTTAAGTTTGTTTTATTTTTGTCAAAATATTAAAATAATCAAAAATATTTAAACTTTCTTTACTGCGAAAACGTTTTTAGTTTAAATAATTGCCTTTTTAATGATAGAAAGTTTTTCAAAAAGTGCATATTGCATATCTTCTTTGTGGGTTTGACATTCAAGACTTAATCAAAAAGTCCTATATTACTTGATAATGATATGTATACTTATGTAGTGTACCAATATATATAAATTAAAAGTTAAATTCTTATTTTTCTTCAAGATCAAGTTTTTGGTTTTGTTGAAAAATAAGGAAATATAAGTGGAAAATATAATCAGAATTATTGTTATACTGTTGCAAATAAGCAGTTTCTGGATCAAGTTTTTAGCACCTTTGTCGGTGAAATGAAGTGAAAAGTGTAAAAAATCTATTGATTTTAAAGTAATTTTCTAATTTTAGAAAGTCTTATTTAAACTTTAAGTTATTGTATTTTATTTTGTGTGTGTTTAGTTTGATTTTATTTTATTTTATTTTAGTGTATGTGTAGTTCAAGTTCTGAAGAACTAGTGCCCTATGATTCTGAATTAGAGAGAACTATTAGAAAAATAAAAAAAAAAACCAAAAAATTTAAAAATCTTGAAAAATCAAAAACAATTATAGAAATGGCAAACCAAAATGATCAAAATACTGAAATTCATCAAGATTTTAGACCTTTAAGAGATTATGACAACCCTGCTGTAGATGAACTTCACTGTAGTATTTAAAAACCTATTGTAGTGGCTAATTCATTTGAGCTTAAACGTGTTATTATCCAAATGGTATCAAATAATCAATTTAAGAGATCACCAACTAAAGATCCAAATTTACATCTTGCCAATTTTCTAGAATTATGCGCTACATTCAAATACAATGGTGTATCAAATGATGCCATAAGTCTTAGGTTATTTCCTTTCTCACTGAGAGATAAAGCTAAGATGTTATTGAATTCGTTAGCACCTGGATCTATCAGATCTTGGGGTGATTTAGCACAAAAATTCTTTGCAAAATATTTTCCACCATTAAAAACTGCGAAGATTAGAAATGATATTACATCTTTTAATCAATTTGAAGGGGAATCTATTTATGAAGCATGGGAAAGATTTAAAGAACTCTTAAGAAAGTGTCCACACCATGCTATACCAGATTGGTTAATAACTCAAACTTTTTATAATTGATTTGTTGGGTCTCTTAGATCAATTATCAATGCCGCTGCTGGTGGTTCATTGATGTTAAATCCATTTCATGATGCTCATGCTTTAATTGAAGAGATGGCTACCAATAATTTTTCATAGCCTTCTAAGAGGGTGAATCCTAAGAAAGTAGCCAATAATCATGAATCTGATGTATTTACTTGTTAGCAAATCAAGTTGTTGCAATTTCAAGGAAATTAGACCAATTTGGAATGAATTTTTCTCAACAAATTTCCATGATTGAAAAAAATTTATTAGGCCAAATGAAGATTCTCAAGCATCATTAGAAACTTTGAATGTCATAAATAATAAGTAGAATAACCCATATTCAAATTATTATAACCCAAGTTGGAAAAACCATCCCAATTTTAACTCAAATAATAATTCGGGTGGTGATAATCAGCAATGGGGGAACAACCAAATAAACTCATTGGGAAACTGGAACAATCAAGGAAATAATAATTATAGATCTACTTATCCTCCAGGTTTCAACAGTAATACATAATTTAAGGAGAACAAGTTGTCTATAGAAGAAGTGGTGTTACAAATAGGAAATCAATTACAAATTCAAGGAGCTACAAGTAGAAATATTGAGAATCAACTTGGGAAAATAGTAAATTCATTAAGTAATAGATCCCAAGGAACACTTCCTAGTAATACTGAGTCAAATCCAAAAGGCCAGAATAAAGAACAAGTAAAAGTCATTCAAATTAGAAGTGGAAGAGAGTTAGAAGTTAGGGTTCAAAAAGAAATTGAAGTAGAGAGAGAAGAAATTGAAGGATCAAAAGAGGACGCTTCGAAAGATTTTGAAAGACCTATTTCTCTAGTAAAAATTGATTTGGAAAAACCACTACCTCCATTTCCTAAGAGACTTCATCAGCGAAGTTGGATATGCAATTTTCAAATTTTCTGAAAATATTTAAGAAGCTTACAAATAATATTCCATTTTCTGAAGTCTTAGAACAAATGTCAAGCTATGTAAAGTTTATGAAGGATATTCTCAACAGGAAAATAAATTTTAAAGATAATGAGGCTGTTGCACTTAATGAGGAGTGTAGTGCTATAATTCAAAAAATGCTTCCTGAAAAGCTTAAAGATCCTAGTAGCTTTATAATTTCATGTGCAATACGAGACAATTTTTTTTAGAAAGCTTTAAGTGATTTAGGTGCAAGCATTAAACTTATGTCATTAGCACTATTCAAAATATTGGGATTAGGAGAAACAACCCCTATTATTGTAACTGTGCAGTTAGCAGATCATTCGCTAATATGCCCTAAAGGAGTTATAGAAGATGTCCTACAAAGTGGATCAATTTATCTTTCCTGTTGATTTCATTGTACTGGATATGGAGGAAGATAAAGAGATACCTATCATTTTGAGGAGAATCAATTTATCTTTCCTATTGATTTCATTGTGCTAGATATGGAGGAAGATAAAGAGATACCTATCATTTTGGGGAGACCTTTCTTATGCTAGATATGGAGGAAGATAAAGAGATAACTATCATTTTGGGGAGACCTTTCCTAACCATAGGGAGGAAGATAAAGAGATACCTATCATTTTGGGGAGACCTTTCCTAGCCACAGGAAGAGCAAAAATAGATGTGCAGAAAGAGGAATTAACGATGTGCATCAATGATCAAACTGTTACTTTCAATATTTCAAGATCAATAAAATATCCTGTAAAAGGTAAAGATGATGAATGTTATAAGATGGATGTTATAAGATATCTAAGTGAATGTCATTTCAAAACAAATTATGAAGAAAAATCTAAGGAAAGAAATTTGGAACACGAGAAAGAAGAGGAATTTGATCGATGTGAAGAACTTTTTAAGGAAGATTCAAACTATGTTCGAGAAATTTTTGAAATTTTTGACACGATAGACAAAGATAAATCATTTTTTCCATCAATTGAAAAGCCTCCACAACTTGAGTTGAAGTTACTTCCTCAACATTTAAAATATGTCTTTTTAGAAGATTCCTCTACTTTACCAGTTATAATTTCCTCATAATTACCTATTGATAAAGAAGAAAGGTTGATGAAAATTTTGAAAAATTTTAAGAAAGCCATTGGATGGGCAATTACTGATATTAAAGGAATCAGTCCTTCAATTAATATGCATAGATTTCATATGGAAGAGAACTACAAACCCAGGGTTGATCCTCAAAGGAGACTGAATCCTGTTATGAAAGAAGTTGTTAAGAAAGAAATTTTAAAGTGATTAGATGCTGGAATTATCTACCTTATTTTAGATAGTTCATGGGTTAGTCCAATTCACTGTGTTCCTAAGAAAGGAGGAGTAATTGTAACTGTGAATGAACATAATAAATTAATACCTACTAGATAAGTTATTGAATATGCATTGATTATAGAAAATTAAATCTTGCCACTAGGAAAGATCATTTTCCATTACCCATTCTAGATCAAATGCTGGATTTTGATTATAGAAAATTAAATCTTGCCACTAGGAAAGATCATTTTCCACTACCCTTTCTAGATTTTATAGAAAATTAAATCTTGCCACTAGGAAAGATCATTTTCCATTACCCTTTCTAGATCAAAAATCTTGCCACTAGGAAAGATCATTTTTCATTACCCTTTCTAGATCAAATGTTGGATAGACTAACTGGGCATAAATACTATAACTTTTTGGATGGATATATTGATTATCACCAAATACAAATATCTTCTGAGGATTAAGAGAAAACAATTTTTTCTTGTGCTAATGCGACTTTTTCTTTTAGAGGGATGCCCATTTCGTTTATGTAATGCCCCTACTACATTTCAAAATTGTATGAATGAAATTTTTTGTGATTTAATTGAAAAAGGGATTGAAGTCTTTATGGATGACTTTTCAGTGTTTGGAACATCTGTCCTTTGGTTTATGTAATGCCCCTGCTACATTTAAAAGATGTATGATGGCAATTTTTTGTAAGTATTTATGGATGAATTGTATGAATGAAATTTTTTGTGATTTAATTGAAAAAGGGATTGAAGTATTCATGGATGAACTTTTTAATGTTTGGAACTTCATTTGACTCATGTTTAGAACATTTATCTAAAGTTCTTAAGCGTTGTGAAGAAATAAATTTAGTCCTTAATTAGGAAAAATGCCAATTATGGTAGCAGGAGGAATTGTACTAGGTCATCAAATATCAAAAAATGGTATGGAAGTAGATCCTGCTAAAATTCAAGCGATCGCTAATTTAGCTTACCCAACAAATTTAAGGGAAATTAGGAGTTTTTTAGGACATGCTGGATTCTACAGGCGATATAGTTAAGACTTTTTAAAGATTGCTAAGCCTTTATGTCATTTACTGGAGAAAGAAGCAATGTAAATTTTGATAAGGAATGCCTAAAAGCTTTTAATTTATTAAAAATAAAATTAATCACTAAACTAATTATAGTTTCACCAAATTGGGGAAAACCTTTTGAATTGATGTGTAATGTTAGTGATTACGCTATAGAAGTTGTTTTAGGACAAAGATATGATAAATTTTTCAAAGTAATTTACTATGCTAGTAAAACTCCTAATGAAACGCAATCAATTTTACAATAATTAAAGAAGAGTTATTAACAATATTATATGATTTTGATAAAGTTAGATCATATTTAATTGGAACTCATTATGTAGTGCATACTGATCGTTCCACTATTAAGTACTTAATGAAAAAGAATGATGTTAAACCTAAACTTATAAGATGGATTCTTCTTTTACAGAATTTGATTTTGAAATAGTAGATCGAATAGGGACTGAAAATCAAATTTCTGATCATTTGTCCAGGCTTGACTTAGAAAAACCACTATGTTTTGAAAATGAAATTAATGAACATTTTCCAAATAAAAAATTGTTCACTATTAATGCGTGGCGTGTTCCTTGGTATGCCGACATTCTGAACTTTATTTATTAGCGATATTATACACTATGGAATGACATATCAACAAAAGAGGAAATTTATTTCTGAAACTAAGACTTATTTTTGGGATGACCTATTTTTATATAAACAAAGAAAGGATCTAATTATTCGAAGATGTGTACCATTAGAAGAAACTTATGAAATTATCCAAAAATATCATAATTCTAATTTTTGGGGATATTTTGGTGTTGAAAAAATAGCATACAAAATTTTAAAATCTGGATTCTATTGGCCTACAATTTTTAGAGATATTAATGCTTATATCAAAATCTGTGATAGATGTCAATGAGTAAGCAATATTTCTAGAAGAAAAGAGATGCCCCTCAATTATATGCTAGAAGTTGAAATATTTGATGTTTGGGGATTTGATTTCATGGGACCATTTATACCATCTTTAAAAAATTTATATATTTTGTTAGCAGTGGACTAAGATACAAATGGATAGAACCTGTTGATTTAGTAAAAATCATACTATTCCATATCTTTTAAAGTTTAGATGAAAGAGCGCTACACCTCAAGCCATGCATTTACTTCGAGAGATAAACACATAACATTATAGTGAGGCTCAATCAATTAAATTAAAAAATGTATGACATTCATTTGGATTGCAAAACCTTTTTTTTTATAAGCCAACAAGTTCCCATATTTAACATGGAAAAATAAATAAGGTTTTATTAAGCTGGGTCCTTGAAAGTTTCCTATAAAAGCAAGCCCTTATAGTTAATTATATCTTAGATAACCGAAGTCACCTAAGAAAACTCTTGATAAAAATCACAAGATATTATCTTTAAAGAGGTCAAAGGATTAGGACTTTTTAATGAGATCGAACAAAGAGGTGTGAAATGGAAATGACTCAAATTTGGAACATTTATTTGAAATCGAAAAGAAGATAAACTAGAGGATGTCACAGATCATGAGGAGAACCTCGATAACTTCCCAAGCTATCCTATAGTTTGGCTTCAAAATAGAGGAAATTATTTAATTGTTTCATCCTGCCAATTTTATTATTTAGGGCTTACATTCGTGTGAAACGATCACACAAATAGCGTGGAAGATATAAGGATTTAGACCACGACGAACGATAACCTCAGAGTTCTAAAGCGAGTTAGGGCTTATATTGTATAGCAGAGCCATACAAAAGCCTAAAGAAAAATTTAGGATTTATGTCTAACTAGGCGGACAACCTCAAAATCTTATGGCTTGTTAGTTAATTCTAAGGAATGGTTTAACTGGTGTAGACATGTTTTGCTGTTGAAGATGGTCGTGTTGCCCACAATGCTAGCTCCAAGGTCCTCGTCGTAGTAATTCTAAGTTTCCTAATGTGTCAAGTCATGATGTCAAATCAAGTGTTCCCTAAGGTTATGTTTATTTAAAAATTATGGGGAATGTTAAAGTTGATTAGAGCAACATTGATTAGGTTCTTATGGTTCCCTCATTCAGGCACCATTGTTTTCTTTCAGAATCACTTAGTCTAAATGAATTTACTAAACCCAATTTAATGCATTCTGTACTTTCATTTAGACCATGGGAAATCTTGTTAGCAATAGTAGGTTACCTCCTCCAAGGGATTCCCGATCATCTGATAGAGATGTTTTAATTTAGTTGCAATTTTTATTTTGTTTTGTTTGTGATTAAATTTTAAGTTGTCTTATATTTTGACTGTTGTGGCGGAAGAATTTTATCTTGTTTATTTTCTTTTAGTTTTTTTTTTGACATGCATGGTGATTTTAAGCATTCAAGCAAGGAACAAGTAGTACAAAAAAGTAAATGCAATAACTTAAAAGCGTACCTATCGATTTTTCCCGCTCCTCCACCTAAAAGATCAGCTTTGACAATATGTATATAATTTTGCAAGGAATTCAAATTACAGAAGTAGATGAAGGTATAGCTGTCAAACCTCAACTTATGACTTTATTAAGTCTCAGAAGATCTTAGTGGATGATTTTAGAACAAAATATAACAAGTTCAATTTTCCCTTCAAAATATTCAAGTGATTTCAAAGTGCTTGGAGCATAACCTCGAACCACTTTGAAGATTTTTTGAAATATTTTGAGATCATTTTGAACTTATCATGTTTTTTTATTAATCATCCAAGGTTAAGCTAATTTTATCCCATTACATAAGGAAACTTGATGTTCTATTTATCCCAAGGTGAGAACACTCAAAGTGTGTGGATGCATCTAAGGAAAATTTGAGTCATTAAAGGTTTTAGTACCCAAAGTTGAAATCAGGCTTGTAGTGTAAAAATGTGTTAATCATCAATCATGTTATATTTTAAGTCCAATCAAATGAGTTTAAATGTCAAGCCTAGGTGGCTACCAAGCCCTGAACAATTACAGTAAGTGAAATGGTAACTTAGGAATTTTGATTTAAATGACATGCATTCTTATTGAAATATCATATTGTCATCAATTATGGGATTAAAATTAATGAAATAGTATTTTTCTAACTTGAACGCATCACTTGAAAATCATTTAATTTTGATTGACTTCCAAGTTATGATAATTAAAAAAATTACAATTTTTTTCTTATTATAGAAAAGGTAATAAGTGAGTTCCAATCATCCAAACATATTTATTAGGATCAAAATTACCCATATTTCCTTTGATTAATCCTAAACCTTTTTTATGGCACCAAATTCTAAAGTTACTCATTTGTCTTTGAGGCCCTTCACCTCATAACTCATTAATGAAAATTCAAATGACTTTGAGAATACTTTTCTTAGAGTGTCTTATCCATGGGTCAATTAAAACATCAAAGAAGAAAATGTGGATTTCAAAATTTAATTTAATTTAGATAATTATTTAAATTTAGAAAGTAGCATTTTCAAAATTGATTTACTTAATTATCCAAAATAAAGTTTTTATTTATGTAAAAAATATTAGAGGCCCCCTTAGGTCAAAGAAATACCTAAAAAAAATTTCATCTTTTTTTTGAATCAAATCTTTAATTAATTATTTATTGATTTTTATTATTTAATTTGAATGGAAAAGATGTTTTATTTACAAAAATTATCTTTTATATTTTTATTAAACCTCTCTTAGTCCAAAGAAATTAGACAAACAAAATTTCAAATTTTTATGATTTTTAATTTATTTATTATAATCACTTTTAGTGAAAAAATAAGGAAAATTCATTTTTAAGATTTTAAAAAAAATTATTTTTAACTTAGAAAAATTAGGAAAAGTATTCAAATGAGTTCTATGTGATCAGTAAACAATTAGGCACATTTTATAATATTTTTATATTTTTAAGATTTTTAATTATTTTGAATTCAAAATAAAGCTCAAAAATCAAGTATTTTCTCCAAAATAAATTTTATTTTTCCCAAGTGTATTTAATTTAATGTAATTATTTTTGTACAAAAATATAAGGTTTCTTATAAATCAACTTTACTACCGAAACCTAGTCAAATAATTTTTAAATTTTTACAGTGAGTAAACATGATTTTTATACACAGTGTGCAAATAACTTTTTCAATTTTTTTATTAGTATTTAATTCACATAAATTAAATCAAGAATATATATTTAATTAACTATAAAAATGTACAAAATAATTCAAATCATCATGACATTTTTCCTAAGCTTCTCTAACCATAGAAAACCTACTAAAATTTTTCTCATAATTTTCCAAGTGATATTTAATTTATATAATTAAATAAGTCAAAATATCCATCTGATACACCAAAAATATATGCATTTTTAGACCCATATTTTATACTTATTTTTGGTGATATTGCACTTTAATGGAAGGTATTTTGATGTTTTCTTGCAGGTTGTTGATTTTCAGGGCTTAAAACAAAAAGGATGAAATTTGGAGTTAAAATGACTTTTTTCAAGAAAAGCTCAGTGCCTAGGGCAACGCTGACAGCACAGAACAAATTAGCGTAGAGAATTTTTACTCAGCGTCGACAGTGCCAGACCAGCGCCGACGGTGTCAAAGGCGGTGCAGACCCCGTTTCTAGAAGTTTCGATGTATTTGGATGATTTTTTAAAAATTTTTTGGAGGCACCGCTTGGAGAACCGACCTTGGGCTCTATTTGGGGTCGAATTTCATCAGAAAAAGCGCTCCTCTACGTTTTTCACTCCTCTACTTTCACTTTTTGCACCACATCATTCCATTCCACTTTCATATTGGAGTCGATTAATGATTTTTCTTTTATAGTTTAGAGTTTTTCTAGTGAGATTTAGTATGAAACTTTTTGTAAAAGTGTTGGAGAAGGAGAAAAGTGAGAGATATCTTGTTCCTGCATTTCTAAGAAAAGGCTACAAAGGATTTGCTTTGAGAAAGAGTTTTCATATAAGTATTATTTATTTATCAGTATTGTATAAATTTTCTTTTATATATGAAATTTGTGTTTTGTTATTTCTTTCTCATGAATTATAACTAGTTCCCTCTATCTTTATCCCTACTATGAGATATGATGAAATGAAGAGATAATACGAACGTGCCAATATTAAATTGTAAAATAAATTGTGATGATTTTCCAACTCCGAACTTAATTTACTTTTCGATCTGACCAATTAATTTGTTAAAATGTGTTGTGAAACATATGATCCGGGAAATGGAGTATGAGTTCTACAACAGAGTAAGGATCACATTTGATTCCATGAAGGATAACATCGTTTATGGAATTAAGTGCAAATAAATAGGGAAATATTCTTTTTTGGGTGTAGAGTTGGAGAACATTTAAGGTGACAGACTAAAATCTTCAATTCAGCCTTAGTGTTTAAAAACTGAAGCGAGAGCTGCTAGCCTTCAGGTGAACGGAAGTGGGAGCTCTTGAGTGGGAGTCGGTATCCTCCTAGCCTAGCCACGAATTTAGGGACTAAACACTAAGATTAGCTAATGATTTTTTATGTACTGTATCAGGATAGAGAATTAAAATTGCTCCTATTTGGCACAATACATATTACAAACATTTATCTCATCTCATTTTACCATAGCCTCATTGTAATGGGAAGGATGCTTTTTCACATAAGAATCTCTATTACATGAAAATAGTTAATAGATTAGTATTTACTATTTTAAATTTTGCATATTTGATCTGATAATAGTTTAAAATTTTAATTTTGGTTACATCTCAACAATTGAAATTAGTGATAGTGATTTCAATTGACTTTCTGTGAATTTCCTAGCAAATTTTTCATTCCAAATTTAAACCTTCCCCATAGGATCGATATTTGGCGCTTAAATAGAAAGTCCATTATTACTTGATAATGATATGTATACTTGTGTAGAATCTGAATATTAATTGATTATATTTAACTAAATTTTACACAATCTGTCGCAACAAAAAAGTCGGATCAAGTTTTTTGTGTCGTTCCGTGAGGAAAATAACGGTTGAATTAAATAGTTTTGATAAATTAAGAAATTTAGAGATAATGTATGTACCGTAAAAAATTATTATTATTAAAAAAATAAAAAAATTTTAAAATCAAAAATCCAAAAAGAATTATTTTTATTAGAGTGTTTTAATTTGCTTACTTTATTTGTTTATGCAAAATATTGGATCTGAAGATTTAGTACCTTACGATTTAGAATTAGAATGTACTATTAGAAGAATTCAAAAACAACAAAGAAAAATTAAAAATTTACAAGAAATAGCGAATAACTTACATAATCCAATAAATGAAAATCGACAAAAACCTTTAAAAGATTATGTGAATCCGACAGCAGATGAACATCACTTGACTACTGCTAATTCATTTGAGCTTAAACCTGCTATTATTCAAATGGTACAAAATAATCTGTTTGGAGGATCACCTACTGAATATCCTAACTTACATCTTGCTAGTTTTCTTGAAATTTGTGCTACGTTTAAATATGACGGGGTGTCTAATGATGATGTTAAGCTTAGAAATTTTCCTTTTTCATTAAGGGATAAAGCCAAGGATTGGTTAAATTCTTTAGCACATGGATCTATTAGAACTTGGGGAGAACTATCACAAAAATTCTTGGCTAAATATTTTCCACCTTCGAAAACCATTTAGCTTAGAAATGATGTTACATCTTTATGTCAGTTTGAAGGGGAATCGATATATGAAGCCTGTGAAAGAATTAAAGATCTTCTTAAGAAATGTCCACATCATGCTTTTACCAGAATAGTGTATAATTTAAACATTTTACAATGAATTAGTAGGATCACTGAGATCTTTTATAGATGTTGTTGCGGGTGGTTCATTAATGTCAAAAACTTTTGATGAAGCATATTCTTTAATTGAAGAAATGGGTACTAAAAATTTTTAATGGCCCTCTGAAAGGTTAAATTCTAAGATAGTAGCTAGTATTCATGATTCTGATGCAATGTCTATTTTAGCATCTCAAATTGCTGCTTTTTTAAAAAAGATTGATCAAATGAGAATGAATTATTCTCAAGTACCCCCCAGTATTAGAGGAAAATTCACTAGGACAGATTATTGATACTCAATCATCTTATGAAACTTTAAATGCTATAAATAATTAAAATAACAATCCCTATTCTAACTATTTTAACCCTGGTTGGAAAAATCACCCGAATTTTAGTTGGAATAATTATAATAATTTGGTGAATCCATCCAGAAATCTAAGCAATCAAGGAAATCCTAATTTTTGACCTTATTATCCTCCGAGATGTAACTCCAACTCTAACCCACAAGTTAAGGAAAAGAAGTTAATGATGGAAGAAGTAATGTTGAATTTGGGAAATCAAATATAGAATAAAGGGGCTGCTATTAGAAATATTGAAAATCAGTTAGGACACATTGCTACTGCACTTATTAAAAGACCTTTTGGAATTCTTCCAAGTAGTGTGGAAATTAATCCAAAAGATCAAAATAAAGAGAAAATTAAAGTTATTCAATTACGAAGTGGAAAAGAAGTTGAAACAAGGATTCAAAAAGAAATTGAAGTTGATGAAGAAAAGGAAAAAATGGAAAACAATCAACAGGAAAATGATCAAAGACAGAGCCCTGTAGAAAAATAACCACCTTTATTTCCTCAAAGACTGAAATAGAAGAATAAAGATAAACAATTTACAATTTTTCTGAAAATCCTTAAGAAGTTAATGATAAATATTTCTTTTGTTGAAGCTTTGGAATAAATTCCAATTAATGTCAAATTTATGAAGGTTGTATTAAACAAGAAAAGGAAGTTTACAGATCATGAGACTCTTGCACTTAATGAAAAGTGTAGTGCTATTATTTAGAAAAAGCTTCCTAAAAAATTAGAAGATCCTAGTAGTTTTACTATACCTTGTGCAATTGGAGAAAAGTTTTACGGAAAAGCTTTATGTAATTTAGGATCAAGTATCAATCTTATGTCTTTATCAATTTTTAAATGTTTAGATTTGGGAGAATTTTCCTCTACTACTGTAACTCTTCAGTTAGCTGATCGATCAATAACATATCCAAAAGGAGTTAAAGAAGATGTGACTGTAAAAGTGGATAAATTTATTTTCTCTGTAGACTTTATAGTATTGGATATGGAGAAAGATAAAGAGATTCCCATTATTTTAGGGAGACCATTTCTCGCAACAGAGGAGCTGTAATAGAAGTGCAAAAAGGAGAATTATATATAGAGGGTTAATGATCAAGAAGTGAAATTTAATATAGCAAAAGCTATGAAATATCCTGCAATAGTAAAAGATAATGAATTTTTTAGGATGGAAGTAGCAGATTATCTAAGTAATGAGCAGTTTAAGAATGAATTTGAAAATAAATTAAAGCAAGGAGAAATTTTTTATGCTGAAAATAAAGTAAAAGAAGAAGATTTAGATTATATTCAGGGCAATTTTGAAGTATTAGACTTGCTAGAAAATGATAGTAAAAATATTATTCCTTCAAGTATTAAACCACATGAACTTGAATTAAAGATATTACCTGCCCACATGAACTTGAATTAAAGATATTACCTGCCCATTTAAAACATATTTTTTTAGGATAGTCATCTACATTGTTTGTTATTATATCTTCTGAGTTAACTGAAATTCAGGAACAAAAGTTGATAGAGATGTAGAAAAAGTATAAAAAGGCTTTTAGATGGACTTTAGTAGATATTAAAGGAATTAGTCCTTCAATTTGTATGCATAGAATTTTATTAGATGAACAGTATGAACCTAAAGCGGATCCTCAGAAAAGATTAAACCCAATAATGAAAGAAGTTGTTAAAAAAGAGATTTTAAAGTGGTTAGATGTTGGAATTATATATCCTATTTCAGATAGTGCTTGGGTAAGCCCAGTTTGCTGTGTTCTAAAGAAAGGAGAAGTGACTGTTGAAGGAAATAAGAAAATGAATTAAAACCATGTCAGCACTATTTTGGTTAAGGAGTTGCCCATATGAAGCTGTCGGTCACCGAAATCGAAATCCCGTCGTCTGCTTTGGAAGGACGTTTAAGTTTAGAAAATTATGAAATCAAACAGACCCCATATTTTATATCTTAAACGAAAGAGCGCTATACCTCAAGTCATATATCTATCCTGAAGGATAAACACAGGACTTAAGGATGAGGCTAGATCAAATAAACTAAGAAATATATGACATTTGTTTGGTCTGCAAAACTATTTTATTTGCCGATAATTTCCCCTATTTAATATGAAGAATTAAATATGGTTTATATTAAGCTGGGTTTGAGAAAAGCTTCCTATAAGGGCAAGCCCCTATAGTTAATTACATCTTAAATGACAGAAGTCATCTAAGAAAACTCTCGATAAAAATCAAGAAATATTATCTTTAAAGAATTCAAAGGAAAGGACTTTCTAATGAAATCGAACAAAGAGGTGTGAAAGGGGAATGGTTCAAATTTGGGACATTTTTATTGTAGAATCCAAAGGAGGAAGAGCTAGAGGATGGCATGGATCCAAAGGAGAACCTCGGTGACTTCCCAGTCTATCATATTATTTGGCTTCAATTTAGATGAAAAATTATTTGATTGTTTCATCAAAAAAATTTTATTAATTTAGAGTTTACATTTGTGGGAAGCAATCACACAAATAGCCTGAAAGATATGAGGATTTAGGTCGCGATGAATGACAACCTCGAAATCCTAAAACTGGTTAAGGCTTAGATTGTACAGCAGAGCTATACAAATGTCTAAATATGAGGTGGGGATTTATGTTGCATAAGCAGACAACCTCAAAACCCTATGGCTTGGCTGTCTAATTCTAGGGAATGAATTGGTTTAGCTGTTGAAGACATGTTTTGCTATTGAAGATGGTCGTCCTACCCACCATGCTAGCTCCAAGCTCCTTTCCGTGATGAGTTTGAGTTTTTTAGGGTGTCAAGTTTTGATGTCAAATCAGGTGGCCCTATCGTTTTAGTTCTTTAAATTTTCATGGGGAATGTCAAAGTTGATTAGAGCGACACCGGTTAGGATCCCATGATGCCCTCATTCTAGCACCACTTTTTTCTATCAGATTTACTTAGTCCAATTGAATTTACTAAACTCAACTTAATGAGTTCCATAATTTCATTTATACCATAGGAAGCCTTGTTAGCAACCGTAGGTTACCTCCTCCGACGGATTCTCGATCATCAAATAGAGACGTCTTAATTTAGTTGTAGTTATTGTTTTGTGTGATGTTTTTTATTAAATTTTGAGTTTTTTTTTATATTTTGAATGTTGTGGAGGTCAATTTTATCTTGGTTGATTTCAATTTTATTTTTTATTTTGGTTTTTTGGCTACCCTGATAGGTTTAGTTTTCATGCAAGGTGGCATCATTGTTTAGCATGCAAGTTTTACAAGTATAAAAAGTACAAGAAAGACAGCATTGTAAACTATAAAAAGCGTGTCTGGCGAGTCTTCTCGTTCCACCACCTGAAACTTAAAATGCATGTGAGGGTAGTTCATGTAGAGGCAGAAAAGTAGGGTTTTGGTAGTTTTCCTAAACCTATGACATACCTTGGTGGGTCCTTAGGAGTTTAACTAAGGATGATTTTATTAAGCAAAGCATATTAAGTTTAGTAGACCTCTGAGGTAGCCAACATGTTTGGAGGAAGAAGCAGGTCCATGCTTCCCTCTTATCACCTAATGAAAAACCTTGAGCTAATTTAAACTTATTATGTTGCTTAATAATTCATCTTATGAATGCCCTAATGCTCAATGAACATTGATGTCATAATTATCCTTAAGAGTGGGGTAATTATCAATTATAATTTAATTTTAAAGATTATGTGAATGAAGACCCTTAAAGGGGGCAAGCTTGTGTCGTTGGAATACTTAGCCAAGTTTTGGTTCTAATTGGGCTTGTGGTGTTTTAAAGATCTTAAATTTTTGTTATTTTTGCTTTTCTAATCTTCATTTAATCACTCTTGATTTAACTTAGTTCACTA
Organism: Phalaenopsis hybrid cultivar; assembly: GCA_002079205.1. Taxonomy (NCBI): domain Eukaryota; kingdom Viridiplantae; phylum Streptophyta; class Magnoliopsida; order Asparagales; family Orchidaceae; genus Phalaenopsis; species Phalaenopsis hybrid cultivar. Next base: position 136,345 of record JXCR01126811.1, on the reverse strand, counting down.
CTAAGCCCTTAAGACCTAGGTGAGTGTCTTAATTAATTTGGAAAAGGTTGAGTTTTAGGTGATCATGATTCATTATTTTAATTTCATTTAAAAATCAAATAGGGGTATTAAATTGATTAATTAATGACTTCAAAATTCATGCCCCTAAATCCTAGGTTCATTTAATTTTAATAAACTTCCAAAATTTAATAATTTAGTGATTTATTAATTTATCCTTTTAATTAGGAAAGTAAGGTTGATTTCTACTAATTAATCCCTTATTAATTTCAATCATCCAAACAAGCTGATTAAGATCACAGGTTGCCCATTTCCCTCCTTGAATTAAGCCTGAATTTTAAATAAGGCCAAATTCCTAAAATTATACTTTTACCCCTAAGGCTCTAACACTTCATGATTTGTCAAATTCAAATCAAATGACTTTGAAATTTGTATACTACCTCATTCATCGGTCAATCAAGAAATCAAAGGAGAAACTGTGATTTTTCAAAATTTAATTTAATTTATATAATTTTTTTATTGCAAAAATGGGATTTTTCAAAGAAAATTTGCTAACTTGACCACAGTGAAGCCTAATCACTTGAATTTTTATTGAAGGTAGACCTAGACTAAAGAGCCATTTGGACAAAATTTCATGATTTTTTGAATTTTATTTGAATTACTATAATTATTTTAAATTCTAGGGTATTTATTAAACATAAAATCTTTTAAAAGGGGAAAATTAAGTTTTGTATTTTTGAAAAATCTCCTTGAGGTCTGAGAACCTAAGGAAGCAAATTTTATATTTATCTGGTTTTTCTTTGATTTATTGGAATTATTTTAGTGTAAATCCATTTTTTAACCTTTAAAAATTATTTTATGCTTCAAAATACAATATCTTTATTTAGAAAATCAGGAAAAATATTCCAATTGCTTCTAAATGATTGGAAACTAATTTAAAACATTTTCATGAATTTTATTATTTTTTTTATTTTTATGAATTTTTAATTATTTAAATATTTAAAATGGGCTTAAAAATGAAGTTTTTATTTTAAACACCATTTTATTTTTATAAAATTCCCTGATCATAAAGAACTCAAAAAATAAGTTTTCAAAATTTTTTGAGTTATATTTTGATCATTAAAAATCATTTTAGTGCCAAAAAGGATATTTAACTTGAAAAATCAATTTAGGCCATCAAATGAACTCAAAATGCTTTGAAATTATTATGGGGAGTTCTTTGGACCTTAAACAACCGTGGAGATCAAAAATCAAGTCATTTTTATGTTTATGTTTTCTAAAATTAATTACCTTAGTGTTTTAGTAGGCAAAATTAGGTTTATTTTGAATGACTTGGCTCATAAGAAATTTTCCTAAAAGTTTTCTGGTCATCATAAACCTTTTAAACTTTTCTTTGATTTTTCTAAGCAACATGCTATTTATTAAGATTAATTTAAGAAAATAAAGTACATAAACTTGAAAAAAATGGATCTCCGTTTAGAGGTCTTCTCTGGCTTTGGAAAAATCAAGGAATGTTCCCCTTGACAGAGGCTACAACATACCAAAAATTCAAGCTATGGTGAAATTCCTATATGCATGGAAAATCAAAAGACACCTAACACTGATTGATTTTTTAAAAATAAAATATGCATTAATTAGACACAAAATTTATTTCACATTGTTCTCTTTTGTTTATTGAGCAAGAGGGTATTTTTATTTTTCTTTTGTGATTTTTCTACACTAAGATATGGATTTTTCAAGTTAAGCGTCATTTTTCTGAATTTTTTAATTCTTTATTTATTTATTTAAATGTGTGGTGCCACATCATCCAAGGCAGCTCTGAAGCTCCACGCGGCACGCTCCTGTTCGACGCCGCCATCCACTTCAGCGCTGACTCGGCCCGCGGTTTATGTCCCGAAGCACTGTAAGGCTTCATCTTGACCATTTATCTGATACACGCTTCATCGAACAACGCTCTGTCATCATCCCCGATAGCCTAGCAAGAGAACTGTTCATCTTTCAAGCTTGATATCTCCTCATTTCTCAACCAAATTAAGTGAATTTTTTTTTTAAATGCTCGTTTAGACTAGCGGAACATATCCATACAGTTACTATGCCATGAAATTAAGCCCAAGAAAATTGAGAATCAAAAGAAGCTTGGAAGGACAAGTAGCTCAATACCTTGGCTCTGAGAAGGGAAGCTTCAATCAAAGATGCTCGGCATGTTCGTTGAGGTCCAAGGAGGCTAAAGATTGAGCCTCGTGTTGTGGTGTAAGGTCTAGGTATGAATTCGACCAAGCTCGATTTTAGGTGTTAGTCTAGAGCTATGTTAGGGGCTCTTTCAGAGGGGTATTTGATAGGGCTTTGCCTTCTCTTATTGTTTTGAAGGTGTGGGCACAAGTAATTGGAGTTTAGTGGAGTTTTAAGGGATGTTCTATTTTTATCCTAATTTTTGAGCTCAAAATTAGGGTTACACAAGAGGAATTAGGGCAATGAAGTTATTGGATTGCACTATGGAGGTCTTAAGGAAGCTCAGGGAGTAATTTGGAGGTACCCCTCTCATGGTCGTGGGGG
>JXCR01126811.1:79742-116557 GCA_002079205.1 Phalaenopsis hybrid cultivar | reverse complement strand
TCATTTCAAGAATGACTATATGTTGTAATATCAAGTCACTTAGAGTATTCAAATGATAGGAACTACATGAGAACACTACTAGTAAAAGATGTAAAATGTTGTAATATCAAGTCACTTAAAATATTCAAATGATAGAAACTTCATGAGAATATTACTATTAAAAGATGATATTCTATAAATATAAGTTCAGGAATGTAATTAGGTTTTCCCTTTAGAAAAGATCTAATCCATAAATATAAGTTCAGGAATGTATTTAGGTTTTCCCTTTAGGTAGGTCGAGAGATGTTAATCCATAAATATAAGTTCAGGAATGTATTTAGGTTTTCCCTTTAGGTAGGTCCAGTCCAAGAATGACTATATGTTGTAATATTAAGTCACTTAGAATATTCAAATGATAAGAACTTCATGAGAACACTACTAGTAAAATTAAGTCACTTAGAATATTCAAAAGATAGGAACTTCATGAGAACTCTACTAGTAAAAGATATAGATGTTGTAATATCAAGTCACTTAAAATATTCAAATGATAGAAACTTCATGAGAATATTACTATTAAAAGATGATATTCTATAAATATAAGTTCAGGGGAACTTCATGAGAACACTACTAGTAAAAGATGCTAATCCATAAATATAAGTTCAGAAATGTGTTTAAGTATTCCTTTAGGTAGGTCCAGTGTGAAGCCAATTTTTATTAGGCATCTCCTCAAGCTTCTCCTCACTTTTATATTTTTTTCTTTCTTTTCTTTTCTCATTTTCATTTGGATTGCTTTCAATCGTATATATATTTTTTTCTTTTCAGGGATTGTTATCAATCCTTTCTTTATCCTTTTGCAAGAGTGGATTACTATATCTGGATAGCCTTTAATGATTTTAACATCACCTTTCTTTCCCAGCATTCCTTTACCTTATAAATATTTCACAGCTTTTACATCATTGAGCCCCAATCTTTTCTTATCAAATGAATTTCCAAGATTCTTAATACTTCAAAATATAGTTTCCTTTACTTTAAATAGTGAACTATTGTCTTATTCTCTTCTACTAAATATTTTATTTACAAAATTAATTTTCATTACAAAAATATTCCTTTAAATCTACCATAATATTTAAATATCTACAAAATATAGCTCTCTGAATTAAATTCATTACATAAAATCATATTAATAATTTTTGAAAATATTTAAATTGAGAACATTTAATAGTTAATCTTTTTCTTCCCTCCCCCAAACTTAAATTTTTCAATATTTTGCAATTAATTCTATAAAATGTAGCAGGAAGAAAAAGTAAAAATTAAATCTACTTAGTGCTATAATATCCTATCAAATTCATATATATGCATAATCAGGATAGAATGACAGCATAAGAGAGTAAATCTAGCTTAAAACATGCATGCAATAATATTAAACTAAAAGGAAGTATATTCAATTTAAAATTTCATTTTTCTTCCTACCCCCAAATTTGATTTTTAGCTTGTATAACATTTAGTGCAGAAAATATAAGTAGGAGGAAAACAGTTTAGAAATTTCTATCAACCACAAATTTCTATCAAACACATCTACAATTATTTATTAGGATAGAAAACATGAGTAGAAAGTAAATCTAAACTAAACATGCCAGAATGAAATTAACTAAATAAAGTTCTAACTAGCATAACATGTATCATCATTAAAATATAAAAATGTTCTTCAATTCTTATATATTGTAACACAAACACAAACACAAACATACAAACAAGATAAATGAGATCAATTCTTTCTCCATCTCATCACATCTCACTAACTTCCAATTTCTAACAGAATCCCTATACAAATATATTTGGTTCTTATAAATGATTTTATAGATTCAAATCTCAAAGATAAGATTATCCCTAATATATTGGTTCTCGAGCTCCAACACCAGACATCACCATATCCCAATAATTAAGCACCCCTAGTAGTTATAAGGATAGTGTAAGATCATCCACAAGTTACTCATCTAATAGGTTCGCGACTCCTATCAAATGAAAACAAAGTCCAAGAAAGGAAGTAACAAAGTTAAGATGGAACTATCACTGTTAAAATTCACAATGTCTCTTATAAAACTCAAGTTTGGGTGAGACTCGAGTTGTAGTGGACTCGTCAATCCAACTACTACAAGAGAACATACAAGTATAACCATAATAAGACTTTAATGAATCATCTCTCTCATGACACACAAAAAGGAAATCAAAACACTAACAATCCAAACATCTACCAAACATCAAGCAAACATATCAGTCCACACTAAAGCAAACACAATACAACACTAACAATCATGACTCTTAAGCATACAAAATCAAACCACACAGATAACTATGGGTTGCCTCCTATAAAGCGCTTGGTTTAACGTCTCTAGCCCGAGAAATGATTCCGCCTGGATCAAAATTCCAATTAAGTAATCCTTGATCAATCGTCCAATCGTTTTTAGATCCAGGGATTACTATAAAATCCTCAATTTTTAATTTTTCATTAAGCTCTTCCTTTTCATATTGATTCTTATCATTTTTCCTCATATTTCTTTCTAGATCCAATATTCTTCTATTGATTTTCTTAATTTACATATTAATATCATCCTTGAAATTTATAAGAAATGGATCTTTATATGATAATTCATGATCTCCCAAAGTTTGGATCAGATTCTCTCTAGACAATTCAGATTCTAGATCAATATCTTCTATGTTACTCTTCTGTTTCAAATTATTTTCCAATTCTTCAGGAATTTCTTCCGTTGATCTTTCAATTTCCTTGTCCTTATCTCTCAACCCAAAGCTCTTTTGAAACAAATCCTCGAATTCTCTTCTAAATATCAGTTTAATAATTTTAAATTGCCCATAATTCATTTCCTTAGGATTTATCTCAGAGTCCCTAGGTAAAATCTCTGGGGGGGTAACTGTTAATTACATTAATAATCTGCCCCAGCATCAGAATCTCATTCATTTGGTTTGTATACCATGGAATATGCCATTCAGTGACTTTGAATAACTCTTTCATAGGAGATCTTTTACTGATTTCATCATTCAATTCAGGTTCATCTTGTGATTGAGTCGAATATGAAGATATAGAGACTGGTGGTGTATATGAATTCACCAAATAGGTAGGCTTTAAAATTGTATGAGGTAAATTCATTTTAAGGTCATGAGATTTTTCAACAGATGGAATTAAAAGTTTACTATTTTTGTTAACGTCCATCATTTCACACCTCTCCTGAACAACATACAGTCTTCTTTAAAACAACATTTTAGACTCATCATGAAAGCCCATTTTGATCTCATCTGTTAACTTATTTTCAAAACTCTTTTGGAAATGGTTTTTACTTAGATAAGCAATTTCATCCATCTGAAAACAATCATCATCATTTCTCTCTGCTGGATATTTCATAGCCTTTAAAACATCAAAAGTAGTTTCATGGTCATTAATATTCATAGTTAACTTTCCTTTTTGCACATCTATCATAGCTTGTCCAGTAATAAGAAAAGGTCTACCCAAAATAATGGGAATATCTTTATTTTCCTCCATATCTAATACAATAAAGTCCATAGGAAAGATAAATTTATCCACTTTAACAAGCATGTTTTCTATAACTCCATTTGGATAAATAATAGATCGATCAGCTAACAGAAGAGTTATAGTAGTGGGAGAAATATCAGATAAACCTAACCTTTTAAATATTAGATAGAGGCATCACATTAATGCTCGATCATAAATCACATAAAGCTTTTCCACATAATCTTTTTCCAATTACGCAAGGAATTGTAAAGCTACAATGATCTTTAAGTTTTTGAGGAAAATTTTTCTGAAGTATAAGGCTGCACTCCTCACTTAGTGCAACTGTCTCGTAATCCCCAAATTTTCTTTTCTTATTTAATATATCCTTCATAAATTTTGCATAACTTGGCATCTATTTCAAAGATTCAGCAAAATGAATATTTATTGTTAACTTCTTAAGTACGTCCATGAACTTTGAAAATTTTTTATCCAACTAATGCTGTCTAAGTCTTTGAGGAAACGAAGGTGGTGGTCTTTTTAAATTAATTTTAGTTGGAGATATTAATTTTTCCAGATCCTTCGAAACATGTTCTTCAAGTCTTTTAGCTGTTTCTCTCACAACATTTTTCTCTTTTCTAACCACATCATCTATCTCTCTTCCACTTTTTAATTAGACAATCTACTTGTTTATTAGTGTTCTACCACATCCTCTATCTCTCTTTCACTTTTTAATTGGACAACTTCTACTTGTTCATTAGTGTTTTCTGTAATCTCAATGTTGCTAGGAAGTGTTCCTTGGGGTCTATTGCTAAGTGAATTAGCAATTTGTACCAGTTGATTCTCTATATTTTTAATCACAGCACTTTGACTTTACAACTGGTTTCCCATTTGCAATACCACTTCTTCCATAGACATTTTCTTATTCTCAAATTATTGATCATTGTTAGAGTCCGGTGGATATGAAGGTCTATAATTTGTGTTCCCTTGTTTATTCCAACTTCCATTAGGATTTGCATGATTATTTTCCCATTTTTGGTTTCCACCGTCAGTAGTATGATTCCAGTTAAAATTAAGATGGTTCTTCTAACCTTGGTTGTAAAAGTTAGAAAATGGGTTCTTTATGGTATTTAAAGTCTCATATGATAAGTTAGAATCAATCATATGCTCTAATGAACTTTCCTCACTTACTGGAGTGAGTTGAGGCTGGTTCATTCCAAATTGGTCCAACTTCCTTGATATTGCAGCAACTTGAGATGCAAGTATTGTAATCACATTTGAATCATGAACACTGGCTACTTTTTTAGGATTTACCCTTGTAGAGGGCCATTGAAATTTGTTTGCATCCATATTTTCAATTAACACATACGCTTCATCAAATGGTTTTGACATTAATGATCCACCAGCGGTAGCATCAATTATAAACCTAAAGGATTATACTAACCCATTATAAAAAATTTGAATGATTAACCAATCAGGCAGAGCATGATGTGGACACTTTTTTAGGAGTTTCTTAAATCTTTACAAGGCTTCGTATATTGATTCTCCTTCATACTGTCAAAATGAGATAATATCTTTTCTAAGTTTAGTAGTCCTTGAAGGTGAAAAATACTTAGTTAGGAATTTCTGAGTTAACTCCTCCCAATTTTTAATAGAGCCAGGTGCTAATGAGTATAACCACATTTTAGCCTTATCCCTTAGTGAGAAAGGAAAAAGCCTTAGTCTAACAGCATCGTTTGACATACCGTTATAGCAAAATATAGCACAAAGTTCTATAAAATTTGATAAGTGTAAATAAGGATCCTCCAAAGGAGTTCCCTCAAATTGATTATTCTGCATTAGTTGGATAATCTCAGGATTTATTTTAAACGAGTCAGCTTCTATGATAGGGTTTTCTATACTTTAATGAATTTCATCTGTCGTAGGATTTACATAATCCCTCAATGAAGTATGATGATTTTCCAAGTTCTTATTTTGAAAGTTTTCCATTTCCATTTCTAGTTTTTCGAGTCCTCTTTGTATTTTTATTTTTTTCCTTTTTTCAAACTCGGGATCATAAGGCACAAGTCCTATAGATCCTTTGTTTTGCATACGCAACACAACAAATAATACATTAACAATTAAACAAATAACAAATGAATTATATTCAACACAACAAAAAATTTTCACGAACACCTTATTTTTCATAAAAAAAAATTTTTCTTTTTTTTTCACAACACTTTTTCATATAAAAACACTTTTCACACAAAACAGTTTTTACGACACTACAGTTTTCCAAGTCTAAGCCTAATTACTTCAACTAAAATTCTCCTAAAGTTCTTATCGAAGCTTCCCCAGCAACATCGCCAAAAACTTGACAACGACTTTTTATATACCTAAAAATACATGAATTTGACACCACTATTAGAAGATTTAAACCTTCGGAAACGGCACCACAAAATTGATGCAACTTTTAATATGCAAGAATTTATGAACCCAGATTTATATATTTATAATGATTTTGTAAACTCACAAACGCAAGTATACGTATCACTCAAATAATACAGGGCTCTAGTGGAGTCCCGTATATCGATTTCACAGGGAAGAGAGGTAAGAGGTCCTTAGTCAAATCCTAGTCTACTACAATTATTCTTTAGTTTGGAATGTCGATTAAAATGATGTTTTATCTAGCAACTATTCCTAAATGCAAGTGTTAAATGTAAAGATAGTAACTATAACTAAATGCAAATTTTAATTTTAAAGATAACCCCTTTGATAATTGATATAGTAACTATAACTAAATGCAAATATTAATTCTAAAGATAATCCTTTTTAGATGAATTGGTTTAATAACTACTCCTAAATGCAAATATTAATTCTAAAGATAACCCTTTTTGGATGAATTGGTCTGAAGGATTTTGAAAAACTACTATTCTTATGTAATGAATTGGATAATGTAAAGGAATGAGATGCATTAAATATTCTATGTACCAAATAGGAGCAATCCTATTCTTTACCCTTTAGTCCAGACATAAAGAACATTGACTAATCCTATGCTTATTTACTGAATCCGTGGCTATGCTGGGAGGATACCGACTCTAACTTTGGAGCTCCCACGTTCCCCTCACCTGAGGGCTACAATCTCCGCTTCAGTACTCAAATAAAAGAACCGAATTGGGGATTTTAGTCTCTCACCCTAAAATCTCCAATTCTACTCCATCAAAGTATATTTCCCTATTATTTGCATTCAACTCCCATGAACTTAACCATCCATGGAATCTGAATGTGGTTCTACTTTGTTGAGTATTGCACAGCTCTCTCGGGTCTTAATGCAATTACAACAAAATTTAACAATACAACAGACCTTTATTGTAATGTAAATAAAGTGCAAGTAAAAACCATCACATTGATGATTAAATCCACATCTAACATGCATCACAAAATCCTAAAGATGAATTCTACTCATTACAAAAGAAAAGTAAAATGAAAACAACGACATAATCTTCTCATACCATTATTTCCAAACAAGAAGAGAGAGTAAGAGAAGCCCAACACAAAGCACGAAGAAAACACAACGGAAACTTCATTTCAACAAAGCAAATCCACTAGATAAGTGTTTACAAAAATCAAAAGATAATTAAGAACACAATACTTAGCTTTTTCCCTTTAAAAGAAAGATGAATATCTCTCCCACAAAGTCTCCCGCTGATCCATGCAATGCTTGAACATCTCCTCACAAATTCTCTCAAAATCTTCTCTCCAATCTCTCCAAAAGGGTAGAAATCTACATTTCTACTCCTATTCTAAAAAACCCTTAACTTTCTCCACACGTTTCCTAACATTCCTCTCACAAAAACTCTTTTTCTAACCTAAATTAGTTTTTTTAAAGTGCAAGGACAAAGTTTGAAGAGTTGCCACAAGAATCCTTTCAAAAAGCATCCAAATACGTTGAATTTCGGCCCATAACAATCTCGAGCACCGTCGCCAGGCTTGAGGGCGCCGTCGACGGGCTTGAGGGCGCCGTCAGCGAGCTTTTCTGTCATTTATTGGTCTTCTTGGGTAAATCTCGCAGTCGGCGCCGTTTTGGGCGCCGTCGGCGAGCAAATTGCGCAGCTCCACCGTTTCGCTCCATTTGGCTCCGTTTTAACCCCGTTTCGCCCCATTTCAGTTGCGTTGTGTTCCTAACAGATAGCCCTACAAAATAAGCATGAAAAAAAAATTTCTTTAAAGTGTAATCTCATTCAAAAATATGTAAGAAGTGTAAAAGAGATTAAGCATCAAAAGACTTATCAAAATGTGAAAGGGTAAAATTTCATTTCTTGCTCGTTTTCACTCCAAATTGCACTGTTTTTGTTTCTTTTTGCTCTAATGACCATAATTCATCAAACCTACGATAAAACATCAAAAATACCCTTCTTTAAAGTGCAATATCATCAAAATCAATGTAAAATAGGTTAGAAAATCTCAACATATTTTCCTTTGGTTTCCTAATAGAGTAGATTGGTCCATTAGACTGGACAACGCATTATGGACTAACAGAACTGCTTATAAGACTCTTATTGGAATGAATCTTTACAGACTGACTTTTTGAAAGAATTGTCACCAGTAGAATTGGAGCATAAAACATATTAGTGATTAAAGAATTCAATTATAATTTGAAAGATGCTGGTGAGAAGAGATTGTTACAATTGAATGAATTAATTCAATTATAATTTGAAAGATGCTGGTAAAAAGAGATTGTTACAATTAAATGAATTGGAAGAATTAAGAAATGAGTCTTGTGATAACGATAAAATTTATAAGGAGAAACTAAAGTTATGGCAAGATTTGAAGATTAACTAAAAGAAATTTGAACCAGGATAAAAAGTTTTACTTTACAATACTAGGCTGAAGTTATTTCCTGGAAAATTGAAGTCTCGTTGGTTAGAACCCTTTACTGTGACTCAAGTTTATACTTACGGAGCTGTTGAGATTGAAGATCAGAAAACTGAAAATAGATTTAAATTAAATGAACACGGATTAAAATCGTATTTTAAGGGTAAAAGACCAAATTTTAAAGGGTTTTAATGATCAATCAACCTGAATGACACCTGAATAGGTCGGGCTGACGACGTTAAACCAAGCGCTTTATGGGAGGCAACCTATATTTATCTTTACTTTTATCACGATTATAGTAATTTTTATTTGAAATTATTGTTAGTTTGTGGTAGTATTAAGCTCCACTACTCTTATTTACCCTTGAATCATCATAAAAATTGGATCCATAGAGAAAAATTAGAACACATTCAGACCAGAGCGAAACTGTGAAAATTTTGCCTTGGGTGCCCACGATGCCCTCAACGCCGCCGACGGTGGATTTTTCTTGAGAGTCCAGGAAAAACTANGAGATCTGAGTAGTTTTCTCTGTCTTTCTCCTTGTCTTGAGATTTGTGAAATGTNAATTTAAACCTTCCCCGTAGGATCGATATTTGGGGCTTAAATAGAAAGTCCGTTATTACTTGATAATGATACGTATACTTGCTTAAAATTCAAATATTAATTAATTATATTTAATTAAATTTTACATAATCTGTCGCAACAAAAAAGTCGGATCAAGTTTTTGGCGCCATTGCGTGGGGAAAGTAACAGTTGGATTAAATTGCTTTGATAAGTTAAGAAATTTAGAGATAATATATATACCATAAAAAAATTATTTTTATTAAAAAAAATAAACAAAAATCAAAAATCCAAAATAAAAAAAGAAATATTTTTATTAGAGTGTTTTACTTTGCTTGCTTTATTTATTTATGTGAAATATTGGATTTGAAGGTTTAGTATCTTACGATTCAGAATTAGAATGTACTATTAAAAATATTTGAAAACAACAAAGAGAAATTAAAAATTTACAAGAAATGGTGAATAACTTAGATAATCCAATAAATGAAAATCGATAAAGATCTTTAAAAAATTATGTGAATCCGACAACAGATAAACTTCATTTAACTATTCAAAATCCTGATGTTGTTGCTAGTTCATTTGAGCTTAAACCTGTTATTATCCAAATGATACAAAATAGCCAGTTTGGAGGATCACCTACTAAAGATTCTAACTTATATCTTGTTAATTTTCTTGAAATTTGTGCTACAATTAAATATGACGGAGTGTCTAATGATGTCATTAGACTTAGACCTTTTTCTTTTTAATTAAGGGATAAAACTAAAGCTTGGTTAAATTTGTTAGCACCTGGATCTATTACAACTTGGGGAGAATTGGCTAAATATTTTCCACCCTCGAAAACCGCTAAGCTTAGAAATGATATTACATCTTTTTGTGAGTTTGAAGGGGAATCGATATATGAAGCCTACGAAAGATTTAAAGAACTACTTAGATACACCATGCTTTACCTATATTGGTTAATAATTCAAACATTTTATAATGGATTAGTAAGATGACTGAGATATATTATAGATGCTACTACGAGCGGATCACTAATGTGATGAAGCATATTCTTTAATTGAAGAAATGACTACTAATAATTTTCAATGGCCCTCTGAAAAGGTAAATCCTAAGAGAGTAGCTAGTATTCATGATTCTGATGCAGTGTCTATTTTGGCATCTTAAATTGCTACTATTTCTAAAAAAATTGATGAAATATGAATGAATTAATCTCAAGTAGCCCCAGTATTATAGGAGAATTCACTAGGACAGATTATTGATACTCAATCATCTTATGAAACTTTAAACACTATAAATAATCAAAATAATAATCCCTATTCTAACTATTTTAACCCTAGTTGGAAGAATCACCCTAATTTTAGTTGAAATAATTATAATAACTCGGTGAGAATCCGAAAATCTGAACAACCAAGGAAATCCTAATTCGGCCCACCTTTTTATTCCAAGCATTTGTCCGACTTGATCTTCTCCATCTATTGAATAAATGCACGATTAGATGGCTCTCCTTCATTGTCTCCAAGTGACCTAAACCGTGAGCCATTCACACTAAAACCTTAAGATCTCGAGCTAGACTCAACCAAATCACATGGGGTTTGTTTCTAAATCTTAATCTATTTTAGATGAACATATGTATATAGCTTACATGGTATGAAATATTGTAAATACATATAGAGAATCAAAATAGTCTCGGATGAGGTTCAATACCTTTATCTGAGAGGGGAGGCCACAATTAGATGTTTGTGACAGCTTTGATTGGGTCCAAAAAACCTCCAGATGAAGTCCTAGACCTTGGTGAGTTGTCTAAGTATGATTTTGATCAAAGTGGATTTCAGGTGTTGGTCTAGAGCTATGTTAGATGCTGTTTAAGATGGGGCTTTTGTGGGGAATCAACTCCTCTCATTGTGGAGATTGTGTGTGCACATTTAATTGAAGTTTGGTGGAGTGTGAAGCTGTGGGGAAAACTGTATTAGTTTTCCCTAATTTTGAACTCAAAATTGAGCAGGTAAAATTGTGGGCTTGAGCTTAGGAGTTCTTGGAGAGTGTCTGGAAGCAATTGGGTCGGGTCTCCCTAAGGAAATTTGCTAGCTCTTTTTTTGGCCATGGAGGAGGTGGTTTAAATAAAAGGGCTTAGGGTGGAGCTAAGGGCTTCAATTTAGGTGCAATTGGGTGCTTATGTGGATTGCAGAGAAATGCCAAAGGCCAATTGGAGCTAACCAGCTTGGATGGGTGAGATTGGGTTTGGATGGAGGCATGGGGCTCTTAATTTTGGTGGTTTACGATAACTATGGTTGCTGGCAAAAGCAAAGGAGGTGGCCTGGTAGCCATGTGAGCCAAGGGGTGGTCTAATTATGATTAACCCTTAATGGTTTAGTATGATGGCAAGGATGCTTGGTTTAGGACCAAAAAGGATAAAATCCCCTAAATTAAGGGACCATTGGTCAATGGCTTCCATAGGGTTGGCTAGGTGGCTCTAGCCAGGTCACTAGGATCCATTTAGTGGTTGTTGTGTCATTACTTTGGTCACTTAGGCAAGGCTTAATCAATTTTGATGCATGGGTTCAATTTGGGTCAAATTATCTTGAAGTTGGGTTTAGGTTAGGCTACCCATGAAAATGATCCCATTTTATTGATCAGGATGATATAAATGATTGTTGCAAAGAGTTAGAAAAGATTTAGAGTGATTTTGAATTGATTTGGAGGGGCAATTTGAGGGAATTTGGACATTTGATCAATTTGGGGATGTTGGGTTAGACTTGCCTCTAGGTTGGCCTAGAGTTGGGCTAAGTGCAAATTGAGAGTTTAAAATGGTCTAGTGGAATGTTATGAATTTTGGGTGTCAATTTTGGGATTAGTGCATTCAATTTGGTGGAATTTGGGCACATGGCTAAGTTGGGGCAAATTTGGGAATTTTGGATTTGGGTTGAAATTGAGTGAAATTGAAGCTTGAACAAGGTCAATTGAGAGTTTAATATGATCCTTGGAGATGTTTCAAAGAGTTTATGATGCATAATTGAGGCAATTGGAAAATTTTGGGGGTTCAATTGAATGGGATTTTGGTTTAAGGCCAAATTGGGGCTTTTTGATTTTGGTTGAAATTGGACTTGAATGTGGCTCAATTGGGCTTGGATTTGGTTTTTATCATGATGAATTTGAGTTTAGAATTAAAATTGGGGAAAATTGGAAACACATCGGTGGACATTTTGGGTGAATCGGGGGAAATTGGGCCTTTAAAGGCAATTTGGGGTTTTTGGTCAAATTGGTCAGACTTGGTTCAATTGGAGGGTCCAAATTGGTTTTGGTGACATTTGAAGTGATTTTGAGGATTTTGGGAAAGTTTGGGCCACCAAGGGTATTTTTGTAATTTTGGCAAATTTGGGGGTATTTTGGTAATTTTGGCAATTTTGGGAGGTTTTAGAAAATTTTGGTAGTTTCAAATGGTCTGAGGTGATTTTTGAAAATAATTTTATAGTTTGGGTGAAATTGGGAATTTTGGTCAAATTTGGGGTTTTGAGGTGTTTTCGTAAATTGGGTAGATTTGGGGGCAAAAGGCTAAGTTTGGTATTTTGGTGAAAGTGAGGTGCCAACCACCCTCTTTGAGCCACAGATCAATGGAATCTCCATTTGAGTTCTCTATGTACTGGTCTTGGCTAGACCTTAGCCTAGGGCTAGTGGGTCTAGGGGACCATCTACATGAGTTTCCTAAAAGATCAAAGGATCAAGGTTAACAAGTTTGGGTTTAGGGTTGTGAGTGAATGAGAGTGAAAGTAAGTGTAAGTGAGTGAACTAGCTCCATATCAACACCCAGAGTCAACCCTAAGACCAAGTGCTAGAGGTCAGGACCAATATGTGGAACTTCAAGTTGAGCAAAAAAAGAAGTTTAGAATTTGTAATGGTGAGGGTTCCTTTCTAGTCCTCTAGGAATAGTCAACAATAAATTCTTATGGTCAGACCTTAGGCAACTAAAGATGAAAGAGCTAGACCACAACCAAAAGTGAGGTCAATATGGTTATAATAGTTTGAATGATTTTGCTTATTATTTATGGCATTCAAAGTCTCTAATGATGCTTGAGAATCTACCATTTGGCTTAATGAATTCTCTTCAATCTTGGAAATTGGTTCAGAAAAATTCATTCCAAATTGATCTAACTTCCTTGAAATTGCTACAACTTGTTTTGCTAGCATGGCAAAAGCATCAGTTTCATTAATATTGGCTACTTTCATAAAATTTACCCTTTCAAAAGGCCAGTGAAAATTATTTGTAGTTATTTCTTCAATAAAAGCATAAGTGTCATGAAATGGTGTTGACATCAATGAACCACCAGTAGCGACATCGATAATAGATCTAAGAGATCCAGCTAATTCATTATAAAATATTTGAATTATAAACCAATACGATAATAGATCTAAGAGAACCAATTAATCAATTATAAAAGGTTTGAATTATTAACCAATCTAAATAAATCTAAGAGAACCAATTAATCCATTATAAAAGGTTTGAATTATTAACCAATCTGGTATAGTACACTTTCTTAAGAGTTCTTTAAATTGTTCTCATGCTTCATAAATAGATTCCCCTTCAAACTAACAAAAATATTTAATATTGATACACCTAAAATATATAGTATTTTTAGACACATTTTTATACCTATTTTTGAGATATTGCACTTTAATAGAAAGTATTTTTTTGTTTTTCTTTCAAGTACTGGTAAAAAGATGAAAAATGCTTAAATGAGTGAAAAAGGATCAAATTTAGAGCAAATAAGTGAAAAATGTGCAAAAGTGTTTTGGCGCCTAAGTGCCAGATCTGGCGCTTATGCGCCGGTTAAACAGAGTAGGTCGCGCCTAAACGCTAGAGGCCCCACGCTTAAGCGCCATTGGCTGTTATTGGATGAGTAAATTCAGTTTTTGCAAATTTTGAAGAGGTTTTTGAGGCACCTATTGGCTTAATATGTGGTTACAACCACCATGGAAGAAAATTATTGGGAAAGGATGCATCTCTTGGGGAAATACATCGAATCAAGACACATTTTAAAGAGATACCAAGGCACCTTTTGGAGAATTCTAAAAGATGGAAGATTGAGACATTTAAAGGGGTCCTGAAAGTACTGGGAAATTTTTGAAAGATCTAAAATTGAGGAGTTAGTGGAGAGATTTTTAGGCACCACATATTTATCCTTTTTATTTTAGTTTTATATTGCAGTATTGTAAAAGAGAAGAGATTCAAAGGAACTTTAAGAGTTTGGTGGAGGACTAAAGATAAGTTTTTATATTTTATCTTAGACTACTTTTGATTTTAATTGAGACTTTTTTTTGGTTTGACAATGATTTCTACTTTTAAACTAAAGTGTGGTTTTATTTTCTCTATGGATTCTTAGTAGTTTTATTTANTCACTAGATACGAAATGCCTAGAATGATTATCACTGATGGAGGATCCCATTTTAGGAATAAATACATTTAGAAATTGGCAGAAAAATTTAATATTCTTCATAGAATCTCTACTGTCTATCAGCCTCAAACCAGTGGATTAGCTGAAGTATCTAGTAGAGAGATTAAGCAAATACTTGAGAAGACTGTATATNTAATGAAAAATATTTTCACTAGATACGGAATGCCTAGAATGATTATCACTGATGGAGAATCCTATTTTAGGAGTAAATATATTCAGAGATTGGTAGAAAAATTTAATTTTATTTAGAACCTCTACTACCTATCATCCTCAAACCAATGGCTTAGCTAAAGTTTCTAATAGAGAGATTAAACAAATACTTGAAAAGATTGTAAACCCTAGTAGGGTAGATTGGTCCACTAGACTAGATACCATATTATGGGTTTACAGGACTGCTTATAAAACTCATATTAGAATAACTCCTTAGAGATTAATTTTTTCAAATACTTGTCACTTACCTGTAGAATTGGAGCATAAAGCATATTGAGTGATTAAAGAATTCAATTATAATTTGAAAGATGCTGGTAAGAAGAGATTGTTATATATAAATGAATTGGAAGAATTAAGAAATGAATCTTACGATAACGATAAAATTTATAAGAAGAAACTAAAGTTATGGCATGATCGGAAGATTAACCAAAAAAAACATTGAACCAAGACAAGAAGTTTTGTTTTACAACACTAGGCTGAAGTTATTTCCTGGGAAATTGAAGTCTCGTTGGTTAGGACCATTTACTGTGACTCAAGTTTATACTTACAGAGCTGTTGAGATTGAAGATCAGAAAACTGGAACTTGATTTAAAGTAAATGATCACAGATTAAAATTGTATTTTGAAGGTAAAATACCAAGTTTTAAAGAGGTTTTAATGAACAGTCAACCTGAAAAACACCTGAATAGGTCAGGCTGACGACGTTAAACCAAGCGCTTTATGGGAGGTAGCCCATATTTATCTTTACTTCTATTACGATTATAATAGTTTGTATTTGAAATTATCATTAGTTTTTGGAGTATTAAGCTCTACTACTCTTATTTACCCTTGAATCATCATAAGAATTGGATCCATAGAGATAAATTCGAATGCATTCGGACCAAAGCGAAACTATGCAATTTTTGCCTTGAGCTCTGATGGCGCCCTCGACGTCGCCGACGGTGGATTTTTCCTGAGAGTGCAGGAAAAATTANTTTCTTCTTAAAATGATAAGTAATTAAGTGTTGGATGGAATTTATGGAGAGTATTGATCTTTAATGTTGGAAGAATTTGTGATGATTTAAATCCATCTACTTCATTTAGTTCTTGATTTGGCCAATACAGATGTTAAAATTTGTTGTGAGAACATGTAAGGTTCATTTACTTCTTGATTTGGCCAATCCAGATGTTAAAACTGTTGTGATGATTTAAATCCATGCACTTCATTTACTTCTTGATTTGGCCAATCCAAATGCTAAAATTTTTGTGAGAACATGTAAGAATCTGGCTGGTATTGTCTCAGTCAACAATTGGAAAGAATCACATGAGGTTATATGAATGAGAATGTTCTTTATATGACTGTGTTCAAATAAATAGGGAATTATTCATTGAAGAGTATAGAGAGGACTTTAAAGTGACGGGTTAAAGCCCCCAACTTGGTTTATTATTTTAGGTTCTGATACGAGATGTTAGCCCTCAGGAGGAGGGAATCAAGGGAACCCTAGGGTGAGAGCTAGTATCTTCTCTACTTAGCCAGTCTTTAGAACTATTCANTCCACCCCGCCGATGGCGAGACCGGCAAAATGGCGGTTACTTCGGTTTAAATGGTGGTTTTTTGTGCTTTTTGGGCGGGAGTCATCCTTTTAAACTCTGAAAATCGATTCCTAGTTCATATTTTTCCCCCAAAATGTAGTGAAACTCCACCAATTTCATTCATATGGCGTTCAATTCCCCTGATAACCCCAGACTGCGAGTTTTCAATCAGCAAAAGTTTATTAATGCAGAAGCGTAGCGAATCTTCAACAAGTTACTGACGAGAAAAAGATTGATCAAGGAATGAGAATTCGTAAATCGCAGATGTTGNCTTTAAATTAGCCAATGTTCTTTGTAGCATCTCTAGTAAGGGTAAAGAATATTATTGCTCCTTTTTGGCACAACAGAGAGTTGACCTCACTTTTGGTTGAGGTTCAGTTTTTCCTCTTTAGTAGCCTAAGGTCTAGCCATATGACTTGACCTCACTTTTGGTTGAGGTTTAGTTTTTCCCTTTTAGTAGCCTAAGGTCTAGCCATAGCATTTTCCTGTTGATTATTCTTAGAAAACTAGATCTGGAACCCTCACCACTAGAAATTCCAAACTCTTTTTCTACTCAACTTGAAGTTCCACATATTGGTCCTAACCTCTAGCACTTAGTAGGTAGGGTTATTATGGGGGAAACTCAAGATGAGACAACCTTAGGACTAATGGACCTTAGGGTTGACCCTGGGTGTTGGTCTGGAACTAGGGTACTCACTACACTCATATATAACCACATTGACTCACAACCATAAACTCAAATTTCTAGCCTAGATCCCTTGATCTATTGGGATACTCGNATATATATATATATATATATATATATATATATATATATATATATATATATATATATATATATGTTTTGCAAGAACTAATCTTTCAGGTGAAGGAACGGGAAAAATTGACAGGTAAGCTTCGTTGACCTCACTTTTGGTTGAGGTTCAGTTTTTCCTCTTTAGTAGCCTAAGGTCTAGCCATATGACTTGACCTCACTTTTGGTTGAGGTTCAGTTTTTCCTCTTTAGTAGCCTAAGGTCTAGCCATAGTGACCTCATTTTTGGTTGAGGTTTAGTTTTTCCTCTTTAGTAGCCTAAGGTCTAGCCATAGGACCTCACAGGTTTAGTTTTTCCTCTTTAGTAGCCTAAGGTCTAGCCATAGGACTTTTCTATTGACTATTATTAGAAAATTATACATGGAACCCTCACCATTAGAAATTCTACACTCTTCTCTACTAAACTTGGAGTTCCACATATTAGTCCTAACCTCTGGCATTTAGTATGTGTGATCACTATGGGGGAAACTCAAGATGAGTCACCCTTAGGACTGTTGGACCTTAGGGTTGACCCTGGGTGTTAGTCTAGGGCTAAGGCACTCACTTGCAATCACTTGCACTCACAATCACTCACTACCCTAAACTCAGAACTTCTAGGCTTTGGTCCCTTGAATACTTTTGGGAGACTCCTGTAGGTGGTTTCCTAAACCCATTAGCCCTGGGCTAGGGTTTATCTAAGACCACTACATAGAGGACCCAAAATGGTTTTTCCATTGGTCCATGGCTTATTGATGGTGGTTGGCACTCCAACTCTACCAAGTTACCCAACTTACCCTTTTGCCCCAAAATTCCCCCCAAATTACCTAGAAACCCATTGGACCCCAAATTTGGCAAAATTCTCCAAATCTAGCCAAAATACCCAACTTGATTCAAAAATCATTTCAAACACGTTGAAAACACCCAAACTACCCAAACTCCTCAAATTGGACAAATTACCAAAATACCTCTCTATAGCCTAAAATTCCAAAAATTCCAAAAATTCTGAAAAACTTTCAATAAATCCCAAATATCCCCAATTTCATTTTTCTTAACTATCACATGACCCAGTTTGGTCAATTTGACCATCTTTAACCAAAACCCCCAATTTTGCCTTTAAGAGCCCAAATTTTCCCAAATTCAACTCAAATGTTCATCAATTTGATCTCAGTTTACCCCAATTCAAATTATAAACTCAAATTAACTTTTGATATGGCCAAACTAAATGAAATACAAGCTTAATTGGTTTATGATTTGAACTCAATTTTGATTTAGGTCAAAACCCCAATTTTGACCATATGACCTAATCTTACCAAATTAAACCCATAGCTCACTCAATTGGCCACAATTTGTGTTTAAAAATCTTTATAACATTCCCATACATCCAAATTGACCTTCAATTGGCCTTGGTGATACCTCAATTTCATTTGATTTTAACCTAAGTCCAAAAGCCCCAAATTTAGCCCTAATTTGGCTAAGTGCCCAAAGTTCACCAAATTGATTGCCTTAATCCCAAGATTGGAACCCAATTTATGTTGAAAACTGTTCATGAGGTTCCTATTGACCTTTTTCAACAATCAATTTGGACTTAGCCTAAGGCTAACCCAACCTAGACCCAAGTCTAACCTAACATGCCCAAATTGACCAAATTTCAAAAATCCTTCAAATTGACCTGCCAGTTGAAGTCAAAATCACTTTAACCCTTCACCAAAAATCTTGATAACAATCATCTACACAATTTTGATCAATCAATTGGGTCAATGGACATGTCTAATCTATCCAAACCCAAGTTTTGGTCATTTGCACTCACTTGAACCCTTTCACCAAAAATTGACTTAACCATGTCCAAACCACCAAAGTAATGATTTCACAGCCACCAAAAACTTCCTGAAAACCAAGCTAAACCCTCTTAAAAGCACCATGACAAGATATGGACCAATGGATCCCAAAATTAAAGGATTTTACCCATTTTTGGACCTAAGTTGAAATATCTCCAACATCATCACTTACCTCNCTTGGCCTTTTACCCCTAAAACACCCCCAAATTACCAAAATACCCCTCTTGGACCAAAAATTCCAAAAATTTCAAAAATTCACATAAAATTCTAATAAATCCCAAATATTCCCCATTTTATTTCTCTCAACTACCACATGACCAAATTTGGCCAATTTGACCATCTTTAACCAAAACCAACAAATTTGCTTTTAAAGGCCCAAATTCCTCAAATTCAATTCAAATGTCCATCAATTTGACCTCAATTGACCTCAATTTCAATCCTAAACTCAAATTAACTTTTAATATGATCAAATTAAAACAAATCCAAGCTCAATTGGTCCATGATTTGAACCCAATTTTGAGTTAGGTTATAGCCCCAATTTTGACCATATGACCTAATCTCACCAAATTGAACCCATAGCCGAGTCAATTGGCCCCAATTAATGTTTCAAAATCTTGATAAAATTCATATACATCAAAATCAACCATCAATCGACCTTGGTGAAGCCTCATATCCATTTGATTTTTGGTTTAAATCTAAATTCCCAAATTTAGCCCAAAATTGGCTAAGTCCCCAAATTTCACCCAATTGATTGCCTAAACCTCCAAATTGGCATCAAATTCATGTTGAAAACTCTTCATGAGGCCCCTATTTACCATTTAAATTTATAATTTTGGACTTAGCCCAAGGCTAACCCAAGCTAGACCCAAGCCTAGCCCACATAACCAAATTGATTAAGGTTCAAAATTCCCTCAAATTGACCCTTCAATTGAGCTCAAAACCACTTCCATTATTCACCAAAGTTGTTCCTTATGATCATGTACACCAAATACAATATTTATTTGGGCTAATAGACATGGCTAGCCTAGCCAAATCCCAAGTTTTGGTCATTTGCACCCGCTTGGACCCATGCACTAAATGTGACATAACCACCCTAAAGTCACAAAATTAACTCTACCCCAGCCATTAGTTGGACTTAGTGACCAGTCTAAAGATCATGAAACCACATAAATCAAGCCATGGACCAAAGGTCCCCCAATTTAAGGGATACTATTTCCAAAAATTCACATGCTTAAGATATATTTTCCAAATCAAAGCACATTTGCATTAAATTGTTGTGATTGATTCCTCTGGGTTCCCTGAGCTCCTAGCCACCTCCCCCTGGCCGGCCAGCCGGCCTAGTGGTCAGAAAAGCTCAAAATCGAGAGCCACCCCCATGGCACCTCACCTAAATCAAACCTAGAGGCCAGCTCATCCAAATCAAATTGAAGAGCTCCTCTGCCCTCCACCTAAGCACCACAATGCACTCAAACTTGTGCCCTGAGAGCCACCCCATGACCTTTTTTATAAAAACTCACCTCCCACGCTGAGGTGTGCTGAAATTTTCTCCATGGCCATTTTTATAAAAACTCACCTCCCACAGCCATGGGAGGCGTGCTGAAATTTTTTTAAAGGCCTCTCCAAACTTCACACAGAGCTTCCCTAAGATTCCCTCAGTGCATTCCAACCATTTTTCCTCACCAATTCCCATTGCCGTAGCTAAATTTTGAGCTTCAAACCTTGTTGGAAACTAGGACAGAACCCAACACACCTCTACAGTCCACCAAACTTAAATTAATTTCACCTACACCTTCACAACAGTGAAAGAAGCCAAAACTCCATATAATCCCTCTCCCACAGAGCCTCTACCATAGCTCTAGACCAACACTGAAATCCGGTCGTGATTGAATTCCTACTTAGGCCTTACACCAGGACCAGGGACTCAATCCCTAGCCTCCTTGGACCCCAACGAGCGTGCCGAACCCCTCTGATCGAAGCTTCACTTCTCAAAGAAAAGGTACAAAACCTCGCCTCATCCCGAGCCTATTTTGATTCTTCATTTAATTAGGCTTAATTTAATTGCATGATTACAACTCCCTTCTCAGAGCAAAGGTATAAAACTCCTCCTCCTGAGCTTATTTTGATTCTTCATTTACTTAAGCTTGATTTCATGGTACCTTAGCAGTATAGATATGTTCGTCTCACTTAGACGAGTCCATAGGATCAAACCCGAGGTGATTTGGTTGAGTCTAATCTCAAATCTTAGGGTTTTACTGTGGAAGGTCATGGGGTCATTCTATCGGGGGTGATAATGGGGAGCCGATCAATCGAGCGTGTATCGAACGGACGGAGGAGATCGAGCCAGACGACGCTTCGGGACATAAACCGCGGGTCGAGTCAGCAGCTACGTGGATGGCGGCGTCAAACCAGAGTGCGCCACACATGCCTTCAGAGCTGCCTAGGATCTAGTCAGCATGCACGGTTTAAATAGATAAATAGAGCTTGTTCTTATTTATTTAAATACCATTAACTTAGAAAATTCATAACTTTGTGTAGAAAAATCAAAAAAATAAAATAAAAATACTCTCTTGCTCCGTGAACAAAGGAGAACAATGTGGAAGAAATTTCAAGACCATTTTCTGCATATTTTATTTTTAATTAATTAAACACTATTTTGACTCATTTGATTCTCCATGCATATTGGCACATCACCTTGGCTTGAAATTTTGGCATGTTGTAGCCTCTGTCAAGGGAGATATCCTGTAATTTTCTTAAAGTCAAAGTAAGTTCCTATACAAAGATCCATATTTTTCAAGTTATTCCACTATATTTCTATAAAATAATCATGGAAATTAGCATATTGATTAGAAAATCCTAAGAAAATTTTGGAAGGTCCACCATAAGTAAAAAAACCTTTGGAAATAATTTCATGGGTCAATTCATTTAAAATACCCTTAAATTTTACGAACACCAAAGCACTAAGATTATTAATTTTGAAAAATATAAACATTTAAATGACTTGATTTTTGATCTCCACTGTGGTTTATGATCCAAAGAACTCATCAAAATAATTTCAAAATATTTTGAGTTCATTTGACAACTTAAGTTGATTTTTGAAGATAAATATTACCTTTGACACTTAAATGATTTCTAAAAATCAAAATAAAACTCAAAAAATGATGAAACTTAGTTTTTTGAGTTCTCTGTAATCAAGGATATTTATGAAAAATAAAATTATACTTAAAATAAAAAACTTGATTTTTAGCCTATTTTAAATATTTAAATAATTAAAAATTCATAAAAACCACAAAAGTAATAAAGCTCACAAAAATGTTCTAAATTGCTCCCTAATCACTTAGAAATAATTAGAATATTTTCTTGATTTTCTAAATAAAGATATTGAATTTCAAAGCTTAAAAATAATTTTTAAAGGCTAAAAATGAGTTTTCACTAAAATAATTCCAATAAATCAAAGAAAAATCAAAAAATTATAAAATATGCTTCTCTGAGTCCTCTGACATTAGGGAGATTTATCAAAACTACAAAACTTAATTTTCACCACCTAAAATATTTTATTTTTATTAAATAACCGAGAACATAAAATAATTCTAATAAATCATAGAGAATTCAAAAAATCATGAAATTTGGTTCAAAGGTTTACCTGGTCTAGGTCTACGTCCAGTAAGAATTTCAACATATTAGAATTTAACTTGGTCAAGTTAGGAATTTTCTTTGAAAAATCCTATTTTTGCATTAAAATAATTCTATAAATTACATTAAATTTTGAAAAATCACATTTTCTCCTTTGATGTCTTAATTGACCCATGAATGAGATAGGATAAAAATTTCATAGTTATTTGAATTGAATTTGACAAATTATGAGGTGTTAGAGCCTTATGGGCTTAGCCTTAATTAACATTTACGCATAAGTCAAGGAGGGGAATGGGTAACCTCTGATCTTAATCAATTTATTTGATGCTTGAAACACAAGGGGTCATTTGGTAGAAACCAATCCCACTTTCTTAATTAAGTTAAAAAATTTCTAAATCAATATAAATTTGGAAGTTTATTAAATTTAAATGATCCTAGACTTAGGGGTATGACTTTAGAAGTCAATAATTAATCAATTAATACCCTTATTTTGATTTTCAAATAAAATCTAAATCACGAATTATCACCACTTAAGGTTTAACCCTTTTCAAAACTAGTTAGGACACTCACCTATGCCTTAAGGGCTTAGTGGTGACTTAGGCTAAATCAAAATTGACTAAATGAGGATTAGAAAAATAAACGTAATTAAATCAAACATCCTTGAAACACCACTAAGCCCAATTAGGATTAAAAATCTGGCTAAGTGTTTGAATTACACTAACTTCCCCTTCAAGGGAATTCACTCACATAATTTTCAAATTAAATGATAAATGATAATTACCCCTTTTTTAGGGATAATTGAAACTTCAACGTTCACTGATCATTAAGGGTATTTATAGGATGAATTATTTAGCAACATATTAAGTTTAAAAAGAACTCGGGATTTTCCACCAGCCAGCGAGAAAGTAGCATGGACCTGCTTCTTTCTCTAGATCTGTTGGACATCTTGGAGACCTACTAAACTTAATATATCTTGCTTGATAAAGTCATCCTTAATTAAACTTCTAAGGACCTACCAAGATATGACATAGGGTTAGGAAAATTATCAGAACTCACTTTTCCTGCTCTTCATAGATGCCCTCACATGCATTTTTAAGTTTCAGGTGGTGGAACGAGAAGACTTGCCAGGTACGCTTTTACAGTTTATGTTACCGTCTTTCTTCTGCCTTTTCCTTACATGTTTCAAGCTTGCCTTTACCTACATAAACTTGCATGTTAACCATAACCATAACCGGAAACCAAAATTAAAATCAACCAAGATAAAACTCACCGCCACAACATTAAAAATATAAAACAACTCAAAATTTAATCACAAACATCACACAAAACTACAACTTTAACTAAATTAAGATGTCTCTATCGGATGTTCTGGAATCTCTCGGAGGAGGTAACCTACGGTTGCTAATGAGGATACCCACGGTTTAAATGAAATTATGGAACTCATTAAGTTGAGTTTAGTAAGTTCACTTGGACTAAGTGAATCCAATAGAAAATAGTGGTGTCGGAACGAGGGAACCATAGGATCCTAACCAGTGTCGCTCTAATCAACTTTAAAAAGCCCTCATAAAATTTAAAGAACTTCAACCATAGGGCCACTTGATTTGACATTCACACTAGAAAACTCAAACTCGTCATCGCAAGGAGCTAGATTGGTGGGCAGCACGACCATCTTCAACAGCAAAACCTATCTTCACCAGCTAAACCAATCTTCATTCGTGGGCAGCACGGCCATCTTCAACAGCAAAACCTGTCTTCCCCAGCTAAACCAATCTTCCTTAGCAGCACGGCCATCTTCAACAGCAAAACATGTCTTCCCCAGCTAAACCAATCTTCCTTCCTTATAACTGCCATCTTCAACAGCAAAACCTGTCTTCCCCAGCTAAACCAATCTTCCTTCCTTAGACTAAAACAATAAAGCCATAGGACTTCGAGGTTTCTTGCTTATGCAACGTAAATCCTCACCTTATCTTTAGGTATTTGTGTAGCCCTATTATATAATATAAGCCCTAACTCGTCTTAGGATTTTGAGGTTGTAGTTTGTCACAACCTAAATCCTCATATCTTCTAGGCTATTTGTGTGATAGTTTCACATGAATGTAAGCCCTAACTAATAAAATTGGCAGGATGAAACACCTAAATATTTCTTTTCAAAATTGAAGCCAAACATTAGAATAGCTTGGGAAGTCACCGGGGTTCTCCTTTGGATCCATAACATCCCTTAGTTCTTCCTCCTTGGACTCTACAAAAAAATGTTCCAAATTTCAACCAATCCCCTTTCACACCTCTACGTCCGATTTCGTTGAAGAGTCCTACCCTATGAAATTCATTGAATATAATATTTCTTGATTTTTATCGAGAGTCATCCTAGGTGACTTTGGTCATTTAAGATATAATTAACTATAGCGGCTTGCGCTTATAGAAAGCATGTCCAAACCGAGCTTAATATAAATCTATTTAATCCTTTATATTAAATAGGGGAACTTGTTGGCAAATACAAAGGTTTCGCAGACCAAATGGACGTCATACTTTCTTTAGTTTATTTGATCGAGCCTCATCCTCAAGTTTTGTGTTTATCCTTCGAGATAGATTTATGTTTTGAGGTACAGTGCTCATTCATTTTAAACTATGAAAAGAATGGGGTCAGTTTGATTTCATACTTCAACGTCCTTCCGAAGTGAGCGACGAGATTTCAATTTCGATGATCGACAGCTTCATACGGGCAACTCCCCTCCAACCCCGAAATAACGCAGACAGCTTCTGGCGACTCCGCTGGGGATATGCTTTTCTCTCCATTAAAATAAAGAAATATTATTTTCACACATCGGTAATGTGTCCATGTCCCTCTTGGACCAAATTACCCTTATTCCGTTGACATACTTTACCAATTTCTGTCTTGGGAAAGTACAACCAACTCCATGGACTTCAGGACTAGCTGTTCAACCATCTTTTAATACAGGGGTTCAGAAGGCCTTTAAGGACTCTTTAAAATTTCATATGGGGTTGAACCCGCAATAGTTGTGTCGGTGGAATAATTCAACCTGGACATTCTTTGCCACTAATTGGGTTCCGCACTGGGTCCTAAAATTTCTTTACATCTCCCTTCCAAATTTGATTTGCTATTTCACAAATTAAACCAAATCATGTTGTGCTGCGCGTACTTTGAAATTTTCTTATATTAATTAAATTTTACACCTTTTTAAATAAATATGTTAAAAAATACCCATAAATTAACACCCGCCCGGTCTACAGATCAACCTCTATTTTCAGTGCTTGCACTAAAGATTACGAGGTTTTTGGCCATATACCTAACCCTAAAACATTCTATTTTAAAGCCCGCTGTAATGGCCTACCCAACGTTGACCTTTTCCTGCAATTTGCTAACGGACCGCAGCGCCCGTAACGTCGCTCCCACGATCAAATTCGGAGCTGGATTTGAACATCTCGAGGTCATCCTCGGGAAAGCCCCATTCGTGGTAATGAAGATCCTCGGGAAAGCCCGATAAAGGTATATACAGAAGAGCATCGTCAGTCTTCATCACAGTACTCTCAGAAACAGAGCAGTCAATCTAACCAACGGCCATCTCAGGAGGGATCACCTCGAACATTGGGTAAAAGAATATCCCTGTTAGAGTGACAAAAAGTTGTGTATTCCTTCAAAGATGAAGCTGTACCTAAAATATTCAAAAGTTTGATGAAGAAACCAATATTCAAACTACCTATTCCAAGGAAACCCGAAGAGGTGGATAACAAGAATGAACCAAATTATTGCTCATACCATTGGTTGCTTGGGCACACTATAGACAAGTGTTTTGTCTTTAAACACTGGCTCGAGAATAACCTTAAGGAAGAGAGTATAACAATCCCGAAGGAGTATTTGAGAGAACCTGTAAAAAGGTTCCATGAACATGGTTTCAGTTGAAAAAATCCCTTTGATCGATCCGCATACTGGAACAGACGGATGGAGTACAACTTGGGATGAACTCAAGAGGGTCCTTAATCAAATACAAGATTCATTGAAACAAGCTTCTACTAACACTGAAGAAGAATGGAAGGAGGTCTGGAGCAGATCGTCCAAGAATATACTGAACAAGATACAGTCTGCATCAAAACAAGCCTCCATTCAGAGTCCGCAGCATACTGAGCCTGAGATGAAGATTTCGCCAAAAAATCCATCATCATCAATGACACAGAGCAAGAAGAATAAAAGCATCACTGCCAAGATTGATAGCACGGGGGGCGGGATAGGGGCTGCCTCTACTAGACTGGTTCTCTCGGGTTTGGGGAAGAAAATCCTCAAACCCTTGACTTTGTATGATTATTTTTTTGTCCCTCAGGGTCTTATGAATATAATGATTATAATTTTGGCTACGTTTTGACTAGTTTTGGTAATAACGTAACTGATTATGACCGATCTAGCTGTGATCTCGATCCCCAAAATGATCCTCAAATTGTACTCGAGTCTGATGAACTCGTTGTCAAGTCCAAAAAAGACACCAATGATATCGCTTACGACAGCACCGATAACGAAGAGCCAACTCTCGAGCATCACAGTTCACCACTCGCCATCAACTTAGATCTTTCTGGCGAGGAGGAAAAGACACCGAAATATTCAACAATGATATCTCAAGAAAAAGAAATCACAGAAGTTAACTTAAGGAGCGGAAAAGTGTTACCACTTAGAACAGCTCCAACAGACAAAGGAAAACAGATAATGACTTGAGAAGAGATACCCTCACCTCTGCCAGTTGAAGAACCACATTATCAAGATAAAATCGGAGGGTCATGCAAAGTAGACTAAAATGTACTAGCCCATCTTAGGAAGTTGCCTGCCCGACTAAGCATCTACGACGCTCTGATCTTGTCAAAGAGAGATGAGAGAATCTCTGGTTACAGCTTTGCTTGATCCAGAAATTTGCTTAGCTCAGTTGGGTAGCACATCCTCATATGAAGTTTGCTCGTTGAGAGAACAGTCAGGGGTAACCTTCATAGATGAAAACTTGCTGCTCGGTACCACCGACCACAAACGTTCGCTCTACATCTTCGTGAACATTGGCAGATTTGTGTTATTTAGAGTATTAGTGGATCCTGGAGCATCTCTTAACTTGATGAGCCTACGAACATTGGCCTATTTGGATGGCTCAAGAGCTTACGGCCGATAAGATGATGTTAAGAGGATTCAACCAAAAGGGAGAAAGAGCTCTTGGATCTATTACATTACTTATAAAGGTTGAAGAACTCGTAACAACCGCTAAATTTCATATCATTAACGCCGAAACCTCTTTTAACGCTCTATTAGGTTGACCATGGATTCATGAGCTCAATATGGTTCCATCATCTCTACATCAGTGCATCAAATACCGCAAAGATGGTCAAGAAAATTATATTTCGACCATGGATTCATGAGCATAATATGGTTCCATCATTCATACACCAGTGCATTAAATACTAGAAAGATGGTTAAGAAAATTGCATCAAGGAGATCTACAACCATTTTCAGTGCATGAAGTTGGTATCCATGAAGATGTTGCCTACTACGCGCCGATCTACAACCATTTTCAGTGCATGAAGTTGGTATCCATGAAGATGCTGCCTACTACGCGCCGCCAAAGAAGACTGTCTTCTCGCGTCAGATTTTGACAAACAAAGATGAAGATTCAGAAGAATCATAAAAAGGAGGCCATACAACTCCACTTCAACAATCTTCTACCACGCCCTTACAACGAGTTGGTGGAGGTTCATCTAGTTCACGCACCTGAGGTTGAGGCCGGGGACGCGGATGAGGAAAGATCAATTTAATTGTTGAATAGACTAAGCCATCCATCAACATCGGTGATGAAGACAGTTTTGAAGATGAAATAATTAGGACAAAGCAGAAGAAACCTCAGTACGAGATATCCCAAGAAGATACAGAAAGAATTAATACAGAAAAGAATAAATCTACTGTCAATGAATTGAAAGAGATTAACCTCGGGACTGAAGAAAGACCTCGGCTTACATTTATAAGTTCTCTACTTGATGATGAAGAATCTGCAGAGTTGGTCAAACTATTAACATAATTCAAAAATTGCTTTGCATGGAGCTACGATGAAATGTCAGGACTGCAGCAGAGGTTGCAGTCCATAAACCTGGGGTGGACAAGAATATAACCCTAATAAAACAAGCTCCTAGGAGAATGCGCCTCGAAATAGAACAAGTCATCGCTGAAGTGAAAAAGTTGATAAACGCCAACTTTATTAAAGAAGAGCAATACCCCACGTGGTTAGCTAACATTATACCTGTTAAGAAGAAAAATGGACAGATCTGCATTTGTGTCGACTTCAGAGATTTGAACAAGGCATGTCCAAAAGACGAGTTTCCACTGCCTATGCTAGAAATGATGGTGGACATCGCTTCAACACATGAAATTTTCTCCTTCATGGACGGATCGTCAGGTTATAACCAAATAAAGATGGCTCCCGAGCATGCAGTGCTTACAACTTTCAGAAAAACGATTGAAATTTTATGCTACACAGTGATGCCATTCGGCCTAAAGAACGTCGGAGGAACATATCAGCATGCAATGACAAAGATTTTTGACGACCTCATTCACAATCAAGTAGAATGCTACGTGGATGATCTGGTTATCAAAAGTAAATGAAAAATAGACCATTTATAGGATTTGAGGATCGTGTTTGAAAGGTTACGACGATATGACCTTAAAATGAATCCCTTAAAGTGCGCCTTTGGTGTTACCTCTAAGAAATTTCTAGGATTAGTTGTCCATCATTGGGGAATCGAGATTGACTCGGATAAGATTAAAGCTATCTTTGAAATGCCTCCCCCTAAAACCTTGAAGTAGCTACATTCCTTCCAGGGAAAGTTGGCATATCTAAGACGCTTTATTTTTAGGTGTCAGCCTTTCTCGGCATTGATTAAAAAGGATGCCAAATTTATTTGGGAAGAGAAATACCGGCGGGCCTTTGAGGACCTTAAACAATAATTAATTACACCTCCTGTTTTGGTAGCCCTTATCCCGGGGAAACCGTTAATAATTTATACTGCGGCTATGAATGACTCTCTCAGAACCCTCTTAGCCCAAGTCAATGATGAGGGCAAAGAAAATGCACGCTACTACTTGAGTCGTCGTCTAATACCTACGGAGATAAGGTATCCACCTATTAAGAAGCATTGTCTGGCATTAATTTTTTCCACCCAAAAGCTTAGACATTACATGATTTCTCATAAGATTACTCTGATTTTGAAAGTCAATCCGTTGCAATATTTGATGACCCGACCAATACTTTCCGAACGTTTACCGAGGTTGTCAATGATTTTATTGCAATTTCATATAACTTTTGTTCCTCTCCATGATATCAAAGGATAGATTTTAGTGGATACACCCACTGTCAGCTTCGGTCCTCTCTCAACAACGAGTTACCAGATGAGCAAATACTATAAATGGAATTTTCTAGTACGCAACGCTGGGAAATGCACTTTGTTGGTGCTTCGTCAGCCAGGAAAGACAAGGGATCAGGCATAGTTATACCAGATAAGGTAGGGATCGATTTAATCTTTATTACGCCAGATAAGGGTATGTTGAGGTTCTCATACCACCTGACTGAGTCGTGTACTAACAATGAAGCAGAATATGAAGCTTTAATCACTGGATTGAAATTGGCAATCTCAATGGATATAACAAACATTGCCATTTATGGTGACTCTCAACTTGTCATTCGGCAGGTCGCCGGACATTACAGAATTCTGAAACCAAGACTAGCAGAGTACCATCAGTACAGAATGAAGCTCCTGGAGCAGATTCCTGAGGTGACTTTCTACCGGATTCTTTGAGGAGATAATGCTCATGCCGATGCTCTAGGAAAAATTGCTAAGGAAATGGTGTGTCCCCCGGAGGATTCCATCGAAGTCACGGTGCAAGGAAGACGAGTCTTGTCTCTAAATGACTTTCAAACTCTACACAAGCTTTGAAAAGAAGAAACAATAAATACAGTTGCAGACATCAAATAAGATTGGCGTAAGCCATTAATAGAATATTTGCACACTGGAAAGCTGCCAGAAGACAGGTCTGAGGCGCACCACATCACAAGAAGGGCCATGTCTTATGCTCTGGTGAGAAATGTTCTCTACAGAAGATCATTCGACTAAATGTGGCTACGAGTGTTTGAGCAGAGCCGAGGCACATAATATTGTCAAAGAAGTACATGCCGGATTGTGTGGCGCTCACCAGTCAGGGCTGAAAATGAAAATAAAGATCAAAAGACTAGGATATTATTGGCCAGAAATGATGTCCGATTGCATGAATACAGCCAGAAGATGTCACCAATGCCAAGTGCATGGGGGTGGTCTTACACCAGCCTCCAAATGTGATACACCCAACTGTTTCTTCGTGACCATTTGAGTGTTGGGGCACGAACATAATACGTCTGATAGAGCCTCCATCTTCCAAAGGACACAGGTTTATACTTGGCTCTACAGATCACTTCTCCAAATGGGCAGAGGCAGTACCGTTAAGTGAGGTTACGACACAACACATTTTTCAATTTTTCAAAAGCCAAATTGTCTACAATTTTAGAGTACCGTGAAGAATAGTCTCTGACAATGAGACAACTTTTAAAAGTACAAAGATCAACAATTTTGTCAGAAGACATGGGATAGATTGGAGATACAATACAATTTTCTGTCACAGAGCAAATTGCTGGCTGAAGCTTTCAACAAGACACTGGTACAGATTTTGAAGAAAATACTGGATGAAAATAAGAGAGATTGGCATAACAAACTGTTAGAAGCCTTATGGGCCTACCGGAGGACTTTCAGGACTCCCACTCAGTGTACACCTTATATGCTCGTGTACGGGACTGAGGCAGTGCTACCGCTAGAAATCTTGACACCATCTCTCAGAGTCGCCATTGCCAACAAACTTATAACGGAAGAAAGTGTGAAACTCAGAATTGAAGAACTAGAGAGTCTCGAGGGAAAATGATTGGAAGCACATCAACATTTGGAGCTCTACCAGACAAAGATGTTACAAGCCCATGACAAATTGGTCGGCCCAAGGACATTCAAAATTGGTGACCTCGTACTTGTGCTCAAAAGGCCTATTCATGCTCGCCGCAAAATAGGTTGGAAGTTCGAGCCAACTTGGGAGGGACCATCTGTCTTTGAGAAGGTTTATAAAGGAGGAGCCTACCAGTTAGTGGACTCCCAGGTGAAAGACCCATGTTACCGATAAATGGACGATACCTGAAAACCTATTACGCAACCTGATGTTGCTCAATGCCGCTTGCCTCTGTTGCTTTGAAAACTTTGAAACTTTGATTGTTTTAAGGTTATCTATGTGGCCAAATGTCTATGACAGGGTCCAAACTTTATAATTAACCTCAATATAATTAAAATTTTGAGAAGATTTTTGAACTTCACACGTTCTCTTTTTTACTTTTAAATTTAAATACCCTATTGAATCAAACAAACTCACACATAAAATGAATAATCCTCTTCACCAAAAAAAAAACTAGAATTTACATTAATAAATACTTTGTTTTGTTCTTGTTCATGTCAAGCTTCGGCCCACTGACGTTTTTTTTCTATCGTCTAAAGAAAAATGTCAGGACAGAGGCTAATCTTTGCCTTTCAGGATGGCTAGAACCTCGCACTGAGTGAAGAGATAGCGCCACAAAGAGGTGTCATAGATTTCAACGTGGATTTCAACCAAGTTGATATGGACTACAAGGGTCCTCTAATGGACGTAGTCAGCAAAAGAAAATGAGGGACTGCCTTCACTGTTGAGGGTAACCACTCAAAACAATGTGTCACACAAAGGTAAAAACGTGATAGCGGAACAAGATCCGATGGAGGGGCCCAGCCGTCTGCCTTCCATGATAGTTATTCCAGCAAGGGACCTGATAGTCTCTTGTAATGAACGATTTTCAAATACTCCGCTCCGCAGGATGCAGCACAGAAATGCCAGCCGAAAGAAACAGAGAGCTTTTCTGCGATAGGAATGCAAATACTAGAGCGACGTGAGCAGTTTTCTTACCCCCATTCCTGAGAGACATATTTACGACCCAGATCTGAGAGAAACGTCTGCCAGCCTACCCACTACAGATGAAGAGTCATGATTTGTGACAGAATTAGATGTGCTCCCAGTTCCAGATATCTTATGCAGGGTTACCTAACATGCAACGTTGAGGTACTGGTCGGGACATTAGTCACGAGCACATTTTTAGAATGCGCGGACTGCAACGTTCTGCATCTAAAGAATTTCAGAACATTAGAAAAATACACTTCAAGCACCAACGAGTCTCAGACTCCAGACATCGCGACAAATGAACCATATGTCCCACTGGGGACAGATCAGCGCGCACCATGCAACCAAGGATCATACATCCCAGTAGAGGCTGAATCTCATATTCCGGATCGACCAACACCATTTTGGGTTTTGTGCCGAGGCTCGAAGGAAGGAAGGCCCACGGCAGCTGCCAACTCCTTGTATGGTAGAATACTACAAGATAAGCAGAGTAAGTAAAAAAGAATTTGAATTCTATGAAGAAGTTCAGGGAATGTTCGTCAACATATTGGAAGGCCTAGAGTAATATACCAGGGTTTTCTCTAAAACTGATGAAAGAAGCATTCTGGACTGCATCTTTGATTTAAGAGATAGGGGTCGAGTAGGCCTTCTCATGGAGAGGACATATTCCGAGCCTAGAAATGGATGATGGGAAAGGAAAGAATCACCATCCAATGCAGCTGTTGCTACAATTTTACGAACGACAGACACGGGAATCTACCTGAGATCCTCAGATACGATCAAGTGGATCCATTATCATCGATGATAAAATGGATGATCAAGAGAATGGTCAAGTGGAATATTCTACCCGCTACTTGCATTCCCAACAGTTGCACCATTAACATTTATGAAGAAGGTGACTGCATTCCCCCACACATCAATCATCATGATTTTGTGAGGCCTTTCTGCACGGTCTCGTTCATGAATAAAAGCAATATTCTATTTGGAAAAGAAATTGATATAGTCGGCCCTGGCAAATTCAGACGAGCTGTGGAGATTCCTCTTCCAGTTGGTTCAGTACTTGTTCTCAGGGCAACGGTGCAGACATTGCCAAGCACTGCATTCCAGGAGTGTGACACCGTAGGGTGTCTATAACCTTCCACAGAATGAACGATAGTAAAATAGCGTATGGATTCCAGCAGGACCCATTATTGGAGGAATTATTTCCATACGAGCTATGAGAAGGTTGTACCTCTAAATACATGCAAAAGGAACTCTTATCCTGGAGTATAACTTAGAAGGTCTGCTTGATCAGGAGCACAATATACCAGGCACAGAGGGTTCACTTACTTTCTTTTAACAGCATGACATGTATCTGATGTATGAAATCTATAGTGTATTCATATCATGAGATGATTCTCAATGTATTTCAGCATGGATTACATGATGTACCTTTTGAGGCATTAGCCTATGTCTGATTTATGACATCCCTTTTTGGGGCAAATTATTGGAAATTTCTCTCAAAATGTGCCTTTTTGTCAGAAGCCCTTTTGTGCGATGGATGAAAGTCGTGAACCATGCGATGATTCAGAATTTCAATGAACAAAGAACGAAACAACAAATCTTCAACAATAAACAAAACATAAATGAAAAATAATCATAAATGAGTGAATAACAAAACAAATTTCTTTTAAAAATCAACCAATTAAAATTAAAACTTTAAAAAAACATTTTTAAAAAATTAAATGTGATGAAAACAACAAGAAAAAGAAATGAACTTGCTGAGTGGATGCTTCCGTTTTCAGAATTTCCTACTCTTTATGCGCATAACATAACCATCGTTATCTACCTCAACTCTCTTTACATCCCCGCAGAATTTTGCATTTTGCACAAAACTCCACAAAGCTCTACAAATCTTTTTTAACAAAATCAACATTTCCACATGACACACTTCTGCAAATTCAACACCACAAGCTCTTTGTAAATTTCAAATCACATCTTCAAATCAGTACCTAAATCCTAAATCTCACATTTCGAGGTCGATACCTAAATTTCGACTCTCTCCTGGAATTGATGCCTACATTTCAATTCTCTCATCTTTGAATTGATACCTACATTTCAATTCTCTCATCTTTGGATTGATACCTACATTTTAATTCTCTCATCTTCGAATTGATACTTACATTTCAATTCTCACATTTCAAGGTCAATACCTAAATTTTGACTCTCTTTGGAATTGATACATACATTTAAATTCTCTCATCTTCGAATTGAAACTTACATTTCAATTCTCATATTTTGAGGTCGATACCTAAATTTTGACCCTCTCTTTGGAATTGATATACATTTCAATTCTCATTCCTAAATTTCTGATTCATTACATTCGAGGTCGGTCCTTACATTTTGACATTCTTTTTTGAGAATTGATATACATTTTAATTCTCATTCTTATATTTCTGATTCATTACATTCGAGGTCGGTCCTTACATTTCGACACCCTCTTTTGAGAATTGACCTACAGTTCAATTCTCATTCCCGAATCAGTCCTACACTTCTAATTCATTGCATTAAAGGTCGGTCCTTACATTCCGACATTCTCTTTTGAGAATTGATATACATTTCACTTCCCATTCCTATATTTCTGATTCATTACATTCGAGGTCGGTCCTTACATTTCAACACCCTTTTTGAGAATTAACCTACATTTTAATTCTCATTCCCGAATCAGTCCTACACTTCTGATTCATTACATTCGAGGTCGGTCCTTACATTCCGACATTCTCTTTTGAGAATTGATATAAATTTCAATTCTCATTCCTATATTTCTGATTCATTACATTCGAGGTCGGCCCTTACATTTTGACACCCTCTTTTGAGAATTGACATACATTTCAATTCTCATTCTTGAATCAGTCCTACACTTCTGATTCATTACGTTTGAGGTTGGTCCTTACATTCCAACATTCTCTTTTGAGAATTGATATACATTTCAGTTCTCATTCTTATATTTCTGATTCTTTACATTTGAGGTCGGTCCTTACATTCCGACGTTCTCTTTTGAGAATTGACCTACATTTCAATCCTCATTTTTGAATCAGTCCTACATTTCTCATTCATTACATTCGAGGTCGGTCCTTACATTCTGACTCCCTCTTTTAAGAATTGACCTACATTT
Organism: Phalaenopsis hybrid cultivar; assembly: GCA_002079205.1. Classification (NCBI taxonomy): domain Eukaryota; kingdom Viridiplantae; phylum Streptophyta; class Magnoliopsida; order Asparagales; family Orchidaceae; genus Phalaenopsis; species Phalaenopsis hybrid cultivar. Next base: position 80,983 of record JXCR01126811.1, on the reverse strand, counting down.
TAATTATCATTCCCGAATCAGTCTTACACTTTGGATTCATTACATTCGAGGTCAGCCCTTACATTCCAACATTCTCTTTTGATAATTGATATACATTTCCATTCTCATTCAAATATTTCTGATTCATTACATTCTAGGTCGGTCATTACATTCTGACATTCTCTTTTGTGAATTGATATACTTTTCAATTCTCATTCCTACATTTCTGATTCATTACATTCGAGGTCGGTCCTTACATTCTGACATTATCTTTTGAGAATTGATATACATTTCAATTCTCATTCCAACATTTCTGATTCATTACATTTGAGGTCGGTCCTTACATTCTGAGACTCTCTTTTGAGAATTGACTTACATTTCAATTCTCATTTTCAAATCAGTCCTACATTTCTGATTCATTACATTCGAGGTCGGTCCTTACACTTCGACTATCTCTCTCTCTTTTTGAATTGATATCTGAATTTCAATTCCCACCTTGGGGTTAGCACTTATATTCTGACTCCCATCCTTTGGAAATCTTTGAAATTTCATAACTCAAAGTCCACTCTTCTATGCTCAGTTAGAGTCCTTACTTCTCGACTTGATAAAACACACACCTGCTAATTCCCCGGCAGAAAAAAATCACACACACAACCCTACACATATTTTTGGGTCTGTTGATATAGAGGTTGTATTAGTTTTTGTTGATCTCGACGGTCAACACCAATACGCGCGGTGTGCTTGCCCAGCTCACCCCACCTATTGGTGGTCCATTTGTTGACCTCACTTTTGGTTGAGGTTTAGTTGTCCCTTTTAGTAGCCTAAGGTCTAGCCATAGGATTTTCCTATTAACAATTCTTAGAAAACAAGATCTGGAAACTAATTCCAAACTCTTCTCTACTCAACTTGAAGTTCCACATATTGGTCCTAACCTCTAGCACTTTGTAGGTAGGGTCACTATGGGGGAAACTCAAGATGAGTCAACCTTAGGACCGCTGAACTTTAGGGTTGACCCTGGGTGTTGGCCTGGAACTAGGGTACTCACTGCACTCATATACACCCACATTCACTCACAACCCTAAAGTCAAATTTCTAGCCTAGATCCCTTGATCTTTTGGGATACTCATGTAGATGGTCTCCTAAACCTACTAGCCTAGAGCTATGGTTTGGCAAAGACCACTATGTAGAGGACCCAAAATGGGGTTTCCATTAGTCCATGGCTTATTGGTGATGATTGGTACCTCAACTCTACCAAAATACCC
>JXCR01126811.1:49656-78588 GCA_002079205.1 Phalaenopsis hybrid cultivar | reverse complement strand
AAATCAAACCTAGAGGCCAACTCATCCAAATCAAATTGAAGAGCTCCTCTGCCCTCCACCTAAGCACCACAATGCACCCAAACCTGTGCCCTGAGAGCCATCCCATGGACATTTTTATAAAAACTCACCTCCGACGGCCATGGGAGGAGTCCTGAAATTTTTTGAGAGAGGCCTCTCCAAACTTCACACAGAGCTTCCCTAAGATCCCCTCAGTACATTCCAACCACTTTTCCTCACCAATTCCCATTGCCGGAGCTCAATTTTGAGCTCGAAACATTGCCGAAAACCAGAACATAACCCAACACACCTCCACAGTCCACCAAACTCAGATTAACTTCACCCACACTTTCACAACAGTGAAAGAAGCCAAAACCCCATAAAAGCCCCCTCTCACAGAGCCTCTACCATAGCTCTAGACCAACACCCAATTCCGACCGTGATTGAATTCCTACTTAGGCCTTACCCCAAGACCAGGGACTCAATCCCTAGCATCCTTGGACCCCAATTAACGTGCTGAACCCCTTTATACCTTTGCTAGAGCAAAGGTATAAAACCTCACCTCATCTTGAGCCTATTTCAATTCTCCATTTAATTATGCTTAATTTAATTGCATGATTACCGTATAGATATGTTTGTCTCACTTAGACGAGTCCATAGGATCAAACCCGAGGTGATTTGGTTGAGTCCAGGCTAAGATCTTAGAGTTTTAGTGCGGCCAATCATAGGATCATTCTATTGGGGACGATGACGAGGAGCCGTTCGATCGAGCGAGTATCAAACGAATGGAGAAGATCGAGCCGGATGACGCTTCGGGACATAAAATGCGGGCCGAGTCAGCAGTTACGTGGATGCCGGCATCCAACTAGAGCGCGCCACACATGTCTTCGGAGCTGCCTAGGATCTAGTCAGCACGCACAGTTTAAATAGATAAATTTAGCTTTTTCTTATTTATTTAAATACACTTAACTTAGAAAATTCTTAACTTTGTGTAGAAAAATCACAAAAATAAAATAAAAAAACTCTCTTGCTCAGGGAACAAAGGAAAACAATGTGGAATAAATTTCAAGACCATTTTATGCATATTTTAATTTTAATTACTTAAACACTATTTTGAATCATTTGATTCTCCAAGCATATTGGCACATCATCTTGGCTTGAAATTTTGACATGTTGTAGCCTCTATCAAGGGAAATATGTCATCTTATTTTTCCAAAGTCAGAGGAGGTTCCTATATAGAGATCCATATTTTTCAAGTTATTCCACATTATTTCTTTAAAGTAATCATGGAAATTCGCATATTGATTATAAAATCATAACAAAATTTTGAAAGGTCCACCATGACTAGAGAAACCTTTGGAAATAATTTCATGGGTGAATTCATTTAAAATACCCTTAAATTTTACAAACACCAAATCACTAAGATAATTAATTTTGAAAATTATAAACATTTAAATGACTTAATTTTTAATCTCTACTGTGGTTTATGATCCAGAGAAAAAATTTAAACATTTAAATGACTTGATTTTTTATCTCCACTGTGATTTATGATCTAGAGAACTTGAAAATAATTAATTTTGGAAAATATAAACATTTAAATGACTTGATTTTTAATCTCCACTGTGGTTTATGATCTAGAGAACTCATCCATAAAAGTTTCAAAATATTTTGAGTTCATTTAATAACTTAAATTGATTTTTAAAGATAAATTCCACTCATAAAAAATTCAAAATATTTTGAGTTCATTTGACAACTTAAGTTGATTTTTAAAGATAAATATCCCCTTTCACACTTAAATAATATTTAAAAAATCAAAATAAAACTCAAAAAATTATGAAACTTAGTTTATTGAGTTCTCTATGATCAAGGATATTTTATAAAAATAAAATTATGTTTAAAATAAAAAACTTGATTTTTAGCCTATTTTAAATATTTAAATAATTAAAAATTCATAAAATTCACAAAAATAATAAAACTCATGAAAAAGTTCTAAATTTCTCCCTAATCACTTAGGAACAATTAGAATATTTTTCCTGATTTTCTAAATATATATATTAAATTTCAAAGCTTAAAAATAATTTTTAAAGGCTAAAAATGAGTTTTCATTAAAATAATTCCAATCAATCAAAGAAACATCAAAAAATTATAAAATTTGGTCCTCTAAGTCCTCTGACCTTAGGGAGATTTTTCAAAAATACAAAACTTAATTTTCACCACCTAAAATATTTTATTTTTTATTAAATAAACCAGAACTTAAAATAATTCTAATAAATCACAGAGAATTCAAAAAGCCATGAAATTTGGTTCAAAAGTTTACCTGGTTCATGTCTACCTCCACTAAAAATATCAAGGGAATAGAATTTACCTTGGTGAAGTTAGGAATTTTCTTTGAAAAATCCTATTTTTGCATTAAAATAATTATATAAATTAGATTAAATTTTGAAAAACCACATTTTCTCCTCTGACCCATGAATGAGGAAGGATAAAAATTTCAAAGTCATTTGAATTGAATTTGACAAATTATGAGGTGTTAGAGCCTCATGGGCAAATGTGTAATTTTGGAAATNGAAAAATAAACGTAATTAAATCAAACATCCTTGAAACACCACTAAGCCCAATTAGGATTAAAAATCTGGCTAAGTGTTTGAATTACACTAACTTCCCCTTCAAGGGAATTCACTCACATAATTTTCAAATTAAATGATAAATGATAATTACCCCTTTTAGGGATAATTGAGACTTGAATGTTCACTGAGCATTAAGGGTATTTATAGGATGGGTTATTAAGCAACATAATAAGTTTAAAAAGAACTCGGGATTTTCCATCAGGCACCGAGAAAGTAGCATGGACCTGCTTCTTTCTCTAGATCTGTTGGACATCTTGGAGACCTACTAAACTTAATATATTTTGCTTGATAAAGTCATCCTTAATTAAACTTCCAAGGACCCGCCAAGATATGACATAGGGTTAGGAAAATTATCTGAACTCTACTTTTCCCGCTCTTCATAAGTTCCCTCACATGCATTTTTAAGTTTCAGGTGGTGGAATGAGAATCACCAGATACGTTATTACAGTTTATAGCACCGTCTTTCTTCTACCTTTTCTTACATGTTTCATGCTTGCATTTACCTACATAAACTTGTATGTTAACCTTAACCATAACCCAAAACCAAAATTAAAATCAACCAAGATAAAACTCACCGCCACAACATTAAAAATATAAAATAACTCAAAATTTAATCACAAACATCACACAAAACTACAACTTCAACTGAACTAAGATGTCTCTATTGGATGATCGGGAATCCCTCAAAGGAGGTAACCTACAGTTGCTAACGAGGCTTCCCATAGTTTAAATGAAATTATGGAACTCATTAAGTTGAGTTTAGTAAGTTCACTTGGACTAAGTGAATCCAATAGAAAATAGTGGTGCCAGAACGAGGGAACCGTAGGATCCTAACCGGTGTCGCTCTAACCAACTTTAATATGCCCTCATAAAATTTAAATAACTTCAACCATAAGGTCACTTGATTTGACATTATAACATGACACACTAGAAAACTCGAACTCGTCACAGCAAGGAGCTAGCATGGTGGGCAGCACTGCCATCTTCAACAGCAAAACCTATCTTCCTTAGCTAAACCAATCTTCCTTCCTTAGACTTAAACAACAAATTCTTCAATAGAAAAACCTGTCTTCCCCAGCTAAACCAATCTTCCTTCCTTAGACTTAAACAATAAATACATAGGACTTCAAGGTTGCTTGCTTATGCAACATAAATCCTCACCTTATCTTTAGGCCTTTGTGTAGCCCTGCTATACAATATAAGCCCTAACTCATCTTCAACAGCAAAACCTGTCTTCCTCAGCTAAACCAATCTTCCTTCCTTAGACTTAAACCACTTTGAGGTTGCTTGCTTATGCAACGTAAATCCTCACCTTATCTTTAGGCCTTCGTATAGCCCCTTTGAGGTTGCTTGCTTATGCAACGTAAATCCTCACCTTATCTTTAGGCCTTTGCATAGCCGAACCCTATCTTCCCCAGCTAAACCAATCTTTCTTCCTTAGACTTAAACAACAAAGCCATAGGACCTTGAGGTTGCTTGTTTATGCAACGTAAATCCTCACCTTATCTTTAGGCCTTTGTATAGCCCTATTATATAATATAAGCCCTAACTAGTCTTAGGATTTCAAGGTTGTCGTTTGTCACGACCTAAATCCTCATATCTTCCAGGCTATTTGCGTGATCGTTTCAACACCTAAATATTTCTCCTAAAAAATGAAGCCAAACATTAGGATAGCTTGGGAAGTCACCGGGGTTCTCCTCTAAATCTATGGCATCTTTTAGTTCTTCCTCCTTTGGACTTTACAATAAAATGTTCCAAATTTGAACCAACCCCCTTTCACACCTCTACGTCCGATTTCGTTGAAGAGTCCTACCCTTTGAAATTCCTTGAAGATAATATTTCTTGATTTTTATAGAAAGTCTTCTTAGGTGACTTTGGTCATTTAAGATGTTATTAACTATAGCGGCTTGCCCTTATAGGAGTTTCTTAGGTGGCTTTGGTCATTTAAGATGTAATTAACTATAGGGGCTTGCCCTTATAGTAACATGGTCCTAACCATATAAACCCTATTTAATCTTTTATATTAAATAGGGGAACTTGTCGGCAAATATAAAGATTTCGATAAACCCTATTTAATCCTTTATATTAAATAGGGGAACTTGTCAGCAAATACAAAGGTTTCATAAACCCTATTTAATCCTTTATATTAAATAGGGGAACTTGTCGACAAATACAAAGGTTTCGTAGACCAAACGGATCCTTAGTTTATTTGATTGAGCCTCATCCTCAAGTTTTGTGTTTATCCTTCAAGATAGATACAGGATTTGAGGTACAGTGCTCTTTCTTTTTAAACTATGAAAAATATGAGGTCAATTTGATTTCATACTTCAACATCCTTCAGAAGCGGGCGACAGGATTTTGATTCCAGTGACCGACAGTTTCTTACGGGCAACTCCCCTCCAACCCTGAAATAACGCCGACAATGGATTAAATAATCCCACGATAGAAATTAAAGAAATGATAGTGCGGCAAAGTTGGGAAGTGTTGTGCTACACTACCGCCGCCGTGGTGGTTCCTATGGTAAAAGAATTTTATGCAAATTTACATGGAATCAACCAGGGAATTGTTTATGTGCAAGGAATATAGATCACTTTCACTCCTACATAAATCAACAAATTATACATGATCGAGAATGTTCTTGTCTGCCACTATTCTAATTTTGTCCCAACGAGAAACCAGATGAATGAATTTACCAATATTTAACGGACGAAACTGACAACTGAGAAACAAGAGAAAAAGGGTATGTTAGTTTTTCTGCGACACTCCTAAATCCCGTTTCGAAACATTGACACTTTTTCATTTCTGTGAAACTGTTACTGACAATGAAGATTGGTAAAGTTTCTAAAGAAAGTTCTATTTTGAATTACTGCATCCAAAGGGGACTGCCGATCGACATAAGATCAATAATTGTGAAGTCAGTTTTAATCCTGATCGTTCATGGATTAACTTATGAGCATGGACACCCCTCTACAATTTTCTCACTTTGCAGTCAGTTCCAAGTGTCCTACAAAAATTGGGAAAAGGTAATTCTACCTTGGAAGCCTTTGGATCCATTTGGGAGATTCCCAGCTTTTGAAGATGAAAATGACATGGCATTATAGTAGATCAACCTCTCAGAATTCACTGCCACTTCAACTCTTAATTCCTGACAAGTCTCTGGTGATCCTGCGCTGAATCATGAAATCAGAAAAAGAGGTACAAAATTTCATGAATGCAATTAATAATATCTCTGATTTCTACGATCATCTGGACTGGAGGATGAAAGAACATTTTGATCATTTTGGACATTTAGAAGATAGTTTGTTACGACTGATGAAGAGGATGAAATTGATAGAGGAGGATTCTACTGAATAATTTCCATTCTGACCCTTTTACAACCTCTTCGTTCATGTGCAATCAATGGGTGATCTTAGAAAAGAATCTAGTACTGAATCTGATGATTAGTGTTTATATTACTACATATCTGTCTATCTATGTATTTTGATTTGAACTTTGTATTTGCTTTGCTCTAAAATTATGCTTTTAGATCTCTCTATAGTTGAGACTAAGCATAGGATGTTTTTTTTAGCGTTTTGAGTGTTGTGGCTTAGATTGCGACGCTGAATTAACATGTTGAGGTTGAGAAAATATTAAACTTAGGTGTGTTATGTAACATATATTGTACCCCTTGGAATTTATATATAAATGTGATGTTTTTTTGTTGTGAAAGTTTATTTGTTATAAGTACATCATTTAGTCACTTAAAATTATGTTTATAATGATTGAACGGATGTCGTTGAGGCTTGAAATTGATCAAAATTGCAAAAAAATTGGGATTTTGAACAAAAATCAATAAAGCCCACCAACGACACCCTCGACGCCGCCAACAGCAGATTTTTCCCGAGACCTATAATTTAATTCCAATAGAGCGCACCGACAGTGCCATTGACCCCGCAAACGGCGAGCTCATGAAAAAGCACCATTAACCTCAATTTTGACCAGTCAACTGCCACTATTCATCATCCACTTCCTCCTAAAAATGCCATTTTCGACCTAAGGCTTAAAAGATCTTGGATTGGGAGGCGATTTCAAGACTTTTTGACACCGGATTTGATCATCTCTAAGTAAGAGCCAAATTAAAAATATTTGATTTTCACCATAGATTTCTTCCACATTGAGGAGATCCAAAAAATTTGAGAATGTGAATAAAATTTTGGAAGAAATTCATGGATCTCACTGTTGAACTCTTAGAATTACTATTGGAAGCCATTTTTTGCATATTTGAAGTAATTTTTGGAATTTTTCTACAATTTGATTAGATTGAAATAGCTCCACGACAAAAGAGATGGGTTGAGTTCAACGAGTCTCGCTTCGTCAATGTGATGGCTCAAATAATTTTGACTAGATTGAAATGGCTCTGTGACAAAAGAGGCGACTTGAGTTTGATGAGTCTTGCTTCATCAATGCAAAGGCTCAATCAAGGTTTACTTCAATATTTAAAGGAAAGAAGTGTATACAAGATCGAGTTTTTGAAAGTCCGGGAGGAGAAATTGAACGAGTTATTGTCGAGAGTAGGTGGGAAAACTTTTGTTACACCACCAATAAAGCTGATACAAATGTTGTGAATGAGCTTTATGCCAATGTAATCTATTCTGAAGATGGAATCGTTCAAGTGTGGGGATTTCCTGTTGAATTTACTGCCGCCCACATCAACACGTTTTACGAAGTCCCAGACTCTTATAACTGCTGATATGAATCCTTTAGTACAATGGAAGGCCCCCTGAATGATGTGATCAACTTTCTCACTAATTGGAAAGGAACATGGACGATTAAAGCAGCGAGAACGGGTAAATTTTTCTTCTTTCTATGTTGAATGTCAACTCTCAGGCGTGACACTATTTCATTTCCTCTACTCAGTTACTGACTTATCACCATAGTGAGGTAACTAGAGATAGAGCTATTCTGAATTTCTGTATTTAGAATTATTGAACTATACATGTGGGGAGAATTATTCTTAAGAATATATCGACTACGACAAGGAGTGAGAAAAGTGGAGGTCTAGGACATCCTGGCCTTATTTATGCAATTTGCAAACTTTCTGGAGTGGAAATTGGAGATGAAGAATGGGCTTACCCTATGAAACNAAATTCCTTGAAGATAATATTTCTTGATTTTTATCGAAAGTCTTCTTAGGTGACTTTGGTCATTTAAGATGTTATTAACTATAACGGCTTGCCCTTATAGGAGTTTCTTAGGTGGCTTTGGTCATTTAAGATGTAATTAACTATAGGGGCTTGCCCTTATAGTAACATGGTCCTAACCATATAAACCCTATTTAATCTTTTATATTAAATAGGGGAACTTGTCGGCAAATATAAAGATTTCGATAAACCCTATTTAATCCTTTATATTAAATAGGGGAACTTGTCAGCAAATACAAAGGTTTCATAAACCCTATTTAATCCTTTATATTAAATAGGGGAACTTGTCGACAAATACAAAGGTTTCGTAGACCAAACGGATAGTATACTTTCCTTAGTTTATTTGATTGAGCCTCATCCTCAAGTTTTGTGTTTATCCTTCAAGATAGATATAGGATTTGAGGTACAGTGCTCTTTCTTTTTAAACTATGAAAAATATGAGGTCAATTTGATTTCATACTTCAACATCTTTCAGAAGCGGGCGACGGGATTTTGATTCCAGTGACCGACAGCTTCTTACGGGCAACTCCCCTCCAACCCTGAGATAACGCCGACAATGGATTAAATAATCCCACGATAGCAATTAAGGAAATGATAGTGCGGCAAAGTTGGGAAGTGTTGTGGTACACTACCGCCGCCGTGGTGGTTCCTGTGGTAAAAGAATTTTATGCAAATTTACATGGAATCAACCAGGGAATTGTTTATGTGCAAGGAATATGGATCACTTTCACTCCTGCACGAATCAACAAATTATACATGATCGAGAATGTTCTTGTCTGCCACTATTCTAATTTCGTCCCAACGAGAAACCAGATGAATGAATTTACCAATATTTAACAGACAAAACTGACAACTGAGAAACAAGAGAAAAAGGGTATGTTAGTTTTTCTGCGACACTCCTAAATCCCGTTTCGAAACATTGACACTTTTTCATTTCTGTGAAACTGTTACTGACAATGAAGATTGGTAAAGTTTCTAAAGAAACTTCTATTTTGAATTACTGCATCGAAAGGGGACTGCCGATCGACATAAGATCAATAATTGTTAAGTCAGTTTTAGGCCTGATCGTTCATGGATTAACTTATGAGCATGGACACCCCTCTACAATTTTCTCACTTTGCAGTCAGTTCCAAGTGTCCTACAAAAATTGGGAAAAGGTAATTCTACCTTGGAAGCCTTTGGATCCAACTGGGAGATTCCCAGCTTTTGAAGATGAAAATGAGATGGCCATTACAGTAGATCAACCTCTCAGAATTCACTGCCACTTCAACTCTTAATTCCTGACAAGTCTCTGGTGATCCTGCGCTGAATCATGAAATCAGAAAAAGAGGTACAAAATTTCATGAATGCAATTAATAATATCTCTGATTTCTATGATCATCTGGACTGGAGGATGAAAGAACATTTTGATCATTCTGGACATTTAGAAGATAGTTTGGTACGACTGATGAAGAAGATGAAATTGATAGAGGAGGATTCTACTGAATAATTTCCATTCTGAGCCTTTTACAACCTCTTCATTCATGTGCAATCAATGGGTGATCTTAGAAAAGAATCTAGTACTGAATCTGAAGAATAGTGATTATATTGCTACCTGTCTGTCTATCTATGTATTTTGATTTGAACTTTGTATTTGCTTTGCTCTAGAATTATGCTTTTAGATCTCTCTATAGTTGAGATTAAGCATAGGATGTTTTTTTTTAGCGTTTTGAGTGTTGTGGCTTAGATTGTGACACTGAATTAACGTGTTGAGGTTGAGAAAATATTAAACTTAGGTGTGTTATGTAACATATATTGTACCCCTTGGAATTTATATATAAATGTGATGTTTTTTTGTAGTGAAAGTTTATTTGTTATAAGTACATCATTTAGTCACTTAAAATTATGTCTATAATGATTGAACGGATGTCGTTGAGGCTTGAAATTGATCAAAATTGCAAAAAATTGGGATTTTGAACAAAAATCAATAAAGCCCACCGACGGCACCCTCGACGCCGCCAACAGCAGATTTTTCCCGAGACCTAGGATTTAATTCCAATAGAGCGCGCCGACAGTGCCATTGACCCCGCAAACGGCGAGCTCATGAAAAAGCACCATTAACCACAATTTTGACCAGTCAACTGCCACTATTCATCATCCACTTGCTCCTAAAAACGCCATTTTTNATTTATATTTAGAGTTTTTCTTTCCACCTGTATTATTTTATATTAAAAAATTTAAGTTTGGGGGAGGGAAGACAAAGATTAACAATTAGATTTCCTCTTATTTTTAAAAATTATTTATATGTTTTTATGTAGTGAATNTTGAGGTATGATTTATATTTAGAGTTTTTCTTTCCACCTGTATTATTTTATATTAAAAAATTGAAGTTTGGGGGAGGGAAGACAAAGATTAACAATTAGATTTCCTCTTTTTTTAAAAAATTATTTATATGATTTTATGTAGTGAATTTAATTAAGGTAACTATATTTTTGTAGCTATTTAAATATTATGGTAGATTTAAAGAAATATTTTTATAATGAAAATTAATTTTGTAACTTAAGATATTTAGTATAAAAGAATAAGATTATAGTTAACTATTTAAAAAAAAGGAAACTATAGTGAAGTATTAAGAATCTGGAAATTCATTTGAGAAGAAAAGATTGGGGCTCAATGATGTAAAAACTGAAGTATTAAGAATCTGGAAATTCATTTGAGAAGAAAAGATTGGGGCTCAATGATGTAAAAGTTATATTAAGAATCTGGAAATTCATTTGAGAAGAAAAGATTGGGGCTCAATGATGTAAAAACTATAAATAAGAATCTGGAAATTCATTTGAGAAGAAAAGATTGGGGCTCAATGATGTAAAAGCTATGAATACCTATAAGGTAAAGGAATGCTTTGAGTTTCAAATTTAGGGAAAGAAAGGTGATGTTCAAAATCCTAAAGGCTATCCAGATATAGTAATCCTCACTTGAAAAAGGAAAAAGAAAGGATTGACAACAAACCCTGAAAGGCTATCCAGATATAGTAATCCTCACTTGAAAAAGGAAAAAGAAAGGATTGACAACAATTAGGCTACAGATATAGTTAATCCTCACTTGAAAAAGGAAAAAGAAAGGATTGAAAACAATCTCTGAAAAGAAAAGAAAAAAAATATATAGAATTGAGAGAAATCCAAATGAAAAAGAAAAAAAGAAAGACAAAAAAATTATGAAAGTGAGGAGAAGCTCAAGGATATGCCTAATAAAAAATTGGTTTCAATGGACCTACCTAAAAGGAAAACCTAAATACATTCCTGAACTTATATTTATAGAATATATCTTTTACTAGTAGTGTTCTCATAAAGTTCCTATCTTTTGAATATTCTAAGTGACTTAATAATGCAACATAAAACATTCTTGAAATGATTAGAAAACTAGAACTCTTAAACTTGATGACTAGATAATCTTGTGGCTACAGAGTTAATTCAATTACTTGAATTTTCTCTGAAAATGTCACTACGATATTTATTTAAATCAAACTTATATTATTTTTGAATTAAAACTTTACTATAATTAGATTAACTTTTATGTAGTACTAAAATTACTTGAGACAAGTAATAGTTAAGTTTGGGGGATTTTAACCAAAGTTTTATATAGTACTAAAATTACTTGAGGACAAGTAATAGTTAAGTTTTGGGGATTTTGACCAAATATGTAGTACTAAAATTACTTGAGGACAAGTAATAGTTATGTTTGGGGGATTTTGACCAAAGAATTTAAATCAAACTTATAGTATTTTTGAATTAAAACTTTACTACAATAGATCATAATTTTTATGAATCAAACTTATAGTATTTCTGAATTAAAACTTTACTACAATAGATCATAACTTTTATATATCTTAAATCAAACTTATAGTATTTTTGAATTAAAACTTTATTACAATAGATCATAACTTTTATGTAGAACTAAAATTACTTGAGGACAAGTAATAGTTAAGTTTGGGGGATTTTGACCAAAGGAAAATATATTGATTATATGAGGGACAAGTAATAGTTAAGTTTGGGGGATTTTGACCAGAGGAAAATATGTTGAGATTTTCATACGTATTTTATACTGTTTTAGATGATATTGCACTTTAAAGAACCNGACCAGAGGAAAATATGTTGAGATTTTCATACCTATTTTATACTGTTTTAGATGATATTGCACTTTAAAGAACGGTATTTTTGATGTTTTGTTGCAAGAATGATGAATTGGGGTCATTGGAGCAAAAAGATGCAAAAAGGAGCAAATTTGGAGCGAAAAGGACCAAAATACAAAGAATTGAACTAGGGCGCCGACGGCGCCCTCGAGGCTCCGACGGCTAGCTCGATGGTTATGCCCAATGAGGCTTTGGATAAGGCCAAATTCTGAAGGGATGCTTAGGCAACTCTTAGGAAAGCTCATCCTCAACTTTAAAAGACTATTTTGGCCGAAAATAAAGGAGAGGTGATTCAAAATCGAAGTGTGAAACAAGTGTAGAGAGTCTAAATTGTGAGGAATTCTTTGAGAGATTGTAAGAGTCGAGGGAAAGTGATAGATTTCTTCCTCCTTGCTTCTTCAAAGAAGAATTATGTGTGTTATAAAGAAAGGAAGAGATTCAGAGGAACTTTGAGGAGATTTCTTGGGGGAAAATTAGAGATAAGTTATTTACTTGTTGTAGTTTGTATGGCTTTCATTTTATAAATGAACTCTGAGTTTTGTTGTGTTTTTTCCATGAAATCAGAGTAGTTTTCTATGTCTTTCTCCTTGTCTCAAGATTTGTGAAATGTTGATTTGAATTGGCGAAGCCATGAAAATGTTTAAGAAATTGTGATGATCTTTTCAATTAGATCTTCATTTACTTTCAATCTAGCCAATTGATTTGTTAAATTATGTTGATNATGCTTAGGCAACTCTTAGGAAAGCTCATCCTCAACTTTAAAAGACTATTTTGGCCGAAAATAAAGGAGAGGACTCAAAATCGAAGTGTGAAACAAGTGTAGAGAGTCTAAATTGTGAGGAATTCTTTGAGAGACTGTAAGAGTCGAGGGAAATTGAGAGATTTCTTCCTCCTTGCTTCTTCAACGAAGAATTATGTGTGTTATAAAGAAAGGAAGAGATTTAGAGGAACTTTGAGGAGATTTCTTGGGGGGAAATTAGAGATAAGTTATTTACTTGTTGTAGTTTGTATGGCTTTCATTTTAAAAATGAACTCCNTAAGATATTTAGTATAAAAGAATAAGATTATAGTTAACTATTTAAAAAAAAGGAAACTATAGTTTGAAGTATTAAGAATCTGGAAATTCATTTGAGAAGAAAAGATTGGGGCTCAATGATGTAAAAGCTATGAATACCTATAAGGTAAAGGAATGCTTTGAGTTTCAAATTTAGGGAAAGAAAGGTGATGTTCAAAATCCTTAAAGGCTATCCAGATATAGTAATCCTCACTTGAAAAAGGAAAAAGAAAGGATTGAAAACAATCTCTGAAAAGAAAAGAAAAAAAATATATAGGATTGAAAGAAATCCAAATGAAAAAGAAAAAAAGAAAGACAAAAAAATTATGAAAGTGAGGAGAAGCTTAAGGATATGCCTAATAAAAAATTGGTTTCACTGGACCTACCTAAAAGGAAAACCTAAATACATTCCTGAACTTATATTTATAAAATATATCTTTTACTAGTAGTGTTCTCATAAAGTTCCTATCTTTTGAATATTCTAAGTGACTTAATAATGCAACATATAACATTCTTGAAATGATGAAAACTAGAACTCTTAAACTTGATGACTAGATAGTCTTGTACCTACAAAGTTAATTTAATTGCTTGAAATTTTTTTGAACTAGAACTCTTAAACTTGATGACTAGATAATCTTGTGGCTACAGAGTTAATTCAATTACTCGAATTTTTTCTGAAAATGTCACTACGATGTTTATTTAAATCAAATNTTGAGCGATACGTATGCTTGCATTGATAAGTGTGACTTTACAATTATTCAATATTTATTTCATCCATATTTATCGAATTTATAACTGTTATTAAGGATTTGGTACAGTTGCTGAGGAAGTATATCTTTTAGCAGTAGTATTAAATACTTGTATTTTTAAGCATATACAAAGTCGTGATCAATCATAGATTGCAAAACATGGATGTTAAAAATGCTCACACTGATTATTTGATACGACAAAAGTTTGAATATAATGTTGCTTATGATGATGCATTGGTGAGATATATGAAGGGTGATCATTCAGTTCAGTTTCCTACTCACCCTGTTTTTACTCCATATCAATAGCAGAATTTGGATGTAGAGGAAGAGGAAGATGATGATGATTAGTGATTTGATTTCTTTAGTTTATGTTTGATTGTACTTTGTTATTGTGTTGTTTGTTTTTGTTATATTGTTGAGACTTTTTATTAGATTGTGAGACTATGTTTTGTTGTTATGTTGAGTTGTGAACTGTAGGTTGTAAAACTGTTTTCATTTCTGGATGTCAGTTTAATTATGTTATTAGTTTGTTTCTTTTATTATATGTATCATGGTTAACTCTTTCTCAACAGATTTTATATGTATTACGGGCAATTTAAGCCTTATAGCTTTTCATATTAGCATCTGCAGTATTTCAGAATTAAAGTTTCAAAATCAGAACCTTCAACAAGTTTGTCTTTTCTTTATGTATTTAATGTTTTCTTTAACCCTTTATTTTTCAATTCTTCATGCTAAATCTTTTAAAAAATTAAGTTTGGGGGGGAAAGAAAAATTCCTTTTTAAAGAAAGAAACTTAATTTTTTTTGTCCTCACTTAGCTATATTTTAAAAAATTTTAAATTTAACATGACCTTTTGGTATTAGGGGTTAACTTTAGATAACTATATTTATGTTCCTAAATATATAGTAAACTTAGGTAAAAAAATTTTCAATAATAAAGGTTAATTTTATATATTAAGATATTTGATATAAAAGAAAACGACTATGTTTTTCAATTTTAAGTAAAGAAAATTGTAATTTTGAAATATTAAAAATCTTAAAGGTTCATGTAAGAAGAAAAGAATTAAACTTTAGGAAATCTTTTAGCTAATATAAATTTGTTAAATAAAGAAACGTGATAAGTTTTTGACTTTAAGAAGAGGATAATGAAGTTCAAAATCATTAATGGCTATCCAGATATAGTGATCCTCACATATNAAGAAGAGGATAATGAAGTTCAAAATCATTAATGGCTATCCAGATATAGTGATCCTCACATATAANCCCAGTCTGATAAAACTGTTTGGGGCAGCTTATTCAAAATAGCTTATTGATAGAAAGGAAACATATAGTGCAGAAACATACGATAATCGCAGATCAGTTCTAAAAGATACAATATAGTTCTCACATCCTAATCAGTACCAAAAGAACTAAAAAAGTACAAATACAAGTACGACAACAAGGAGAAATATTAAAATATTTAACTTCAGACTCTGGCTATGCCGGTCGTCATCTGCACTATCAGCCTGAGGAAACATTGGATTCACATGACTGCAGGCATGACTACTGTCATTGTAATATAAGAGACTATCAGCCCACCGGAAGAAATCACAATGAGCTGAAACACCCCTGGCACAACCATAGAACTGCCTTCCAAAGCAATGCTCCTTACGTGACGTTAGCAACAGAGACGGTAGTCCACAATAACAAAAAATCCCTCTATCTGTACCTGATATCCTGAAAGTCATGTTGGTATAACTGCGAAAATAACAAAAGAATCAAATGTCAGCTTAAGGTATTTTAAAAATAACCAAAACTAAATGCATATAAATATAAACCTATAATCTTATTAAAGGAAAACTTGGTAGATCAACAACCACAAATAGCATCTGTGATAGACTCCCTTAAAGCAATCATATCAGACAAACCTTCACCTTCCTGATCTTCAAATTCATTCGATTCTATATCATCCTCAGGTAATGAATGCCCCCTCACAAGTCCTGTATGTTGCTCAAAGACATTCAGTTCATCATTGTCAGCCACAATGAAGTCTGTATCTGATCGTGACAAATGTCTTCGGATGAAGTTATGTAGTGACATTGTTGCAACCACAATATGCACCTGCTTTTGAAAAGGATACGACGTCATATCACGTAAGATGACCCACTTCTTTTTCCAAACTCCAAATGTTCTTTCAATTATCCCGCGTAAAGATGAGTGGCGTTTATTAAACATTTCCTTTCTGCCACGTACTGTGCCACTACCTCGCTCGAAATCAGGAATATGATATCTTGTGTCAGGGTAGGGCTTCAGGTATCCCCTTTGCATAGGTTATCCTGCATCAACCAGATAATATTTTCCTGGTACGAAAAATAATGTTAATAAAAAACATTACATTCTAACATATACAAATTGGAAAACAAAACTAACATGCTGAGAGGTGAGGGAAACACTGCGATCTATTCCTAGTAGCAAAGAAGAAAATTTGACTATCATGTGCACTCCCTTCCCAGCCCGCCACCACGAAAGTAAAACACATGTTGAAGTCGCATACAGCCATGACATTTTGCGTTGTTAAACCAGTCCGACCGATATATGCTACCTTCTCGTGGTTGGGTATTCGAACATCAACGTGGGTACCGCAATTGCACCAATACAGTTATGTTTAATTGGTCGTTAGAGAGTAATAATATTGTTAAAATATAGAATGTAATAAATTAAAAACACTGATAGGTACCTTGAAATATGGCATGTATCGAGGATCATTGGCAATTTGTTCTGGAGTGGTAACAAATGATGGATCCTTCGTTTTAATTATTTGAGTTGCTAAGCTAACAAGTGCCTGTATCCCTTTTGAAAAGTAACGACTAATTGTTTTGGATGAATGTTGAAATCCTTCCTTAGCTCCTCGAATTGACTCATTCTGTGACAGAATGTACAGTGTTATAGCCAACACCTCCCTACACGTAGTTCTAGAAGAACCCTGAAGGCCGTGATTTACACATAACTCGTGCAGAAGATCAATAAAAATAGGTGTCATCATTCAAAAAATATTCTTGAATCTCATTGAATGGCTAGAAAGCATTTCACCAACCCATCTATCTCCAACAAAGGTGGATGTCATGCAGGGAATGCGAGTAGTCCTACGCCGGTAATAATCCAATAACAATATCACAACGGCTGTAGAAAATGCCATTCTCCTATGACGTTCACGTTGTGGATTCATCCTAAATGATTTAAAATATAAACATTAATAGTCCAGTATCAAAAAATTTAGAATGTTAATATAATGAGTTAAATAAGTCCCAAACACCAGAAGATGGCATGCTTAACATTCCCAAACATATTAAAAATAAAACAACATAAGTCAAAGTTCAACTAGTGCAAATACATATACAATCCATAAAGAAATATCATTCATCGACAAAAACCCACAAATATTCAAGACGCATATCTAGCTCTAGTGCAATGAATATTTTCATTCTAGTTGAATCCTCCAGTTTTTTCACACATTATGCGTGAAATCGCATATCAACCACAACTTCAGGAATAGTCCGCAAAAGTCTCAGACAGTCTAATATGCTCTCATCAGAGATAGGTGGAGCTGCAAAAGCTTCAATCAAACGATCGAAGGAGGTGTTCAATAAACGTTCATTCTCTTTATTTTTCCTTGCAACCCTGACCCTCTTTTTTGTGCTAGAGTCACCCGTATCACTCTGGTTAATGCTAGGCACTTCTTCATTNCCCTGTCTGATAAAACTGTTTGGGGCAGCTTATTCAAAATAGCTTATTGATAGAAAGGAAACATATAGTGCATAAACATACGATAATCGCAGATCAGCTCTAAGAGATACAATATAGTTCTCACATCCTAATCAGTACCAAGAGAACTAAAAAAAGTACAAATACAAGTACGACAAGAAGGAGAAATATTAAAATATTTAACTTCAGACTCTGGCTACGCCGGTCGTCATCTGCACTATCAGCCTGAGGAAACATTGGATTCACATGACTGCAGACATGACTACTGTCATTCTAATATGAGAGACTATCAGCCCACCGGAAGAAACCGCAACGAGCTGAAACACCTCTGGCACAACCATAGAACTGCCTCCCAAAGCAATGCTCCTTACGTGACGTTAGCAATGGAGACGGTAGTCCACAATAACAAAAAACCCCTCTATCTGTACCTGATATCCTGGAAGTCATGTTGGTATAACTGCGAAAATAAGAAAAGAATCAAATGTCAGCTTAAGGTATTTTAAAAATAACCAAAACTAAATGCATATAAATATAAACCTATAATCTTATTAAAGGAAAACTTGGTAGATCAACAGCCACAAATAGCATCTGTGATAGACTCCCTTAAAGCAATCATATCAAACAAACCTTCACCTTCCTGATCTTCAAATTCAAATGATAGACTTCCTGATCACTCTGGTTAATGCTAGGCACTTCTTCATCAGGTGTTAATGGCTGAGGAGTGAACTTATCTGGTATCCCTTCAAAAGAACTTTCACATGGGTTGAAAGTAAATTTTCCTGTTGCGACAACCCATTTAAACATTATGTCCAGTTTTTCTTCAAATTTCGGCTTAACCCCGCACAGTTTATACTTTTTTGCTGCTGGTACCGCCTGTGACAGAACATTTTAGAGCGAATAGTTAGGAAATTATAATTAGAGAAGAAATTTGGAATTAAAATCGAACAAATCATTGAGTATATATAAAATACCTCTAATTTTTCAGCCCACCATTCAGCAGGAGCATCAATTGTCCTTTTAATCGGATCCCAACCCAAACCTGTAGATCCACGTTTCAACTCCTTCCATATTTTCCATTCCTTCTTTAATTGATCCCATTTGTTTTTAAATTTCATCTTATCATAATCCCTGCAAGTCAATTTTTTGAATCTCTTTTCAATGTTTCGCCACCCTTCCTTATTAAAAAACATTGTTGGCCTATTCTCAAGTTCTATTTCTTTTATACAAAGATCGTAGAAAATATTAGTTACTTCCTCATCCCACATTGCGGTGGTCCCCCCTTCAAATAATTTAGACATGATANTTTTCCATTCCTTCTTTAATTGATCCCATTTGTTTTTAAATTTCATCTTATCATAATCCCTGCAAGTCAATTCTTTGAATCTCTTTTCAATGTTTCGCCACCCTTCCTTATTAAAAAACATTGTTGGCCTTTTCTCAAGTTTTATTTCTTTTATACAAATATCGTAGAAAATATTAGTTACTTCCTCATCCCACATTGCGGTGGTCCCCCCTTCAACTANTTTTAGACCCATATTTTATACTCATTTTTAGTGATATTACACTTTAATAGAAGGTATTTTTATGTTTTCTTGCAGGTTTATTGAATTTTAAGACTTAAAGAAAAAATGCAGCAAAAAGGATAAAATTTGGAGCAAAAATGAAGAAGTTGAAAATTTGTTCAGTGCCAACAGCGCCAAAAGCAGCTCCAATGGTGTTGTTTGACAGAGAGCATCAAATTAAATTGTGAAACACTGGCATCGACGATGCCAGAGTGGGCGCTGATGGTGCCAATGTTGGTTCAGCCTCTGTTTCTAGAAGATTCAACGAATTTGGACACATTTTGAAGAGATTTGGGAGGAACCTATTGGATAACCGACTCTAGGCTTTATATGGGGCCAAAATTGATGAGAAAAGTGACTCTTTCTGNAGGAACCTATTGGATAACCGACTCTAGGCTTTATATGGGGCCAAAATTGATGAGAAAAGTGACTCTTTCTGAAATCTCATCGTCCCAATTCAACCTTCTATGCATTNTCTTCATGCTCTGCGTGTCAACCAAAATTTATGTGGGCTTTCCAAATTACAAAAACCCTCCACATAGCTCACTATCTTTCACACCATATAGATCTTATGTTATGAATCACTCCAACTATGTGATATTGAATATCAGATGGCCTACTAAATAAGCACATAAAACAATATAAAAAAAACTAAAGACAACAAGAAGATAACATGATTTATGTGGGCTGACAAAAATATGCCTACACCCATAAGAGAGGCGAGAGTATTGATTTGCTATAATGAGAAATCAAATTCCTCTTCAAGCATAATATATGGTGCACCTTATGAAGCTTTCACATAATCCTGTTTACATTTTTTGAAGCATCAAGTTTCATAATAGTCAGAATCTCATAATCAGCTCACAATCTTTAGCATAGAAGTTAGATTTAATTTTTTTTATGAAAAGTGAAAAGAAGCAAATAAGTCCATCATTCAAATATTAATGCATCATAAACATCTTCTTTGGCAATATCCACATCTTCTTCCATTTGATTTAAATGTTGTTGAAATCAAACTGCAAAATCTCCTTTCAAGAATTTAATATTATGATGATGTTAAAAAGAAGTAAAATGGCACAAATCTTCAATGGATTCTCATCTTTGGAAGCTCTTACTGAAATATCAAATATTGGACAATAATGACTTTCATTTTTGTAGACATAAAAGAATTGTTGACCATTACAAGCTAGCTCTCTGGAAGCAACATTGACAAGCACAATGCAAGAGCTTTATTGATGAAGTTGCAAACAATCAAAGTCAACTAACTTATGATCAAATTGAATTTGTTGACATGCTTAATTATTGAAGCACATTCTACCATCACCTTCCATCATCCCAAGCTAAAGAAATTTTTGATAAGATATACTTATGTTCGAAGTACACAAAAACAGTGCAAGAGCTATTATTCACCACCAAAGGGCTTCTCATACACATCCAATAAAGCTTTCATCATTCCAGTTGTGATATCCTCTTGCAATATATTGATAGTAGTACTCTTAATAGAAAATGAGAACTCTTGGCTACTCATCTAATTGGTGTTACCAAAATTAATATTTTTATACTAAAAAAAGAAAAATAATTTTCTTGCAAGGTAAAAAAAGCTTGGTCACATAAGATAGGTAATATTTACGAATCACTTTTGAAAACAATTTCTTTGTAACATCTTGCAAGGAGTTAAAATTTCTCTCTAACTGCAATGAAACCATTTGTTCGAAGTGATTCGGGGAGAACCAAGCCTTCCAAAGAACCATTTGTTCGAAGTGCACAGTAACAAGAAAACCAAAAACATATTCGAAAGCTACGATTTGCACAGAAACATGCTCCAACTCAAATTGGCATTGAAATGGAGTAGGAAGAATGAAAAATCTTTTCTGAAGTGCACAGAAACGGGAACAACCAAAATCTATGCTCGAAATGTAAAGCCCTCAACAAAATATAAAATGATTTACACAGAAACATCCTGCAACTCCGGAAAAATTAAGAACCCCCAAAACCTCATTATAGTGTACAGAAACTATCTGCACAGAAATGATTTACTCGGGAACGATCCTTAGAAACTATTTCCACATAAACGATTTGCACGGGAAATCAAAACTTGCACCTAGAAAAAACCAATTCCTTGCTCTGCAATGCATTACCAAATAGTCTAGGAAGTATATTCTCACAACCAAAACAGAGATCGATCTCGAGAAAAAATTGAACAGTCTCCAATCGATGATTGGAAGGAGAAAATCNCAACTCCGGAAAAATTAAGAACCCCCAAAACCTCATTATAGTGTACAGAAACTATTTGCACAGAAACGATTTACAAGGGAACGATCCTTAGAAACTATTTCCACATAAACGATTTGCACGGGAAATCAAAACTTGCACCTAGAAAAAACCAATTCCTTGCTCTGCAATGCATTACCAAATAGTTTAGGAAGTATATTCTCAAAACCAAAACAGAGATCGATCTCGAGAAAAAAATGAACAGTCTCCAATCGATGATTGGAAGGAGAAAATTGAGGAAAACCTAACCAGAAAGCATACCAGATCTCAAGAAAAGTAACCAACGAGAGGTAATGTTTGCGAGGGAGAAGATCGGTGAGGGAGAAGGCAAGGGCACGAGAGGAATTGACGACCTAAAATCCAGCTTTGAACGCCTAACACAAGCCCTTCGCAACNAAAACCTAACCAGAAAGCATACCAGATCTCAAGAAAAGTAACCAACGAGAGGTAATGTTTGCGAGGGAGAAGGCAAGGGCACGAGAGGAATTGACGACCTAAAATCCAGCTTCGAACGCCTAACACAAGCCCTTCGCAATGATCAGCAGTCTGTGATAAAATAACAACGCGCGTCGTGGCATCCCAGAACGCCGCCCCAACGCATTATTCAAACCCAACGGCGGCGTTCCAAAAACGTCGTCGCACTAGGATAATCCCCTCCAAATGGTCCCTAAGTGTGAACTCTTCTCTAAGAGTGTTGGAGAAGGAGAAAAGTGAGAGATTTCTTCTTCTTAAATTTTCTAGAAGAGGCTACAAGGGATTTGCTTTAAGAAAGAGTCTCAGATAAGTGTTTTTTATTTATTAGTGTTGTATGAACTTTCGTTTGTATATGAAATTTGTGTTTTGTTGCATCTTTCTTATGAAGTCTGAGTAATTTACTTTATCTTTCTCACTACTTTGTGATATGGTGAAATGAAGAGGAAATATGGATGTGTCAATATTAAATATAAAATAAATTGTGATGATTTTTCATCTCTAAATTTAATTAACTTTTTGATCTGGCTAATTGAATTGTTAAAATATGTTGTGAAACAAATGATTCGGGAAATGGTGTATGAGTTCTAAAATAGAGTGAGGATCACATTTGATTCTATGAAGGAGAATTTTGTTCATGGAATTAAGTGCAAATAAATAGATAAATATACTTTGTTGGGTGTAGAATTGAAGAATCTTTAGGGTGGCAGACTAAAATCTCTAATTTGGTCTTATTGTTTAAAAACTAAAGCGAGTGTTACCCAATCAAAGCTACCACAACCATATGTTGAGGTCTCCCCTCTCAGACAAAAGTATTGAGCTATAACTCTGATTCGAGCTTGTTTTAATTCTCCATGTGTAATGGCTTGATTTAATGCTTCATCAACCATGTGGATAGACACGTCTTGAGTAGATGAAGGTTTAGAAACAAACCCATGAGATTTGGTTGAGTCTAGGTGAAGATCTTAAGGTTTGAATGTGAACAGCTTATAGGTTAGGTCACTTGGGGACGATGACAAAGAGTCGTTTGATCACGCGTGTATCAGATGGACAAAGGAGATCAAGCCAGATGGAGTCTTAGTACATAAACCGTGGCCCGCGTGGCAGTTGAGGTGTCTTATGGCAACAAATGGTGGAGCACCGCATGTAAAGCTCGAAGCGGATGAGGTTGAGGTGGCGCTTCGTGGACAAGTAGATAAATAGGGGGAATTTCGATTTATTTTAATGCCTGATTTTTTGAAAAATTATAAATTTGTGTAGAAAAATCATAAAAATAAAAGAAGAATACCCTCTTGCTCAGTGAATAAAGGAAAATAATGTGGACCCAAAATAAAAATTAATTGTCAAGTGCATGATTTTTAATTAATTAAATACTTTCTAAGGTAGTTTAATTCATTATGATTGCATACTAATCACCATGGCTTAAAATTTTAAGGATTGATTTCTCATGATAAAGGGCACCTCCTGTGATTTTTCCAAGGTTTGAGAATACATTTGTGCTTCTAACTCCAATTTTCAAGCCTATGTAGATATTTTGACTTTATTTAATCATATAAATTAAAAATTCCCTTAGAAATTTATGGGAACAATTTTGTTAGGTTTCGTGTGATCAGAGGAGCTTAGGAAAAATATTGTGATAATTTGAATAATTTTACATATTTCTGTTATTAATTGAATATTTTTACCTTATATTAATTTATTTAAACTAAACATAAATCAAAATTTTGCAAAATCAATTCCATAACATCCATAAAAATCATTTTAACTTACTGTAAAAATTTCAAATTCATTTAAGTTGATTTGACCATTAAAGTGGATTTTGTAAGTAAAAATAGTATTTTTGCACAAAATAAATTATATTAAATTGAATAAGTTTAGAAAAATTATGAAAAACCATTTTCTGAGTTACTTGTGATTAGGGGCATTTAATAAAAATAAACTCTATTTTTGTGAAAATATTTTATTTTTAAAGTATATTTTGAATTAAAAATAATTAAAATAATGAAAATTTTCAAAAATACAAGAAATATTTTAAAATGTGCGTAATTGTTTTGTGATCACTTTGTACCTCTTAATATATTTTTTCTGATTTTTTTAAATTAAAAATAAATTTCTAAAGGCCTAAAATGTATTTTTCTTATTTTCCATTAAAATAATTACAATAAATTCAAAATAAATCATTAAAATATAAGAATTTGTTCTTCTAAGTTTCTTGGACTTATGAGGGTTTAATAAAAATTTAAAAATGATTTTTCAAGATTAAAACATATTTTTGAATTTAAATAATCATTAAAAATGACCTTTAAATAATTATAATAATTACAATGTTATTAAAAAAAATCATAAATTTTTTTCTAAGTATTCTTCTGNAAATTTAAAAATGATTTTTCAAGATTAAAACATATTTTTGAATTTAAATAATCATTAAAAATGACCTTTAAAAAATTATAATAATTACAATGTTATTAAAAAAATCATAAATTTTTTTCTAAGTATTCTTCTAACCGAGGAAAACCTCCAATAATTTTTCTATAAATTAAAATTTCATTTTGTTTAATTAAATAAATTAATGTTGAAAAATCATATTTTTGGGTTAAGATAATTATTTTAAATAAAATCAAATTTTGAAAAATCATACTCTCCTCCCTGATATTTCAATTAATCTATGGATGGTATACTTAAAGATTTTCAAGACCATTTGAATTTTTGAGCTCAATTTCTAAGCTCATAACCAAGGCAAATTCTAGTCGTTTCNTCTGACCGAGGAAAACCTCCAATAATTTTTCTATAAATTAAAATTTCATTTTGTTTAATTAAATAAATTAATTTTGAAAAATCATATTTTTGGGTTAAGATAATTATTTTAAATAAAATCAAATTTTAAAAAATCATACTCTCCTCCCTGATATTTTAATTAATCTATGGATGGTATACTTAAAGATTTTCAAGACCATTTGAATTTTTTAGCTCAATTTCTAAGCTCATAACCAAGGCAAATTCTGGTCGTTTTCCAAAACTCCACCAAACATCAAATTTATTGTTCCAAAAGCTTTCCCAATAAAAAATAAAGTACTTTCCCACTCAAGCCCCATCATTTTTAGCCCTTCAACACATTGTTAGACCAAGGCCACAACACCCTCTAATCGAACTCTTGGTTAGACTCGACCTCAGCTTAAACTAACACTTTGAGGAGGCTTGTTGGATGCTACTGAAGCTTCCTAAAGCATCTGATTGACGCCCCCCTCTCGGACTCAGGTATAGAACTCATACCCAAAATTTTGCCATCGTTTGGGCTTTTGTGAACAAAAGTTTGATTTCATAAGCATGTAGCCACATAGATGTGTTTTTCATGAGTAGATGAAGGTGTAGAAACAAACTTGATATGATTTAGGGTTTTGTTCATTGGGTTTTTCATAAGTCTAGGNAAGCTTCCTAAAGCATCTGATTGACGCCCCCCTCTCGGACTCAGGTATAGAACTCATACCCAAAATTTTGCCTTCGTTTGGGCTTTTATGAACAAAAGTTTGATTTCATAAGCATGTAGCCACATAGATGTGTTCTTCATGAGTAGATGAAGGTGTAGAAACAAACTTGATATGATTTAGTTAAGTCTAGACAGAGATCTTAGGGTTTGAAGTTGAACGATTCACTTGTTTTGGCCATTGGGGATGATGACCCACAGCCGTTGGTTCGTGCGTGTATCAGATGGATTGCTAGGATCGTGCTGGAAGGAAAGATGAAGCGAGAATCGCTGGCCGCGTGACAATTATTGTGGATGGCGGCGTCCAGTAGCGTGGTGACGCATAGAAATCTTGGAGCGCCATAGAATGACGCAACAATTGACTAATAAAGTAGAAAGTTAAGGATTTTTTTCAATAAATTAATTCCAGAACTTAGAAAAATCCATAACTTAGTGTAGAAAAATTATAAAAAAAATAAAAAACCTTATTGCTTAGTGAACAAAGAACAATGTGGAATAAAAATATGAATTATTTGCTCAGTCTCTCGCTTTTAATTAGTTAAAAACTCTCTGGAGTTTCTTAATTTTAATTAGTTAAATAATAATCAACATGTTTTGAGTCTTTAGGGTTTTGTTCCTCATGATAGTAGAGAGGTTTTGTGTTTTTTTTTTGGAAGTGAGAAAACATCTACNGCATAGAAATCTTGGAGCGCCATAGAATGACGCAACAATTGACTAATAAAGTAGAAAGTTAAGGATTTTTTTTCTATAAATTAATTCCAAAACTTAGAAAAATCCATAACTTAGTGTAGAAAAATTAAAAAAAAAAAAAAAACCTTATTGCTTAGTGAACAAAGAACAATGTGGAATAAAAATATGAATTATTTGCTCAGTCTCTCGCTTTTAATTAGTTAAAAACTCTCTGGAGTCTCTTAATTTTAATTAGTTAAATAATAATCAACATGTCAAAGTCTTTAGGGTTTTGTTCCTCATGATAGTAGAGACATTTTGTGTTTTTTTTTGGAAGTGAGAAAACATCTATACACATGTAACTCTAATTTCCAAGTTTAGATGACTATTTTGCTTAAAATAATTATATAAATTAAAATATTAAAAAAAAATATGAGACGTATTTTGGTAGATTCACTATGGCCTGAGGACTCCTAGAAAAATGTAAATTAAGTTTGAATATTTATTTAAACTACTATAGTTAATTAAACCCTAAAAATTCAAAAAAAAATAAAAATAAATTTAATATATTTAAAAAAATAACAAAATCATTCCACACAGTAAATAATGATTATTCTAACTCATTGTAAAATTTAAGATTTATTTGATTTGGTTTGAGCACTAAAGTTGATTTTCTTTGTAAAAAATGTTATTTTGGTATTAAAATAATTTTACTAAATTAAAAATAATTAGGAAAATTTTGAAAAATGATTTTTTTGAGTTCGTTGTGATTAGGGGCACTTAGAAAAAATAAAAATAATTTTCAAATAAATAGTTCATTTTTTAGCTATATTTTGTGGTTAAAAATAANACTAAATTAAAAATAATTAGGAAAATTTTGAAAAATGATTTTTTTGAGTTCGTTGTGATTAGGGGCACTTAGGAAAAATAAAAATAATTTTCAAATAAATAGTTCATTTTTTAGCTATATTTTGCGGTTAAAAATAATTAAAAATAATTAAAATTTTAAAAAATATGCCAATGCACCAATTTGTTTCTAATTGTTTCTTGATCATTTGGGACTCATTAGAATATTTTTACTAATATTTATAAGTTAAATATATTTTTTATGAAGGCTAAAAATGTATTCTGTCTAATTTCCCATTAAAATAATTATAATAAATTAATTAAAATTTACAAAAATGAAAATTTTTTCCCTCTTAGCTCTTTGGACAAAGGGAAATTTAATAAAAATGTAAAAAGTATTTTTTTGTAAATAAAACATATTTTCTATTTAATTAAATCATTAAAATAAATAAATAATTATAATAATTAAAATATAACTTGAAAAATTATAAAATTTTGACAAAGTGGTCATTTGACCTAGGGNTTTTTTTGTAAATAAAACATATTTTCTATTTAATTAAATCATTAAAATAAATAAATAATTATAATAATTAAATTATAACTTGAAAAATTATAAAATTTTGACAAAGTGGTCATTTGACCTAGGTGAACCTCCAATAATTTTCCAATGAACAATAATTTTGCTTTGATTAGTTAAAAAAATTAATATTGAAAACTTTATTTTTTTAAGTAAAAATAATTGTTTAAATTAANTGTTTGTGATTAAATTTTGAGTTGTTTTATATTTTGAATGTTGTGGCGGTGAATCTTATCTTGGTTGATTTTAGTTTTGGTTTTGGGTTATAGTTTTGGTTATAGTTAACATGTATGTTTATGTAGGTAAATGCAAGCATTAAACATGTAAGGAAAAGGCAGAAGAAAGACGGTACTATAAACTGTAAAAGTGTATCTGGCAAGTCCTCTCGTTCCACCACCTGAAACATGAAAATGCATGTGAGGTCATTTATGAAGAGCAGAAAAAGTAAAGTTCTTGGGGGTTTTCCTAACTTTAAGTCGTATTTTGTTAAGTCCTTAAGAGTTTAATTAACANCTAGGGGATGTCATGGATCCAGAGGAGAACCTCGGTGACTTCCCAAGCTATCCTAATGTTTGGCTTTAATTTGGAGGAGAAATATTTAGGTGTTTCATCCTGCCAATTTTATTAGTTAGGGCTTACATTTGTGTGAAATGATCACACAAATAGCCTGGAAGATGTGAGGATTTAGGTTGTGATAGACGACAACATCGGAATCCTAAGACGAGTTAGGGCTTATATTGTATAGTAGGGCTATGCAAAGATCTAAAGATAAGATGAGGATTTACGTTGCATAAGCAAGCGACCTCGAAGTCCTATGGCTTTTTTGTTTAAGTCTAAGGAAGGAAGATTGGTTTAGTTGGGGAAGACAGGTTTTGCTGTTGAACATGGCCGTGCTGCCCACCATGCTAGCTCCAAGCTCCTGCCACAACGTGTCTGAGTTATCTAATGTGTTTAGTTATAATATCAAATCAGCTGGCCCTATGGTTGAAGCTAAATTTTATGAGAGCATATTAAAGTTGATTAGAGCGACACCGGTTAGGATCCTACGGTTCTCTCTAAATTTTATGAGGGCATATTAAAGTTGATTAGAGCGACACCGGTTAGGATCCTACGGTACCTTAAATTTTATGAGGGCATATTAAAGTTGATTAGAGCGACACCGGTTAGGATCCTACGGTTCCCACGTTCCGGTATGAGGGCATATTAAAGTTGATTAGAGCGACACCGGTTAGGATCCTACGGTTCCCTCGTTCAGGCATTATGAGGGCATATTAAAGTTGATTAGAGCGATACCGGTTAGGATCCTACGGTTCCCTCGTTCTAGCACCACTATTTTCTATTGGATTCACTTAGTCTAAATGAACTTACTAAACTCAACTTGATGAGTTCCATAATTTCATTTAAACCGTGGGAAGCCACGTTAGCAACCGTAGATTACCTCCTCTGAGGGATTCCCGATCATCCGANTCACAATGGAGATAAAAAATCAAGTCATTTAAATGTTTATATTTTTCAAAATTAATCATCTTAATGATTTAGT
>JXCR01126802.1:159592-207457 GCA_002079205.1 Phalaenopsis hybrid cultivar | reverse complement strand
AAATAATATTATCGGGCGTAGAATTGGAGATTTTAGAGTGACACACTAAAATCCCCAATTCGCACCTATCGCTTGGTTGCTGAAGTGTAGATGTTAGCCCTCAAGTGAGGAGAACGTGGGAGCTCTGAAGTGAGACTGGGTGTTGAAGTGTAGATGTTAGCCCTCAAGCGAGGGGAACGTGGGAGCTCCGAAGTGAGAGGTGGTGTTGAAGTGTAGATGTTAGCCCTCAGGCAAGGGGAACGTGGGAGCTCCGAAGTGAGAGCCAGTATCCTCCCAGCCTAGCCACGGATTCAGTAAACAAGCATAGGATTAGTCAATGTTCTTTATAACTGGACCAAAGATGTTGAAGTGTAGATGTTAGCCCTCAAGCGAGGGGAACAACTGAAGTGTAGATGTTAGCCCTCAGGTGAGGGGAACGTGGGAGCTCCGAAGTGAGAGCCGGTGCCTCCCAGCCTAGCCGCAGATTCAGTAAACAAGCGTAGGATTAGTCAATGTTCTTTATGCCTCGACCAAAGGGTAAAGAATAGGTATGCTATATTTTGAACTAATTCACTTTATCCATTCACTATAATTTCTTGACAAGGATAAGGTCTTTCTTATATATTGAATATCACATTTAAACCCTCATTAGTATCATTAGTTATTTAATAGTTGCTAAAATTACATATTTATTTTAATTGCCTTTTAGTGATAGATAAGCAAATTAAACTTCGTTGTTGCGATTAAAGTATTGCTTTTCTAAAATCTTAGTCTGCAGTTCTAAACCACTCTCTGTGAGATCAATATCTAGGACTTCATTAGAGCCCTATATTACTTGAGCGATACGTATATTTGCTTTGATAAGTGTGACTTTACAAATATGGAATATTTATTACGTCCATGTTTAACTTATATTTTTAAGCATATATAAAGTCACCGGTCAAGTTTTTGGCACCGTTGTCGGGGATTTAAATCTTCTAGTAGTGCTGTCAAATTCTTGTATTTATCAGTTTTTAAAAAAGTCGAGCAATTACATCTTGAGGTAAAGAAACCTTAGCATGAAATGTGAACCTCAGTTACAGGAACATCATGCGATTGAGATATAACTTAAATCATTTATGGGTTGGTAGCTTTCACACTCAAGGGACTCACCATTAAATCTTTCGAGAAGCTACTCAACAAAACTAGCAATTGATACACAAAAAATATATGCATTTTTAGACCCATATTTTATACTTATTTTTTATGATATTGCACTTTAATGGAAGGTATTTTGAAGTCTTCTTGTAAGTTGTTGATTTTTAGGGCTTAAAGGAAAAATGAAGAAAAAAGGATGAAATTTGGAGTCAAAATGATGTTTTTGAAGAATTGCTTAACGCCGGTAGCGCCGAGGGCAGCACCTATGGCGCTGAACAAATTAACACGAAGATTTTTTACTTAGCACTGACGGCCCCAAACCAGTGCAAAAGGCGGTGTAGACCCTGTTTCTAGAAGGTTTGATGTATTTAGATGATTTTTTGAAGAGTTTTTGGAGGCACCTCTTGGAGAACCAACCTTGGGATCTATTTAGGGCCAAATTTCATCAGAAAAAGCGCTCCTCTACATTTTTCACTCCTCTATTTTAATTTTGCGCACCATGTCATTCCATCCCACTTTCATATTGGAGTCAATTAGTGATTTTTCTTTCATAGTTTAGAGTTTTTGTGGTGAGATTTAGTGTGAACCTTTTTGTAAGGGTGTTGGAGAAGGAGAAAAGTGATATATATCTTCTTCCTGCATTTCTAAGGAAAGGCTACAAAGGATTTGCTTTGCGAAAGATTTTTCAGAGAAGTATTGTTTGTTTATCAGTGTTATATGAACTTTCTTTTATATATTAAATTTGTGTTTTGTTATTTCTTTCTCATGAAGTCTGAGTAGTTCCCTCTATCTTTCTCCCAACTCTGAGATATGTTGAAATGAAGAGATATTATGATTGTGCCAATATTAAATTGAAAAATAAATTATGATAATTTTTCAACTCTAAACTTAATTTACTTTTGGATTGGGCCACGAAATGGAGTATGAGTTCTACAATAGAGTAAGGATCACATTTGATTCCATGAAGGAGAACATCGTTTATGGAATTAACTACAAATAAATAGAGAAATATTCTTTGTTGGGTATAATTGGAGAACCTTTAAGGTGAGAGACTAAAATATTCAATTCAGTCTTAGTGTTCAAAAACTGAAGCGAGAGCTAGCCTTCAGGTGAAGGAAAGTGGGAGCTCCTGAGTGCGAGCAAGTATCCTCCAAGCCTAGCCACGAATTTAGGGACTAAACACTAAGATTAGCGAATGATTTTCTATGCACTGTATTATTGTAGAGAATTAAAATTGCTCCTATTTGATACAATACATATTATGAAAATTTATCTCATCTTATTTTACCATAGCCTCATTATAGTGGGACGGATGTTTTTTCATATAAGAATCTCCGCTACATAAACATAGTTAATAAATTAATATTTAATANTTTCATATAAGAATCTCCGCTACATAAACATAGTTAATAAATTAATATTTAATATTTTAAATTTTGCATATTTGATGTGATAATAGTTTAGAAATTTAATTTTGATTACATCTCAACAATTGAAATTAGTGACAGTTATTTCAATTGACTTTCTATGAATTTTCTAGCAAATTTGTCATTTCCAATTTAAACCTTCCCCGTAGGATCGTTATTTAGAGCTTAAATAGAAATTATATTATTACTTGATAAAGATACTTATATATGCGTAGAATCTTAATATTAGTTGATTATGTTTAATTAAATTTTTCACAATCTATCGCAACAAAAAGTCGAATCAAGTTTTTGACATCGTTGTTGTGGAAGGTAACGATTGAATTAAATAGTTTTGATAAATTAAGAAATTTAGAGATAATATATATACCATAAAAAAATTATTATTAATAAAATAAAATAAAATAAAAGTTAAAGATCAAAAATTCAAAAAGAAATACCTTTATTAGAGTGTTTTACTTTTCTTGCTTTATTTGTTTATGTGAAATATTGGATCTGAAGGTTTAGTACCTTACAATTCAGAATTAGAGCATACTATTAGAAAAATTCAAAAACAACAAAGTTAAATTAAAAATTTACAAGAAATGGCGAATAACTTTGATAATCCAATAAATGAAAATGAACAAAGTCCTTTAAAAGATTATGCGAATCCGACAGCAAATGAACTTCACTTGACTATTCAAAATCCTGATGTTTCTGCTAATTCATTTGAGTTTAAATCTACTATTATCCAAATGGAGCAAAATAATCAGTTTGGAGGACACCTACTGAAGATCCTAACTTACATCTTGCTAGTTTTCTTGAAATTTGTGCTACTTTTAAACCCTAACTTACATCTTGCTAGTTTTCTTGAAATTTGTGCTACATTTAAATATGACGGAGTGTCCAATGATGCTGTTAGAATTAGAAATTTTCCTTTTTCATTAAGGAATAAAGCCAATGATTGGTTAAATTTGTTAGCACCTGGATCTACTAGAAAT
Source organism: Phalaenopsis hybrid cultivar (assembly GCA_002079205.1). Classification (NCBI taxonomy): domain Eukaryota; kingdom Viridiplantae; phylum Streptophyta; class Magnoliopsida; order Asparagales; family Orchidaceae; genus Phalaenopsis; species Phalaenopsis hybrid cultivar. Next base: position 203,937 of record JXCR01126802.1, on the reverse strand, counting down.
TTGGGAGAACTATCAAAAAAATTCTGAACTAAATACCTTCCACCCTCGAAAACCGCTAAGCTTAGAAAAGATATTACATCTTTTTGTTAGTTTGAAGAGGAATCGATATATGAAGCCTGGGAAATATTTAAAGATCATCTTAGGAAATGTCCACATCATGCTTTACCATATTGGTTAATAATTCAAATATTTTACAATGGATTAATAGGATCACTGAGATCTATTATAGTTGTTGTCGCGGGTGGTTCATTAATGTCAAAATCTTTTAATGAAGCATATTCTTGAATTGAAGAAATGGCTACTAATAATTTTCAATGGCCCTTTGAAAGGGTAAATCCTAAGAGAGTAGCTAGTATTCATGATTATGATGCAATGTCTATTTTGGCATCTCAAATTGTTGTTATTTCTAAAAAAAAATATCAAATGGGAATGAATTATTCTCAAGTACCCCGAGTATTAGAGCAAAATTCACTAGGACAGATTATTGATACTCAATCATTTTATGAAACTTTAAACGATATAAATAATCAAAATAACAATCCATATTATAACTATTTAAACCCTGGTTGGAAAAATCACCTAAATTTTAGTTGGAATAATTATAATAAATCTGTGAATCCATCTAGAAATCTGAATAATCAAGAAAATCCTAATATTCGACTTTATTATCCTCTGGGATTTAACTCCAACCCTAACCCACAAGTTAAGGAAAAGAAGTTGACAATTGAAGAAGTAATGTTGAATATGAGAAATCAAATACAGAATCAAAGGGCTGTTATTAAAAATATTGAAAATCAATTATGACATATTGCTACTGCACTTAGTAATAGACCTTCTTGAATTCTTCCAAGCACTGTGGAAGTTAATCTAAAAGATCAAAATAAAGATCAAATTAAAGTTATTTAACTACAAAGTGGAAAAGAAGTTGAAATAAGGATCCAAAGAGAAACTGAAGTTGATGAAGAAAAGGAAGAAATGGAAAATGATCAACAGGAAAATGAACAAACACAGAGCCTTGTAGAAAAACCATTACCTCCATTTCATCAAAGACTAAAATAGAAGAACAAAGATAATAAATTTACAAAATTTTTGGAAATCCATAAGAATTTAATGATAAATATTCTTTTTGTTGAAGCTTTGGGACAAATGCCAAGTTATGCTAAGTTTATGAAGGATGTATTAAACAAGAAAAGGAAGCTTACAGATCGTGAGACCATTGCACTTAGAGTGTAGTGATATTATTGAGAAAAAAGCTTCTTAAAAAATTAAAAGATCCTGGTAGTTTTACTATACCTTGTGCAATTGGAGAAAAGTTTTACGGAAAATTTTTATGTGATTTAAGAGCAAGTTTCAATATTATGTCTTTATCAATTTTTAAATGTTTATATTTGGGAGAAATTTCCCCTACTACTTTAACTCTTCAGTTAGTTGATAAATCAATAACTTATCCAAAATGAGTTATAAAAGTGTGCTAGTAAAAGTGGATAAATTTATTTTCCGTGTAGAATTTATAGTATTGGATATGGAGGAAGATAAAGAAATTCTCTTTTTTTTATGGAGACCATTTCTTGCAACAGAGAGAACTTTAATAGATGTACAAAAAGGAGAATTAATAATGAGAGTTAATGATCAAGAATTGAAATTTAATATAGCAAAAGCTATGAATTATCCTGTAATAGAAAAAGATAATGAATATTTCAGGATGGAAGTAGCTGATTATCTAAGTAATGAGCAGTTTAAGAATGAATTTGATGATAAATTAAAGCAAGGAGAAATTTTTGATTCTGAAGATGAAGTAAAAGAAGAAGATTTAGATTATATTCAGGGAAAATTTGAAGCATTAGTCTTGCTGAAAAATGATAGTAAAAATCTTATTCATTTAAGTATTAAACCACCTGAACTTGAATTGAAGATATTACCTGCCCATTTAAAATATGTAATTTTAGGAGAGTCATCTACATTGCCTATTTCTATATCTTCTGAGTTAACTAAAATTCAGGAACAAAAGTTGATAGAGATGTTGAAAGAGTATAAAAAGGCTTTTGGACGGACTTTAGCAGATATTAAAGGAAGTAGTCCTACAATTTGTATGCACAAAATTTTTTTAGAGGAAAAGTATGAACCTAAAGTAGATCCTCAAAGATGATTAAACCAAATAGAGAAAGAAGTTGTTAAAAAAGAGATTTTAAAGTGGTTTGATGCTGGAATTATATATCTTATTTCAGATAGTGCTTGGGTAAGCCTAATTCACTTTGTTCCGAAGAAAGGAGGAGTGACTTTTGAAGAAAAAAAGAAAAATAAATTAATACTAATAAGACAAGTAACTGGTTGGTGAATTACTATTGACTATAGAAAACCAAATATGCCCACCATAAAAGATCACTTTCCCTTGCCCTTTCTAGATCAAATGTTAGATAGATTGGCTTGGAACAAATACTATTGCTTTTTAGATGGATATACCAGATATCACCAAATTCTAATTACTCCAGAGGATCAAGAGAAAACAACATTTACAAGCCCATATGGAACATTTGCTTCTCGTAGAATGCCTTTTGGACTATGCAATGCACCTGCAACATTTCAAAGATGCATGATGCTAATTTTTATCAATTTTATAGAGCATGGAATGGAAGTATTTATGGATGATTTTTCTATATTTGAGACTCTGTTTGAGTTATGTCTTAATAATTTAGAAAAAGTTCTGGAGATATGTGAAAAAATCAACATAGTCTTAAATTGGGAAAAATGTCAATTTATGGTTGTAGAAGGTATTGTTCTTGGGCATAAAATTTCTGAAAAAGGCATGGAAGTAAATCCTGCAAAAATCAAAGTTATAGAAAAATTACCACCTCTTAAAAATGTTAAAGGGGTGAGAAGTTTTCTAGGACATGCTAGTTTTTACAGGCGCTACCAAAAAAAATTTTCAAAAGTAACTAAACCCCTATGCCAACTTTTAGAAAAAGATACAAAATTTGATTTTAATAAGGAGTGCTTAACAACATTTAAATTTTTAAAGAAAAAATTAATCACTCAACCTATAATAATACCACCTGATTGGGAGAAACCATTTGAATTAATTTGTGATGCTGGTGTTTATGTTATTTGGGTTGTATTAGGACAAAGACACGACAAAGTTTTTAAAGTTATATATTATGCTATTAAAACTCTAAATAATGCTCAAATTAATTATACTAGTAATGATAGAGAGTTATTAGCTATTCCTTATGCCATCGATAAATTTAGATCTTATTTAATTGGAACTAAATGTATAGTGCATACAGATCATTCTGCTATTAATGACTTGATGCAAAAGAAGGATGCTAAACCAAGATTAATTAGATTGATAATTCTACTGCAAGAGTTTGATTTGACTGTGGTAGATAGAAAGGGAAATGATAATCAAATAGCTGATCATTTGTCTAGAATAGAAATATAAATATTACCTAATTTTGCAAATAAAATTTTAGAAAATTTCCATGTTGAACATTTATATAGTTTTGATGAAATGGATGTATCGTGGGATGATGATATAGTAAACTATATTGTAAGTGACATTCTACCACCTGATATCCAGAATCCACAATTAAAGAAATTTATCCATGATTCGAAAGACTATTTTTGGAATGACTCATATTTATATAAATAACATAAGGATTTAATTTTTATAAGATGTGTGCCTTATGAAGAAACTCAATAGATAATTAAAAGATGTCATAATTCTATATTTGGAGGACCTTTTGGAATAAATCGAACTGCATATAAAATTTTACAAGCTGGATTTTATTGGCCTACTATTTTTAGAGATGTTAATGAATATATTAAAACATGCGATAGATTTCAACGAGTAGGAAATATTTCCAGAAGAGACGAAATGTCTCTAAATTACACATTAGATGTTAAAATTTTTTATGTGTGGGGATTAGACTTTATGGGACCATTTAGGCCTTCATTTGAAAAATTATATATATTACTTGCTGTTGATTATACGTTTAAGTAGATTGAGGCTATTGTTGTGCCTAGATGTGACACTCAGAGTGTTTCTAAATTTTTAATCAAAAATATTTTTACAAGACATGGAATGCCAAGAGTAATCATTACTGATGGAGGATCTCATTTCAAGAATAAGAGAATCAAAAATTAATCAAGAAATATGATATAATGCATAGATTCTCTATTGTTTAACATCCTCAAACTAATGGTCTAGCAGAAATATTGAATCGTGAAATTAAACACATTTTAGAAAAATCTATAAATCATTATAAATTGAATTGGTTTGCTAGACTAGATATTGTATTATGGGCATACAGAATTGCTTATAAAACTGTTATAGGAACATCACCATATAACATTGATTTTTGGAAAAAAATGTCATTTACCAGTAGAAATGGAACATAAAGCATTTTAAACTATTAAAGAATTTACTTTTAATTTATAGGATGCTGGTGAGAAAAGGTTTTTGTAATTCAATAAACTTAAGGAGATTAGAAATGAAGCATTTAATAATGTGAAAATCTATAAATAGAAAATGAAAATATGGCATGATCGGAAGATTGTTAAGAAGAAATTTGAACCTGGACAAGAAATTCTACTACATAATACAAGATTGAGATTATTTTCAGGAAAACTGAAATCTAGATGGTTAGGACCATTTAAAGTGATTAAAGTCTATCATTATGGAACTATTGTTATTAAAGATCCTAACACTAGAAATATATTTAAAGTTAATGACATCAACTTAAACATTATTATGAAGGGCACATACCTCATTTTAAAGAAGTTCTAATGTTAAGTCAACCCAACTAAACAAATGGTATGTCAAGCTGACGTTAAACCAAGCGCTTTGTGGGAGGCAACCCATACTTATTTTGCTATGTATTACTATTTAGTTTGTTAAGTGTCTTATATATTAGTAGATAATACACAATTGCATTTATTATAAATTAAGTCAAATATTGGTATTGGAGGAAAATTTGGAATCAAATTGAATAAGAAAAAAGAAAATCACAATTTTTGCCACTGGAACCGACGACGCCAGAATGGGCACCAATGGCGCCCTAGATAATGGTCATCAGTGCCGGCAGTGCCAATCGGGAGCACTGAGGGCACCGAGTGCGGTTAGACGGTTTTAAACTAATATTGACGGGTTTTGGCATGATTTCACTTCATGATAACCACTGAGACTAGTTTATAAAGGCCTAGAAAAAATCCCTGGACACCTACTAACTTCCTATTTTTGGATTCCATAGCTTCCAATTCTAGAAATACTTTGAGGTATGGAGTTTTCAACAAAAAAAAGTTTATTAGTTTTAACATGCAGTGATTATACGATAAAGTTATTACGAAGAGGAGATTGAATAAGGAAAGAGGATTTATTAACCATGGAGTGATTAATCTTACTGGTTTGATTGATAAAATCATTCTGCAAAGGCGTTGGGAAGTTCTGTGTTACACTACGTCTACGGTTGTCGTATCTGTGGTAAAAGAGTTTTATGCAAACTTACATGAAATTACTCAAGGTGTTGTCTTCATATGAGGTAAGGCTGTACCATTTAATCATGCAAGGATTAATGAATTGTATATGATATATAACATTCCAATCTGCCATTGTACAAATTTTATTCCTACATAAGATTTGATACAAGATGTGTATAATATTCTGATGGATGAAAGTCATATGTGGAGGATACAAGATGAAGGATATGTTAGTTTCTCCACTTCATTACTTAATCCAATTTCGAAGCAATGACATTTCCTTATTGCTGCAAAATTACTCCTTACAATGAAAATTAGTAGAGTCACCAAAGAATGTGCTATTTTAAAATACTGCATTCAAATGGAAAAACTCATTTATATATGGTCTATTATATTTAAATCTATTATGAGTATCCTTACTAATGGACCAATTTATGGACTTGGGCATCCATCTACCATCTTTTTGATTTGCGGTCAAGTTCTATATGAAAGCTGGGAAAAGACTTTATTACCTTGGGAGCCCATGAATCCTTTAGATGAGAATTCTTGTGGAAATAGAAATGAAGTATTAGAAGCCATCATAGATCAATCTTCACAAGCTTCAACTCCATTAATACCACCAATAGTTGGAATTTCGCTTGCTTTAGAAAAGAAATTCAAGAAAATTGAAAGGGAACTTCAGAGTATTATGAATGCAGTAGGAGATCCTTCTACAATTTATATATTCATTATCAATCTATGGGAGATATCAGAGGAGGAGAAAGCACTGAAGAAGAGGCATAATAATTGAAGACTTTAAATTATCTATCTATTTTAGAACATTATATATATTTAGTGTAATTGTGTGGATTTTATTTGGTTTGGTTTGTTTTTTTTTTTTTGCTTTAGAATTTTGAACTTTTATTGGGTGTATATTTTTGTGACAACGTTTAGTGTTGTGGCTTGATTTTGACAGGATTTATAATTTAGTTTGTTTAATATGTGTGATTGTGTAATTAAAAAATTGTGTTTGTAAAAAGTGTATTTTTATATATAAAAGTTAGTTTGTTGTTCTTTGTGAAAATTTGTGTTGGTGAAATGTTTTGTTTTATGAATTATTGTTAGATAAAATTTTTTTTTAAATTACTAAAAATTTTGAAGTAAGTCGATAGGAAATTGAAAATAATAAAAAAAAATTCAGAATATGAAATTTTCGGGCCTTCAGTGTCGATGGTGCCCTCGACCCGACAACAGATTTTAAACCCTAAAAATTTGCAATTTTTACTGTGGCCACAATTTTTACAATTATGTCATCTTCAACCTTTGGTTTAGGTGGCTAGGGCTTGATCGTGGTTTCATTTGAGGCGATTTGGAGGCTAAAAGACCTCGGGTTTCATCTTCTCTAGGTAAGAGCTACACTTTAAACCAAAAAATTTTTATTTTCACCAAGGATTTATCTCACATTACATGGATATTAAAATATGAAAAATTTTTTGAGAAAGTTTTTAGATAATCCTTTATTGATTGACTCTTATAAAGTGATTTCAAGTATAAAATATTTTACATTTTGATTTTTGGAATTTTAGACTTTATTTGGATTTTTCAAAATTTTCTAGATTTCCTACGACCCCTAGATCGAGCAAAAGGAAAATAGAATATGACGAAAAAATTTGTTAGTTTCTAAGAGAGTGCTAGATTTCATAGCATTTGTGAAAATAAAAAGTAATTCAGGATCGAGGTTTTAAAATTCCAGAAGGAGAAGTTGAACGTTTGATTATTGCTTGGCAATGAGAAAACTTTTGCTATTTTACTGTCGATGCGATAACTGGGATTGTAATGGAATTTTATGCTAACCTTCCTGAAGCTTCTGATGATTATGTATTTGTTTGTGAAAAAAGGGTATAATTCACTCCAAAGAAAATAAATGAGTTTTATTTTGTAGAAGATGTGTATAGATGCCAGAATCATTCTTTTTCTGTTACCAATCAGGCTTTAGATGAAGTTCTTTCTTTTCTGACTAGTAAGAAAGGGGCTTGGAAAATAAAAAATGGAGTTAAAGTTAACTTTTCCCGTACTATTTTAAATGTAATATCTAAGGCCAGACTTTATTTTATTTTTGGAAGAATGATTCCGACGAACCATCCTAGTGAGGTTACCAAAGATAGAGCCATCGTGAACTAATGTATTCAACAAGTTATGAACATAAATGTGGGATATATTAATTATATGAACACTCAATCTATTGCTCTGGAGAGACTTCTGGTGGATTGGCAAACCTTGCTTATATTTACACACTTTGTGAGCATGCAGGAGTTGACTTTAGACCTGATGAGAAGAGGATTGAGCCTCAGAGACCTATTGGGCTTGCAAACATCAAGACATATGAATCTTATGTTGACTGGAGATCTGGCAGTAAGGCTAGAGATATTCCTTCTACTTCTAGGGATATTTCTTCTACCTCTCATGGACCTACTTCTAGTGACCCCAATAACAGAGAACTTTTGGATCAAAAGATGATACAACAGGGAGATATTTTGAGGATGGATTATTGGATGCATAATATGGAAGCTAGAAATGCTCAAACTGATGATTAGATTTGGCAAAAATTTGAGTATGATACTGCTTATGATGATGCTTTAGTTAGATACCTGAGGGGATAATAAATAGTTCAGTTCCCTGTTCACCCTGTGTTTACTCCATATCAGCAGCAGAAGTTGGATCTAGATGAAGACGAAGATTATATTGACTAGTGATCTTTTTGTTTGTTTGTTTGTGTTTGTACTTTGTGATTGTATTATTTGTGTTGTGATGTTGTTTAGACTTTATTTTTTATGTTATGTTAAACTGTAATGTGGAAGACTGTTTTCATTTTTAGAATTTAGTTTAGTTCTGTTGTTATTTTCAGCACTTTGTTATGTTTTGTGATTAGCTCTTTCTCAGAAAATTTTATATGTATTACGTGCCATTTAATGTTTTTAGCCTTGTAGTTTTCTTTTTAGCACCTACAGTATTTTCAAAATTTATGTTAAAAAATCAGAATCTCTAACAGGTATAAAATTTTTTTAATGTATTTAATGTTTTCTTTTACCCTTCATTTTTAAAGCTCTTCATGTATAAATCTTTTAAAAATTTAAGTTTAGGGGGGGTGGGAGAAGAAGAAAAATCATTTTTAGAAAGGGAGAAAGAACTTAATTTTATTTGTCCTCACTTAATTATATTTTCAAAATTTTAAATTTAACATGACCTTTGGTATTAGAGGTTAACTTTGGATAACTATATTTATGTTTCTAAATATATAGTAAATTTAAGTAAAATTTTTCAATAATAAAGGTTAATTCTAGGGGCTAAGATATTTGGTAAAAGAGAATAAGACTATGTTTTTCTATTTTTAGTAAAGGAAATTTGTATTTTTGAAGTATTACAAATCTTAAAAGATTCATGTAAAAAGAAAAAAATTAAACCGATGTAATTTTTAAGTTAATATAAATTTGTTAAGTGAAGAAATGTAAAAAGTTTTTAACTTTAAGAAGAAGATAGTGAAGTTTAAAATTATTAAAGGCTATCCAGATATAGTAATCCTGACATAAAAAAGAAGAGAAAGAGAAGAAAAGAAAGAAAGAAAAGAAAAAGGGGATTAAAAATGATCCTGAAAAAGAAAAGGAAAAAGAATATATACATATATATATATATATATATATATGTATATACGGGGAGAAAGCTTGAGGAGATGCCTAATTAAAAATTGGCTTCACTTGAATCAACTTAAGGAAAAAGACTTTGCTTGAGGAGATGCCTAATTAAAAATTGGCTTCACTTGAATCAACTTAAGGAAAAAGACTTAAACACATTTTCCAAACTTTTTATTTGAATGTTAACTTAAATATCAATAAAGTTTTATGAAGTTCTCTTTCAAATGAATTTGCTAAGTGCCTTTAATATAACAAATTGCAATTTTTCTTGAAAGAAATAGAGGATCATAAACTTTAGACTTAATTATTGAATATTTTTACACCTTTAGTATTAACTGGAGTTGTTTTGAATTTTTCTTAAGTTTTACTATTATATTTAGAAAACTAAAATACGGAAGTCTAAAAGTTAAGGTCTTTATCATAAGTCATGGTTTTTTATGTAGTAAAGGAGTTAATTGAGGACAAGTAACATGTAAGTTTGGGGGATTTTGATACACCAAAAATATATGGATTTTTAGACCTATATTTTATACCAATTTTTGATGATATTGCACTTTAATGGAAGGTATTTTGATGTTCTCTTGCAAGTTGTTGATTTTTAGGGCTTAAAGCAAAAAGGATGAAATTTGGAGTAAAAATGAAGTTTCTAAAGAAATGCTCAGCGCCGACAACACCGAGTGCAGCGCCGACGGCGTAGTACAAATTAACGCAGAGATTTTTTACTCAGCACCGACGGCGCCAGACCAGTGCCGACGGCGTTAAAGGCGGTGCAGATCCCATTTCTAGAAGGTTCAATGTATTTGGACGATTTTTTGATGAGCCTTTGGAGGCACCTCTTGGAGAACCAAGCTTGGGCTCTATTTGGGGCTAAATTTCATTAGAAAAAGCACTTCTCTACATTTTTCACTCCTCTACATTCATTTTTTGCACCACATCATTCCATTCCACTTCCATATTAGAGTGAATTAGTGATTTTGCTTTCATAGTTTAGAGTTTTTGTGGTGAGATTTAGTGTGAAACTTTCTGTAAGAGTGTTGGAGAAGGAGAAAAGTGTGAGATATCTTCTTCCTGCATCTCTAAGGAAAGGCTACAAAGGATTTGCTTTGAGAAAGAGTTTTTAGATAAGTATTGTTTGTTTATGAGTGTTGTACAAAGTTTCTTTTATATATATAATTTGTGTTTTGTTATTTTTTTCTAATGAAGTCTGAGTAGTTCACTCTATCTTTCTCCCTGCTTTAAGATATGGTGAAATGACAAGAAAATATGAATGTGCCAACATTAAATTGTAAAATAAATTGTGATGATTTTTCAACTCCAAAATTAATTTACTTTTCGATCTGGCCAATCAAATTGTTAAAATATGTTGTGAAACATATGATTTGGGAAATGGAGTATGAGTTCTACAACAAAGTAAGGATCACATTTAATTCCATGAAGGAGAACATCATTTATGAAATTAAGTGCAAATAAATAGGGAAATATTTTTTGTTCTGTGTGGAATTGGAGAACCTCTAGGGTGACAGACTAAAATCTTCAATTCAGTCTGAGTGTTTAAAAATTGAAGCGAGAGCTAGCCTTCAAGTGAAGGGTTGGGAGCTCTGGAGTGGGAGCCGGTATCCTCCTAGCCTAGCCATGGATTTAGGGACTAAACAGTGAGATTAGAAAATGATTTTCTATGCATTGTATCAAGGTAGAGAATTAAAATTGCTTCTATTTGGCGTAATACATATTATGAATATTTATCTCATCTCATTTTACCATATCCTCATTGTAGTGGGAAGGATGTTTTTTCACATAAGAATCTCTCTTACATAAACATAGTTAATAGATTAGTATTTACTGTTTTAAATTTTGCATATTTGATGTGATAATTGTTTAGAAATTTAATTTTGATTACATCTCAACAATTGAAACTAGTGACAGTGATTTCAATTGACTTTCTGTGAATTTCCTACCAAATTTGTATTTTCCAATATAAACCTTCCCTTTAGGATCGATATTTGGGGTTTAAATAGAAAGTCCATTATTACTTGATAATGATATGTATACTTGCATAGAATTCGATTATTAAATGATTATATTTAATTAAATTTTTGACAATCTATTGCAACAAAAAGTCGAATCAGCAATCTGTAAGAGGAAGTTAAGCAAATGGATTTCCAGGAAAAATCTGAAAAGACTAGAATAATCAGGTAATTCGAGAAGAAGTCTAAGACAGTGGTAATGATTGATAAAGGAAAACAACCAATGAAGATACCTGCAAAAAATTCTAGTCAAGATTCTCAGTCGTCGTCACGGCATGCTCAATAATAAACATAACAATATGTCCAATCTATCAAGCGACCACATTAGGGAGGATCATACAGAGCAAAGAATAGGAGGGGTCTATCCATGTTGGAACGGAGGAAAACGGTGTATTCCTTCAAAGTCGATGCGGTACCCAAGGTGTTCAGAAGTTTAATGAAGAAGTCCAAGTTTGGATTACCAGATCCAAAGAAAGCTGAAGAGGTTGACAAAAGGGATCAACCTAATTATTTTTCATTTCACAGGAGGTTTGAACGCACTATAGAGGATTGTTTCGTCTTTAAAGATTGGCTCGAGATAAACCTTAAATAAGGGAACATTACAAATTCAAAAGAATATTTAAAAGAATATGAAAAAGGTTCTGTGAATATGATTTCAGCCAAGTCAATGGTTACGATTGATCCAAATGCAGAGAAAGATGGATGGAGTACAGTTTGGAACAAGTTGTCCAAGAAAATATTAAATCAGATTCAGACCACTTCATCGCAGGCCGTCATACAGAGTCTACAACCTGTTCAGCATAAGGTGGAGATTTCACCAGAGAAATCGCCACAACAAGACAAAGAAAAGACTGACATCATGAAGACTAATAGAACGGGGGGAAGGATAGGGGCTGCCTATGTAAGATTGGTTGAATCAGATTCGGGGAAGAAAATCCTCAAACCCTTGACCATGTATGATTATCTTTTTACCCCTCTAGGGTCTTATGATTTTAATGATTATGATTTCGACAATGTTTAAATTGTTTCTGGTGATAACGTACCTGATTTTGCTCAATCTAACTTTGATCTTGATTACCAAATTGATCCTTAAATCATACTTAAGTATGATGAACCCGTTAGCAAGATTGAAGAAGACATCGACAATAACAATTACGATAGAACCAAGAGTGAGGAACCAAACCTCGAGCTCCATGATGCACCACTTGCTAATAAATTGGTTCTTTCCAATGAAGAAGAAGCATCTAGAGTTTTGCCTACAATGTCTTGAGAAGAGGAAATTATAGAAATGAACTTATGGAAAGGAAATGTATTACCTACGAGAATAGCTTCGGCAGATAATTGAAAGCAAATAAAAACTTAAGAAGAACTACCTCCACCTCCACCAATGGAAGAAACACATAACCAAGTAAAGGTTGGAGGGTTATATAAAATGGATTATAACGTGCTAGGTCATCTTAGGAAGTTGCCGAAAAAATTAAGCATTTACAACGCTCTAATCTTGTCATAGGAGATGAAAGACTCTTTGGTTACAGCTTTGCTAGACCCAGAAATTTGCTTAGCTAAATTGGTCAGCACATCATTGGATGAAGTTTTTTTGTTAAAGGAACAACTTGGGATAAGTTTCACGGATGAAGACTTGTTGCTCAATAGTGTTGACTATAACTGACTACTCTATATCTTCGATAACATCAACAGATTCATATTGTCCAAAGTTTTAGTAGATCCTCGAGCATTACTCAACTTGATGAATCTACGGACATTGACATATTTAGATATTGAAGCTCAAGAGCTTACAACAAATAAAATGATGTTAAGAGGATTTAATCAGAAGGGAAAAAGAGCCCTTGGATTGATTACACTACTAATGAAAGTTGGAGAGTTAGTGACGACCGCCATGTTCCATATCATCGACGCCGAGACCTCTTTCAATGCTCTACTGGGTTGACCATGGATTCATGAATACAGCATAGTTCCGTTGTCTTTACACAAATGCATTAGGTATTACAAGGAAGGACAAAAAAATTACATCAAGGGAGATCTACAACCATTTTCAGTTCATGAAGTTGGCATTCATGTAGACGCTGCTAACCATGCAACTCTAAAGAAAACTGTCTTCTCTCACGAGGTGGTGACAAATAAAAGTGAAGATTCAGAAGAATCATAAAGAAGAGGTCATTCGACTCTGCTTCAATGATCTACTACTATTTTTTCACAATAAGCTGGTAAAGGTTCTTTTAGCTCATACACCCGAGATCGAGGCCGGGGACATGGATGAGGAAGTACCAATACAATTGTTGGATGGACTAACTATCAGCATTGATGATGAAGAAAGTTCTGAGGAAGAAGTTTTGTTGTTAAATAGAAGAAACCACAGTACGAGATATCCTTGAAAGATGTGGAGAAAAGTGAATATGAGTCGATGTATGATCGGATCAACCACTATGTGAACACCCCGACCCTTACTTTGATTCTCCCTAAAAATGTTGAGAGTTTAGAGGTTAAGGAAGTCCATCGCACTGGTTCAAAGCCGATCAAGTTTTATCGTGCTTCTACTTCTACTAATCTTGAAAATCATGTAAATTTAGATGAGAATCCTAATGAATTAAGGGAATTACCTTTTGGTTACTTTTCTTCTTAGGTACAAAAGTTAATTCCAAAAAGATATTTGCCAAAACAAATGCCAAAAGATAACTTACGACTTTTTTAAAAATGGTGGAATGTTAAAATTCGAACTCCCAATTTGAAAGAAGGTCTTGGATTTGGTACAGTGGGACCAGTCGATGATTCATAATTTTGCATTGTTGTTACTAGTGAATCGGAAGAGGACTGCCTTGATGTGGATGATGACTTTACCGATTAGCTGATTGAACTTACTCCATTGGAATTTGAAGAAGAAATTAAATCATTTGTTGGTAAACTGAGAAAATTAATCTCGGGATGGAAGAACAGCTCCGAACAACATTTATAAGTTCTCCACTCAGTAACAAAGAATCTTTTGAATTGATCAAGTTACTATAAGAATTCAAAGATTGCTTGCCTGGAGCTATGATGAAATGCCAAGACTATCAGCAGAAGTTGTAATTCATAAAAGAATGTGTTTCAAAATAAAGCAGCAAGTCATTGTTGAGGTCAAGAAGTTAATAGACACTAACTTTGTAAGAGAAGAGAAATACCCTACATGGTTAGGCAACATTGTACCTCTTAAGAAGAAAAATGGACAAATCTGCGTATGTGTCAACTTCAGAGATTTGAATAAAGCTTGTCCAAATGATGAATTTCTGATGCCAATATAAAAAAAGATGGTGGACATCGCTTCGACTCATAAAATTTTCTCCTTCATGGATGGATCGTTGGGATACAATCAAATGATGTTGGCTCCAGAAGATGCACCTCTTACAACATTTAGAAAATTGATTGGAATCTTTTGCTACGCAGTAATGTCGTTTAGGTTAAAGAATGCTAGAGCAACATACTAACGAGCTATGACGAAGATTTTTGATGACCTCATTCACAACCAAGTGGAATGTTACGTGGATGATTAGGTCATCATGAGAAAATAGAAAATGAATCATTTGTAAGATTTGAGTATCTTGTTCGAATGATTACAATAATATAATCTTAAGATGAATCCCTTAAAGTGTGCCTACGGCGTTACCTGCGGGAAGTTTCTAGAATTCATTATTTGTCATTGGGGAATCGAGATCGACTCGGACAAGATTAAAGCTATCTTGGAAATGCCTCCTAATACTTTGAAACAACTACGTTCTTTCCAAGAAAAGTTGGCATATCTGGCACGCTTTATTTCTAATCTCTCAGGTAGGTGTCAACCCTTCTCAGTATTAATTGAAAAGGACGCCAAATTCATTTAGGAAGAGAAATGCCAGTGGGCTTTTGATGATGTTAAGCAATAGTTAATGACACCTCCTATTTTAGTAGTCTCTATCTCAGAAAAACTGTTGATACTCTATACCATGGTCTTATACAACTCTCTCGGAGCCTTGTTGGCTCAAGTTAATAATGAGGGTAAGGAAAATATGCTCTACTACTTGAGTCAACGTCTAATACCGACGGAGGTAAAATATCTACTTATTGAGAAGCATTGTCTAACTTTTATTTTCGTCGCTCAAAAGCTTAGACATTACATGCTTTCTCATAAGATTACCCTTCTTTCAAAAGTTAATCTGTTGCAATATTTAATGACCCGACCAACACTCTTTGGACATTTAGTAAGGTGATCATTGATTTTATTCCAATTTTATATAACTTTTGTTCGTCTTCGCGCTATCAAGAGATAGATTCTAGTAGATTTTCTCATAACACATCTAATTCCAACTGGGTCCCCATTCAACGATGAATTGCCAGATGAACAGATACTGCAAGTAGAGCCATCCATTGTCAGACATTGAGAGATGTACTTTGATAGAGCTTCATCAATCAGAAATTACAAAGAACCAGGAACATTTATAACGGGCAAAGCAGGATATGATCTGATTTTCATCATCCAGATAAGGGTATGCAGAGATTCTCCTACCGTCTAAAAGAGTTGTGCACCAATAATGAAGCAGAATATAAAGCATTAATCACCGAGTTAGAATTGGCAATCTTAATGGATGTAACAAATATTGCTATCTATGGTGACTCACAACTTATCATCCAATAAGTTATCGGAAAATACAAGATTTTAAAGTTGAGACTAGCAGAATACCATCGACATACAATGAAGTTACTTGAACAGATTCCTAGTGTGACTCTCAACCAGATTCCTCGGGGAGATAATGCCCATGCCGACGCTCTAGCAAAAGTTATTACGGAGCTGACATGTCCACCGGAGGATTCCATTGATATTACAGTACAAAGAAGATGAGTTTTGTATCGAGTTGACCTTGATAATTTACATAAGCACAAAAAAGAAGAAGCAATGATGATTGCAGTTACTGACATCAACGAAGATTAGCATAAGCCATTAATAGAATATTTGCAAACTGGAAAGCTGCCAGAGGACAAGTCTGAGGCATATCACATCACAAGAAGAGCTATGTCATACGCTCTCGTGGGTGATGTCCTCTATAGAAGATCATTTGATTAGCTGTGGCTGCGATATCTAAACTGAACAGAGGCATAAAATATTATCAAGGAAGTACATGACAGATTTTGTGCTGCTCACCAGTTAGGACTGAAGATGAAAATGACGATCAAGAGGCCCAAATATTATTGGCCAGCAATGATGTCTGATTGCATGGTTCTAGCCAGAAAGTGTCACTAGTGCCAAGTGCATTGGGTGGTCTTACACCAACCACTGAATGTGCTACATCCAATCGTCGCATCGTGCTCATTCGAGTGTTGGGGTACATACATAATAGGTCCGATAGACCCTCTATCCTCTAATGGACATAGATTCATTCTTGCCAATAAGGATTACTTCTTTAAGTGGGCATAGGCAATGCCTTTACGAGAGGTTACAACACAACATGTCCTTCAATTTTTCATGGGCAAATCGTCTACCATTTTGGAGTTCTGTGCAAAGTGATTTCTGACAATGGGTAAACCTTCAAGATCACAAAAATCAACAACTTCATCAAGTGACATAGGATAGAGTGAAGATACTTTTCAATATACTACCCTAGTACAAATGGCCTGACTGAGGCCTTCAATAAAGCACTAGTACAGATTTTGAAGAAGGCACTGGACACAAACAATAGAGATTGTCATAACAGACTGCTAGAAGCTTTGTGGGCCGATCGGACAACGTTCAAAACTCTAACTCATTGTACACTCTACGTGCTTGTGAACATGTCCAAGGCCGTACTGCAACTAGAAGTCAAGTTATAGTCTCTTAGAGTCACTATTTCCAATGAGCTCATAGTAGAAGAAAGTGCAAAACTCGGAATTGAAGAGCTAGAAAGTTTCAAGGGAAAAGGACTCGACAAAATTTTAAACTTTACTAAGCGAGAATGGTACAAGCTCATAACAAATTGGTATGCCCCAGGACGTTTAAAGTGGGTGACCTCATTCTTGTTTTCAAAAGACCTATTCTTGTATGTCACAAGATAGGTGAAAATTTTGAGCCAACTTGGGAGGAAACATTTGTTGAAGAAAAGTTCTATTCAGAAAATGCTTACCAGTGGTGGATTTATGAGACGAGAGACCTATGTTGCCAATCAATGGATGATATTTGAAGACATACTATACAACTTGATGTTTCTTGAAATCATTTCTTTGAGATTTGGATCATTTTGGGGTTATTTATTTAGCCATGCATCTGTGATTGTGTTCAAAATTTTGTAATAAAATTAACCTCAATAAAATGAAAACTTTTGAAATTGCATACTTTGACATTCTCTTTTCTGATTTCAATTTTGATATTCTACTAAATTAAATTAAATAAAAAAAACAGCAAACATAAATAAAATAATTTTTGCACTTGTGTAAACAAAAAAATTTTTTGATGAATTTTTTGTTTTGTTCTTGTTCCCGCTAAATTTCAGCGCATTGATACTTTTCCTGTTATATGCAGAAAAATGTTAGGACAGAAGCTAATTTTTTCCTTCAAAGATGGCTTGATTCTCACGCTCAATAAGGAAAGGGCACATCAAGGCGGCATCATAGACTTTGACCTAGACATTGGTCAGGTCAATGTTAACTATGAGGGTCCCCTAATGGATATAGTTAACCATCAATAAAAGGTAAGGTTAGTGTCACTTTTGAGGATTGATACAAAAGAAGACTCCTCTCCGAAAAGGAAGAAACGGTAACACAACAGAATCTGATGGAGGGAACTAGCCATTTTACCATCCATGAAAACCACACCAACTGGAAACTTAGTCAGCACTGACGATGGGAGACTGCCAGATGCACCGTTAAGAAGAACTTAGCACTAAAATACCAATCATCGCAGAAACAAAACTTTTCTCTGTGAGGAAAGAAAATGCCCGATCCAGGGAGAAAATTTACTTACCCTGATTCTTAAGGGTAAAATTTTTGACCCTTGTATGAGGGAAACTTCCGCCAGTCTGCCTGCTACGGAGGATGAGCCTGAAATTTTTGCAAACCGAGTACAATCTCAAGTATCGAATGAATTTTACAAGGGTTACCCAATGTGCAACGTTGAATCTCCAATTTAGTCATCAATAGAAGGGGCACTCGTGGATGTTCGACATGCAATGTTCTACAACTAAAGCACTATAATTGATTTGAAGTATTCGTAGCTGCCGGCATGGGACACCAGGAGACATTTTACTCGGATACCGAGTCCTACATTCCATTACGTGTAGAGCCAAGTCAGATGTTGTATCTTACAAATGAGGAGATGAGGGAGCTACCTAGATGATCTCAAAGGATCCCCACAATAGAATTGGAAAGAATAAACAAAGTTAAGAGGAGATAATACAAATTTTACGAAGAAATCCAAGGAAATATCGTTAATATTTTGGAAGTCTTTGAGCTGTACACAGTAGTTTCTCTAAAAGTGATGCAAGGAGAATTCTAGACTGCATATTTGATTTAAGAGACAGAGGTCGAGCTGGCCTACTGATTAAAAAAATTTATTCTAAGCCACGAAAGTGGATGAGAGTAAAAATCAGAATAACCATCCAATGCGGTTGTTGTTATAAATTCACTCAGGATAGATAAGGGAATCCCCCAAGCATCTTAAGAAATAATGGGTAGACCACGTACCCTCTGAGATAAAGAGGATGATCAAGAGAACAATTAGATGGAGCATAATGCCAGCTGATTACATTCCAAACAATTCTATCATCAACATCTACAATGAAAGAGATTGCATTCCCACTCCACATAGACCATCATGATTTTGTGAGGCCTTTCTGCATGGTGTCCTTCATGAGTAAGAGCAATATACTATTCAGAAAAAAAATTGATGTTATTGGCCACGCGAAGTTCAGGGGATCAGTTGAAATTCCACTACGATAGGTTCATTACAGATTCTTAAAGAAAATGGAGCAGACCATGCCAAGCACTGCATCCTAAAGGCACGACATCGCAAAGTGTCTTTCACTTTCAGAAGGATGGACAACAACAATGTGCCATACAGTTTCTGACCAGATCTAGAGCTAAAGGAGCTATGCCCATACAAATTATGAGAGAGTTACACCTCTAAGTACATGTAAAGGGGATTCTTGTTATGGAGTGTGGCTTAGTAGGTCAGCTTAATCGAGAGCTCGTCCCATAAAAGGTAGATAGAAAGTTTTCTTTTTGTCACCTTTTGTACTACATTAGAGTAGCATATGTGATATGTATTTAGCATGTGATGTTCTAGATGTATTTAGCATGAGCAGATGAACTTTTGATGTTTTCAGCATGTATTCAGTCTGTAACACCTGTTTTGAGCAGATTAATGAAATTTATTTCAGAATGCAATTTATTTCCTTAATTACCCTTTGCACTATGAATCAAGAGCCACAAAATTATACGTTGGTTCTAAGCTATAATGAACAAAGAACAAAACAATAAAAGCTTAATGATAATTAAATTTCAAAAAAATATTATTTTTGAAAAATAAATCAACCAATGAAAATTAAATCNATATATATATATATATATATATACTTTGATAATTAAATGTGATAAAGACAACAAGAAAAGAAAAGTAAATTTGTTGAGTTTGTTTCACTCAAGTTCAGGGTTTCTTACTCTTTGCTTTTGTAGCACAACTATCCTTTTGTGCACCAATTTCTTGACATTCCCCTGGAGTTTCACACTCTGCACAAAATCTTACAAATTTTCCTCACCAATGTCAATTTTCACCTTTCACATATCTATGAACTCAACACCACAGGTTCTCTACAAGATTTTCATGTTATTCTCAGGGTCAGTACCAAAATTCTGATTCCCATTTTTGCATTTTGGGTAGGCTTATTCACGCCCTAGTCCCATCTTTGCATTCGAGGTAAGCCTCTTCACGCCCTAGTCCCATCTTTGCGTTTAGGGTAGGCCTTTTCACACCCTATTCCCATCATTGCATTCGGGGTAGGCCTCTTCATGCTCCAGTCCCATCTTTGCATTCGAGGTAAGCCTCGTCAAGGCTTATTCCCATCCCTACATTTGGGGTAGGCCTCTTCATGCTTTATTCCCATCTCTACACTTATGTTTCCTCTTGAGTTAGGTGTGAGTTCTTGCACGTTTCACTCAATCTGGTCTCATCGTGCATAATTCTATCTCCTTGAGAGATTAAATTGAAATCAAAATTTGAACTAAATTTTGAAATATTCAATTTATATAAAATCTTCACTTGGACTGTTGGTTTGTCTGACGATTGTTCTCGTAGTCTCCTTTTTTTTCTCCCTGGTGAGAGTATCTGTTACTCCTTAGTGGAGAGAATGGTCACTCAATGCTACACTCTGTTCTAGGCATGTTAACTTAGAATTTTGTGTTGGTTTTGTTGATCTCATCGGTTAGTGCCAATACGTGTGGTGTGTTTTCCTAACACACCACAGTTATTAGGGGTTCAATTGTCGACCTCATTTTTTGTTGAGGTTTCGTCTTTCCTCTTTAGTAGTCATAAGATGTTCTAGTTGACTATTCCTGTAGGACTAGAAAAGGAACCCTCACCATTAGAAAATCTAAACCATTCTTTGCTCAATGTGAAGTTCCACATATTAGTCCTAACCTCTAGCACTCAGTAGGTGGGGTGGGGTCAATATGAGGAAGCTCAAGGGGAATCCCCATAGGATTATCTTGCCTTATGTTTGACCTTAAGTGTTGGTCTGGAGCTAGTTCACTCACTTGCACTCACTTTCACTCAAAACCCTAAACCCAAAATTTTGTTAACTTTGACCCCTTGATCTTTAGCCGACTCATGTAGATGGTCCTCAAAATCCACTAGCCCTAGGTTAAGGTTTGGCACCTCAATTTCACAATGCCCCCTCCCCCGAAATCTAACCAAATTATCTAAACACCACCAAACCGTAAATTTGGTAAAAAATCCCAATTTCACCCAAAATACCAAAATTTTTTCAAAAGTCATTTCAAACCATTTCAGACTACCCAAATTTTTCAAAACCACCCAAAATTTCCAAAACTACCAAAATACCCTCAAATTTGCCAAAATTACAAAAGTACCCTTGGTGGCCCAAACTTTCCCAAAAACCTCAAAATCATTTCAAATGTCTCCAAAAAAAATTTAGACCCTTGAATTAATCCTAATTTTATCAATTTGACCAACTTTGACCAGAAGCACCAAATTGCACTTAAAGACCCAATTTCTCTAAACTCACCCAAAATGTCCATAAATTTGATCTCAATCTTCCCCAATTTCAATTATAAACTCAAATTAATCATTATTATGATCATTTTAAACAAAATTCATGTCTAATTTACCCACATTTGAGTAAAATTTCAACCCAAATCAAATAGCCCCAATTTGTCACTAGATCAAAATCCCAGAAAATTGAACTCCCTAATCTGTCCAATTGCCTCTATTGTGCATTATAAACTCTTTTATATGTTCCTACACATCAAATTGAACCTTAAATTGGCCTTGCTATAGCTTCAATTTCATTCAACTTTAGCCCAAATCCAAAATTCCCAAATTTGCCCCAATTTAGCCACATGCCAAATTTCACTATATTGAATGCCCTAACCCTAAAATTGACAACCAATTGATGTTGAAAACTCTTCATGATACTACCCTAGACCATCTTAAACCATCAATTTTAACTTATCCCAACTCTAGCCCAACATAAGCCCAAGTCTAACCCAACATCCTTAAACTGAGCACATGCCTAAAATCCCTCAAATTGAACCTCCAAATCTTTTCTAAATTCTTTTTTACAGTCATCCACACCAAATTACTCAATTAAGTGAGTCCAATATCATGGCTAGCCTAACCAAAACACAACTTCAAGACAATTTGACTTCACCAAAATTGATTTAGTCATACCAAAGTGACCAAATTAATGTCACCACAACCACCATTTGGACTCTATTGACTAGCTGAAACCCACCTAAACCACCTAAGTGAGCTATGGACCAATGGTCTCTTGATATAAGGGATCTTAACCATATTTATAATTATTTTGAAAATAATTTTCCATCATCACTTTCCATTCGGAGGAACATAATTAACCCTCCCCTGATCTCCCTGAGCCAAGAAGCGACCATACCCTGGCCAGCCACCACCTTAGCCTCTGGAATTAGCCAAATCAAAGGTGCCCCCATTGGCTGAAACCACCCAAAATTAAACCTCTCGGAGATGACGAAGTCTGATTGTTCACTAGAGTTCTTCATTCCTTCACCTAAGCATTGCCTTGCACCCACTAAAAAGCCCTGCGCTCCACCAAGAAGCCATGGCTATAAGTTTACCCCTTCACAACCAAGAAGGAGTGTGCTAAAATCCTTGGATAAACTATGTCAAAATCTCACCAGAGTCTTTCCAAACCATCCTAAGTGCAATCTCTTTGCTCTCAACCACTCACAACCACCAATTAGGGTCAATTTCATCACAGAAATTTGCTTTTAAATAAGGACAAGTTTCTCCACTCCAGAACAGTGAACCAAAATTTATTGAACTTGTACACACCATCCAGAGAGTGAGAGAAGTTGATTCCATACAAAAACCCCATCGCAAAGAGCTCCTAGCATAGTTCTAGATCAACACCTGATATCCACTTTGATCTAAATCATACATAGACAATTCACCAGGGTCTAAGACTTCATCTTGAGGTTTTTTGGACCCAATAAAAGCTACCACAACCATCTGATTTAGGCCTCCCCTCTTAGACAAAGGTATTGAATATCAAACCTAAACCAAGCTCATTTTGATTCTCCATGTGTATTGGTTTGATTGCATGCTTGATCATCCATATAGATATTTTTGTCTTGAGTAGATGAAGGTGTAGGAATAAACCCCCCTTTAATTTGGTTGAGTATCAAGCAAGATCTTAGGTGTAGAAGTTTCACGGCTCATGGGATCTGGCTATTGGGGACAATGACTGAGAGTCCTCTAATCACGCGTTTACTCAACAAACGGATGAGATCAAGCTGGATGAGTGGATGGAACGAAAAGGTGGGTTGAAGAGGCTGCTACGTGGCTGGCGGCATCAAATTGCGGAGTACCGCGTGGGGATTTTGGAGCTGACAAGGTTGAGGTGTCTCCGCGTGGATAAGTAGATAAATAGAGGGATTCTTTATTTATTTTAATGCCTGATCTTTGAAAAATCATAACTTTGTGTAGAAAAATCATAAAAATAAAATAAAAATACCCTCTTGCTCAGTGAACAGGGAAAAATAATGTTGATGAAAAATAAAAATTATTTTCTTACTTTCTGATTTATAATGAATTAAATACTCTCTGGAGTATTTTAATTCATTATTATCAAACAATGCTCACCATGGCTTGATATTTTTAGGGTTTATTCCTTATGATAAAGTGGATGATCTCTGTTTTTTTCAAGGTCAAAAAGTATCTCTATTCTTTTAACCCTAATTTTCAAGCTTTGATGGCTATTTTGGCTTATTTTAATTGCATTAATAAAAACATTCCTTGGAAAATTATGATGACAGTCTTAAAAAGTTCCTTATGGTCAGAGAAACTTAAGAAAAATTATATTATTATTTGAATCATTTTGTACATTTCTATTATTAATTAAATGCGTACATCTTATTTTAATTTACCTAAATTAAATATTAATAAAAATTTGACAAAATCACTTCCACACTATGTATAAAAAACTTGTTTATCCCCTAAAGAAATTTAAAAATTATTTGATTAAGTTTGAGTATTAATGTTGATTTTCTAAGAAACATTGTTTTTTTGTACAAAATTAATTATAATAAATAAATACAATTGGGAAAATTATGAAAAGTAGTTTTTTAAGTTGCTTGTATCAGGGGCATTTAGGAAGAATAAAAGTTATTTTAGAGAAAATACTTGATTTTTGAGCCTTATTTTGAATTTAAAATAATTAAAAATAACTAAAAATCTCATAAATAGAAAAGACATTTAAAGTGTGCCTAACTGTCTCCTGATCACTTAGGACTTATTAAAATATTTTTCCTAAGTTTTCCAAGTTAAAAATAAATTTTAAAACCATAAAAATACATTTTTCATGTTTTTTTCATTAAAATAATTTTAACAAATAAATTAAAAATCATAAAAATACAAAATTTGATTTTCTAAGTCATCTGAACAAAGAGAAGTTTAATAAGAATATAAAGATAACTTTTTTAATTAAAACATTATTTTCCATTTAATTAAATCATTGGAATTTATTAATAATTACATAATAATAATAAAAATTTAATTCAAAAATCATGAAATTTTATCTAAGTGTTTCTGTGACCTAAGAGGACCTCTAGTAATTTTATCATGAGTAGAAAATTTTATTTAATGTAGTGAAGTAAAATCAACTTTGAAAATACTATCTTTTAAGTTTAAATGTTTATTTAAATTAAATTTTGAAAACCCACACTTTCTCCTTTGATGTTTTAATTGACCCATGAATAAGACACTCTAAATTCTCAAAGTCGTATGAATTTTGATTAATGAGTTATGAGGTGAGGAGCCCCAAAGGCAAATGGGCAACTTTAGATTTTGGTACCTTAATCAAAATTTAGGGTTAACAAAAGGAAAATGAGTAATTTTGATCCTAATGAACATGTTTGGATGATTGAAATATAATGGGAGTAAAAGGTGGAAACTCACTTGCCACGTTTTCTATAATATGAACAAAAATCTTAACTCCCCTAGTCATCACGACCATGAAGTCAATTAAGATCAAATGATTCTTAAATGATGGGCTTAAGCTAGAAAGATGATTATTTACTTATCTTAGGCAAAAAATTGATGATGATGTGACCTTTCGTTAAGAACATATGTCACTTAAACAAAAATATTAACCACGATCAATTTTCCCTTGATGATTATTAAGGGCTTGGTAGTGATATAGGTTTGATGTCTAAACTCAATTGATTGGATTTAGAAGATAATATGATTGGTGATTAACATCTTTAAACACTACAAGCCTGGCTTTAATTATGGGCACCATAATATTTTATGACTCAAACCAACCATAGGGCCACCCACCCACATAATTCTTAAATGAAATATTAGTTGATTATGTATCCTATCCTTGGAATAGTTGAGTTGTTCAGCTTCACTAGGCAGTGGGGTAGTCACACTCTAACCTTGGATGATTAATGGAACTATGTGATGAAGTTCTAAATTAGCTCAAAATAATGTAAGAGATCCTCGAAGTAGTTCTGGGTCATTCCCCAAACTCTCTGAAATCTTTTGGGTATTTTGAAGGACAAATTGAACTTTCCATGTTTTTTTTCTAAAATCTTCTACTAAGATCTCTAGAGGCTCAATAAAGTTGTAACTTGCGGTCTAGTAGCTATACCTTTACCTACTCCAGAAATTTCAATTGTTTGTAAAATTATATATATACACTGCCAAAGCAAACCTTTTAGGTGGAGGAACGAGAAGCATTGGCAATTACTCTTTTAAATTATTGCATTTACCTTTTCAAACTTCTTGTCTCAAACTTGTATGTTAAACAACGATGTCAACCTGCATTCCAAAACCAATACTGTTAGGATAGCCACACAATCAAAACTAAAATTTTAAAATTAAACAAGATAAAATTTACCGTCACAACATTCAAAATATAAGACAACTCAAAATTTAATCACAAACATCAAAAAAAAAATTGAAACCAAATTAAAACATCTCTATCGGATGTTTGGGAATCCCTCGGCAGAGGTAACCTATGGTTGCTAACGAGATTTCCCATGGAATAAATGAAAGTATGGAACTCAATAAGTTGAGTTTAGTAAACTCATTTAGACTAACTGGATCCAAAAGAAAATAGTGGTACCAGAATGAGGGAACCGTAGGATCCTAACCGGCATAACTCTAATCAACTTTAACATTCCCCATAAAATTTAATAAGCATAACTTTAGGAAATATTTGATTTGACATCGTGCCTCGACACATTAGAAAACTTAAAATTGCCACAACGAGGAGCTTAGAGCTAGTATTATGGGCAACACGACCATCTTCAACAGCAAAACATGTCCACACTCTTGTTTCGTTCATAGGGCCAAAGAATGTTAAAAACTGTGAAAAATTGCAAGAAGTGGTGTCCCTAGGTATCCATAACTGTTCTTGACACCGTTTAGTGCCTTCCAGTGCCATTTGGCACTATTTCTAGATTTCAGCACCGTTTGGAGCTAGTATTGATGCCATTCGGCACTACTCTATGCAGCCTCACTATTTCGTTTTGTTTAGCTTTGTTTTAGCTTCATTTTGTCACATTTCAGTTGTATTTTGCTCCTAACAATTATATCTACAAGATAAGCATAAATAACCTTTCTTTAAAGTGCAATTTATCTAAACAATATGTGAGAAATGTGAAAGAGGTTAAGCATAGAAAGATATCAAAATGCACCAGGTCAGAATTTTTTTTCTTGCTTGCTTTTACTCCAAATTGCACAATTTTTATTTCTTTTCTGCAAAAGTCAATGCCATGTACCTGAAGTCAAAAACATGCAAAATAGCTTCCTTTAAAGTGCAATATCACTAAAATTAAGCATTAAATGTATGTGAAAAATTAGTCATTTATTAGACATATCAACGCCAATCTCGAAAGGATTAGAATAGGATGTCTTACTTCACTTGAGGGGGTCTCACACCTATCTCAAGAGAAGGGAATCAGAATTTAGGTACTGATCTCAAGATGAGAATTAAAATTTAGATACCATGCCAAGAATGAGAATTGGATGCCTTACTCTATTTAAGAGGATCTTACACCGATCTCAAAAGGATGTGAATAGGATGCCTTACTCCACTTAAGGGGGTCTCACACTTATCTCAAGAGATGTTAATCAAAATTTAGGAGTTGATCTCGAGATGCATTGTAAGTATAGAGAATTCGTGGAAATAGTATAGAAAATTTTGTTGAATCATGTGTAGAGTGTGAAGGTTGTGAGAAGAATATGAAAACTTGTAAAATTTGTGCAAAGATGATGAAATTTCTGTCGTGAAGAGTGTAGAGTTTCGAGTAGAACCATTTACAATTTTTATCATTACTATCATTTTTAAGATTATCAAATTTTATTTATTTTTAAAATTTTTATTTTCTTATAAATTTGAATTTTAGTTTTCATTCATTATTAGATTCTTTTTGTATCGTTCTTTGTTCATTATAATTTAGGACCAACATGTGGTCATGCAGATTTTCATTAATTGCACAAAAGAGAATAGTTAACAACATATGCTGAAATCTGAAATAAACTTTGTTAAACGGCCTCAAACAAGCAATACAATTAAAAATATGTCTAAAATTTCCAAAACAACATGCTGAATGCATTGATGAAAGCTTTAGTATGATATATCATATCCTTTTTGCTCTGACGCAGTGCAAAAAGTAACAAGTGTTTGTTCCGCATGGTAAACTATGATTAAGCTAACTTTCTTTGCCACACTTCAGGAAAAAGTTCCTTTCGCATATACTTAGAGTTACAGCTATCTCATAGCTCATACAGGCATAGTTCTTCAAAATCCATATTTGGTTGGATTCCATATAGCATCTTGTTGCCATCCATTCTTCGCAATGTAACTGATACTCTAAGGTGTAGCATGCCGGAAATGTAGCATTTTGCAAGATCTGCTCCATTTCCTTTTAAAATCAGCACTTAACCAACCAGTAGTGGAATTACAATTGAGCCTTTAAACTCTCAAAGTCCAACAATATCTATCTCTTTTTTAAATAGTATGTTGCTCTTACACATAAACAAAACTGTACATAACGGTTTGAGAAAATCGTGGTGATTGATGTGGAGAGATTTCGATACAACAAAAATATATGCATTTTTAGACGCATATTTTATACTCATTTTTTGTGATATTGCACTTTAAAAAAAGGTATTTTTATGTTTTCTGGCAGGTTATTGAATTTTAAGACTTCAAACAAAAAGGAACAAAAAACATGAAATTTGGAGCAAAAATGAAGAAGTTGAAAATTTTTTCAGCATCGAGGGTGCCAAAAGCAGTGTCGATGGCACCATATAACAGAGAGTAGTGAATTAAATTGCACAAAACTGGCACTGACGGCGCCAAAATGGGCGTTAATGATGCCAATGTCAGTTCAGCCTTTGTTTTTAGAAGATTCGTGAATATGGATACTTTTTGAAGAGTTTTTTTAGGCACCTATTGGAGAACTTACTCTAGGCTTTATTTGGGGCCAAAATTGATCAGAAAAGTGACTCTTCCTGACATCTCATCACCCCATTTGAACCTTCCACACATCACACTTTCTTTCATTTTCATTCCACAACCATTTAGAATCCATTGTTCTTATAATTTAGAGTTTTGTGGTGAGATTAAGTGTGAACTCTTTTCTAGGAGTGTTGGAGAAGTAGGAAAGCAAGAGATTTCTTTTTCCTACATTTCCTAGAAGAGGTTATAAGGGATTTTTTTTTGAGAAAGAGTTTCAGATAAGTGTTGTTTGTTTATTGGTGTTGTATGAAATTTCTTTTATATATGAAGTTTGTGTTTTATTATATCTTTCTCATGAAGTCTGAGTAGTTTACTTTATCTTTCTCCCTAGTCTGAGAGATGATGAAATGAATAGATAATATGGATGTGCCAATATTAAAATATAAAATAAATTGTGATGATTATTCAACTCCAAACTGAATTTACTTTTTGATCTAACCAAATGAATTGTTAGAATATGTTGTGAAACATATGATCCAAGAAATGGTGTATGAGTTCTAAAACAGAGCGAGGATCACATTTGATTCCACAAAGAAGAATTTTGTTCATGGAATTAAGTGCAAATAAATAGAGAAATATACTTTGTTGGGTGTAGAATTGGATAATCTTTAGGGTGACAGACTAAATTCCCCAATTTGGTCTTAGTATTTAAAAACTAAAGCGAGAGCTAGTCTTTGGGAGCTCTGGAGTGAGAGCCAGTATCCTCCTAGCCTAGCCACAGATTTAGGGACTAAACCTGGGATTAGCCAATGATTTTCTATAGCACTGTATCAGGGCAGAAAATTAAAACTGTTCCTATTTGGTACAATACATATTTGAACCATTTATCTCATCTCATTTTACCAAAACCTCATTGTAGTTGGAAAGATGTTTTTTCACATAAGAAATCTTCATCACTTAAACATAGTTTAATAGTTTAATAGTTACTATTTAAAGTTTGTATTTCAATTTTCTTATTAGTTAAATAATTTAGTTCTGATAATATCTCAAAATTCAAAATTAGTGAAACTAATTTCGTTTTGACTTTCTATGAATTTCCTAGTAAATTTATCATTTCAAATTTAAGCCTTCCTTGTGGGATCGATATTTGGAGCTTAAAAAGAAAGTCCTTTACTACTTGATAACGATACATATACTTGCATAGAATCCTCACATTAATTGCTTAAATTTCTAATTCATAAAATATTGCATCAAGCTTTTGGCACCATTGCATAGCGGGGTCAACTATATAATTTTTACTTAACTATTTTTCACCTGGATCAAGTTTTTGGCGCTGTTGCTGGGGAAAGTAACAATAAATTAAATAGATTTGGTAAATTAGAAATTTTATAGATAATTATATAAAAAATATAAAAAAATTAAAAAAATTAAAAAATCTAGAAAAAAAATAATATTTTTATTTAAGAGTTATTTTAAAGAAATTTTTCTTTGCTTATTATATTTGTTTATGCATTATATTGGATCTTAAAGTTTAGTACCTTATGATTCAAATTTAGAGCGTACTATTAGAAAAATTTGAAAATAATAAAAAGAAATTAAAAACTTAAACGAAATGGCGAATAACTTAAATTGTCAAATAAGCGAAAATCAACAAAGATCTTTAAAAGATTATGCTAATCCGACAGCAGATGAACTTCACTTGACTATTCAAAATTCTGATGTTACTGCTAATTTATTTGAGCATAAACCTATTATTACCGAAATGGTAAAAAATAATCAGTTTGTAAGAACATCTATCAAAGATCCACATCTTGCTAGTTTTCTTGAAATTTGTGCTACTTTTAAATATGACGGAGTGTCTAATGATGCTCTTAGGCTTAGACTTTTTCTTTTTTCATTAAGGGATAAATCCAAGGCTGGGTCAAATTCATTACCACCTGGATCTATAAAAACTTCAGCAGAATAATCACAAAAATTCTTACCTAAATCTTTTCCACCATAAAAAAACTGCTAAGCTTAGAAATGATATTATATCTTTTTGTCAGTTTGAAGGGGAATCAATATATGAAGCTTGGGAAAGATTTAAAGATCCTCTTAGAAAATGTCCACACCATGCTCTACCAGATTGATTAATAATTCAAACATTTTAAAATGGATTAGTAGGATCACTTAAATCTATTATAGATGCTATTGCAGGTAGATCACTAATGTCAAAACCTTTTGAAGAAGTACATTCTTTAATTGAAGAAATGACTACTAACAATTTTTAATGGCCCTCTGAAAGGGAAAATCCTAAGAGAGTAGCTAGTATTCATGATTCTGATGCAATGTCTATTTTAGCGTCTCAAATTACTGCTATTTTGAAAAAGAATGATCAAATATAAGTGAATTATTCTCAAATACCACCAGTATTAGATGAAAATTCACTAGGATAGATCAATGTTACTCAATCATCTTACAAAACTTTAAATGCCATAAATAATCGAAATAACAATCCCTATTCTAACTTTTATAATCTTGGATAGAAAAATCACCCTACTTTTAGTTGGAATAATTAGAACAATTCGATTAATCCCTCCAAAAATTTGAACAACCAAGGAAATCCTAGTTATCGACCTTATTATCCTCTTGATTTAACTCCAACCCTAACCCATAAGTTAAGGAAAAGAAGTTGATGATGGAAGAAGTAATGTTAAACATGGGAAATCAAATACAGAATTAAGGGGCTGCTATTAGAAATATTGAAAATCAATTAGGACATATTGCTACTACACTCAGTAATAGACCTTCTGGAACTCTTGCAAGTATGGTGGAAGTTAATCCAAAAGATCAAAATAAGGAGCCAATTAAAGCTATTCAATTACAAAGTTGAGAAGAATTTGAAACAAGGATCCAAAGAGAAACGAATGTTGATGAAGAGAAGGACGCAATGGAAATTGACCAAAATGAAAATGAACAAACATAAAGTCCTTTAGAAAAACCATTACCTCCATTTCCTCAAAGACTGAAGCAGAAGAACAAAGATAAACAATTTACAAAAATTTTGGAAATCCTTAAGAAGTTAGCAATAAACATTCCTTTTGTTGAAGCATTGGAACAAATGCCAAGTTATGTGAAATTTATGAAGGATATATTATACAAGAAAAAGGAGTTTACAGATCATTAGACTGTTACACTTAGTGAAGAGTGTAGTGCTATTATTAAAAAAAAAACTTCCTGAAAAATTAAAAGATACAGATAGTTTTACTATACATTGTGCTATTGGTGAAATTTTTTTTGGGAAAAGCTTTATGCAATTTAGGAGCGAGTATCAATCTTATTCCTTTTTCGATCTTTAAACATTTAGTTTTGGGAGAGATTTCCTCTACTACTATAACTCTTCACTTAGCTGACAATAACTTATCCAAAATTAGTTATAGAGGATGTATTAGTAAAAGTGGATAAATTTATTTTCCCTGTAGACTTTATAGTATTGGAAATGGAGGAAGACAAAGAAATTCCTATTATTTTGGGGAGACTATTTCTTGCAATAGGGAGCGCTGTGATAGATGTGCAAAAAGGAGAATTAATAATGAGAGTTAATTATCAAGAAGTAACATTTAATATTGCAAAAGCTATGAAATATCCATCAATAGAAAAAGATAATGAATGTTTTAGGATGGAAGTAATTGATTATCTGAGTAATGAGCAATTTAAGAATGTGTTTGAAGAAAAATTAAAGCAAGAA
The DNA here is from genome assembly GCA_002079205.1 of Phalaenopsis hybrid cultivar. Taxonomy (NCBI): domain Eukaryota; kingdom Viridiplantae; phylum Streptophyta; class Magnoliopsida; order Asparagales; family Orchidaceae; genus Phalaenopsis; species Phalaenopsis hybrid cultivar. Next base: position 171,866 of record JXCR01126802.1, on the reverse strand, counting down.
GAATTTTTTAAAAATGAGGGCGAAATAAAAGAAGAAGATTTTGATTATATTTAGGGCAAATTTAAAACTTTAGACTTTTTGGAAGATGATAACAAAAATCTTATTCCTTCAAGTATTAAACCAACTGAACTTGAACTGAAAATATTACCTGCCCATTTAAAATATGTGTTTTTAGGAGAGTCATTTACATTGTCTGTTATTGTATCTTTTGAATTAATAGAAATTCAAGGAAAAAAAATTAATAGGGATGTTAAAAAAATATAAAAAGGCTTTTGGATGGACTTTAGCAGATATTAAAGGATTTAGTCCATCTATTTGTATGCACAAAATTCTATTAGATGAAAAATATGAACCTAAAGCTGATCCTCAGAGGAGATTAAACCCAATAATGAAACCATTTGTTAAAAAAGAAATTTTAAAATGGCTTGATTCTGGAATTATATATCCTATTTCAGACAGTGCTTGGGTAAGTCCAACTCACTGTGTTCTAAAGAAAGGAGGAGTGGGCGTTGAAGAAAATGATAAAAATGAATTAATACCAATAAGACAAGTTACTGGTTGGCCAATTTGTATTGACTATAGAAAATTAAACATGACCACCAGAAAAAGATTGCTTTCCTTTACCTTTTCTAGACCAAATGTTGGATAGATTCGCTGGGAACAAATATTATTGCTTTTTAGATGGATATATCAGTTATCACCAAATTCTAATTGCTCCACAAGATCAAGAGAAGACAACATTTACAATCTCTTATGGAACATTTATTGTTTGTAGAATGTCTTTCGGACAATGCAATGCACCTACAACATTAAAAGATGTATGATGTCAATCTTTAGCAATTTTGTTGAACATGGAATGGAACTGTTTATGGATGATGTTTTAGTATTTGGAACTTCATTTGAATTATGTTTAAATAATTTATAAAAATTTCTTGAAGTATGTGAAAAAATCAACCTAGTACTAAATTGGGAAAAAATGTCAATTTAGGGTTGCAGGAGGAATTATACTTGGGCATAAAAGTTTTGAAAATGACATGGAATAGATCCTACAAAAATTCAAGTTATTAAAAAATTACCACCTCTGACTAATGTTAAAGGGGTAAGAAGCTTTTTAGGACATGCTGGTTTCTACAGGCGTTACATAAAATTTTTTTTCTAAAATAAATAAGCCAATATGCCAACTTTTGGAAAAAGACACGAAATTTGATTTTAAAGAGGAATGCATAAAAGGATTTGAATTATTGAAAGAAAAGTTAATCACCGTACCTATAATAGTTTTACCTAATTGGGAGAAACCTTTTGAAATAATGTGTAATGCTAGTGATTATGCTAGTAGGGTTGTGTTAGGACAAAGAAACAAAAAAGTTTTTAAAGTATTATATTATGCTAATAAAACTCTAAATGATGCTCAAATTAACTACCCTACTACTGAAAGAGAGTAACTTGCTATTGTTTATGCCTTTGATAAATTTAGACCTTACTTAATAGAAACTAAATGTACAGTGCATACAGATCATTATGCTATTAAATACTTGATGCAAAAGAAGGATGTTAAAGCAAGATTAATTAGATGGATACTTCTATTGCAAGAGTTTGATTTTACTGTAGTTGACATAAAGGGAAATAATAATCAAATAGCGTATCATTTGTCTAAACTAGAAAGAAAAATATTAACTAATTTTGCAAATGAAATTTTTGAGAATTTCCCAGATGAGCAATTATATAGTATTGATGAAATGAATGTACCATGGTATGCTGATATAGTAAATTATATTGTAAGTGATATTTTACCACCTAATATCAAAATTCCACAATTAAAGAAATTTCTATATGATTCAAAATTCTATCTTTGGGATGACCCACATCTACATAAATAATGTAAGGATCTAATTATTAGAAGATGTGTGCCTAATGACACTACTTTTGGTTGAGGAGTTGCCCGTAAGAAGTTGTTGGTCACTGGAATCAAAATCCCGTCGCCTGCTTCGGAAGGATATTTTAATATATATATATATATAAAGTTTTAGAAAAAATATGAAATCAAACTGACCCCATATTTTTCATAGTTTAAATGAAAGAGCACTATACCATAAACCCTATATTTATCCCGAAAGATAAACACAAGACTTAAGCGTAAGGCTCGATCAAATAAACTATGAAATATATGACATATGTTTGGTCTGTGAATCCATTTTTATTTGCCGATAAGTTTCCCAAGTTAATACAAAGAATTAAATAAGATTTATATTAAGTTAGGCTTGGACAAGCTTCCTATAAGGGCAAGCTCTATAGTTAATTACATCTTAGATAACCAAAATCAGCTAAGAAAACACTCAATAAAAATCAGGGAATAATATCTTCAAAGAGTTCAAAAGAATTAGGACTTTTCAACAAGATCAGACAAAGAGGTGTGAAATGGGATTGGTTCAAGTTTAAAACATTTTATTTTTTGAATCCAAATTAGGAAAAACTAAGGGATTTCATGGATTCGAAAGAGAACTTCGGTGACTTCCCAGTCTAACCTTTTATTTGACTTCAATTTAGAAGAGAAATTATTTGAATGTTTCATCCTGTCAATTTTATTAGTTAGGGCTTACATTCGTGCGAAACGATAAGACAAATAGCCTAAAAGATGTGAGGATTTAGGCTGTAATGAACGACAACCTTGAAATCCTAAGATGAGTTTGGGCTTATATTGTATAGCAAGTCTATACAAAGCCCTAAAGATGAGGTAAGGATTTATGTTGCATAAGCAAACAATCTTGAAATCCTATAACTTGTTGTTTAATTCTAACTAGGGAAATTGGTTTAGTTGGGGAAGACGGGTTTTGTTGTTGAAGATGGTTGTGCTACCCACCATGCTAGCTCTAAGCTCTTCATCGTTGCCAGTTTAAGTTTTCTACGGTGTCAAGTTATAATATCAAATGAGGTGGACCTATGGTCATACTTCTTTAAATATTATGGGGCATGTTAAAGTTGACTAGAGCAACATTGGATAGGATCCTACGATTTCCTTGTTCCAGTACCACTATTCTCTATTAGATTCATGTATTTCAAATGAATCTACTAAACTCAACTTAATGAGTTCCATGCTTTCATTTAGCCCGTGGGAAGCCTCGTTAGCAATTGTAGGTTACCTCCTCCGAGGGATTCCCGATCATCCAGTAGAGACATCTTAATTTAGTTGTAGTTGTTATTTTGTGTGATGTTTGTGATTAAATTTTAAGTTGTCTTATATTTTGAATGTTGTGGTGGTGAATTTTGTCTTGGTTGATTTTCAGTTTTGGATTTGGTTTTACGTTTACCCTAGCAGTTTTGATTTTCATGCAGGGTGACATAGTTGTTTAACATGAAAGTTTATAAGCATGAAAGTACAGCATGAAAAATATAGAAAAAGGATGGTACTGTAAACTGTAAAAGCATACCTGACGAGTCTTCTCATTCCACCACCTGAAACTCAAAAATTCATGTAAGGGCATTTTATGTGAAGTGAGAAAAATAAGGTTCTGGTGATCTACCAAATCCTAAATCACATCTTGGTGGGTCCCTATTATTTTAATTAAGGATGACTTTTGTTAAGTAAAACATATTAAGTTTAGTAGTCCTCCAAGGTATCCAACAGGTCTGGAGAAAGAAGCAGGTCCGTGCTTCCCTCTCACCGCTTAGTGGAGAGCCTCGAGCTAATTTAAAGTTGTCACATTGCTTAATAATTCATCCTGTAAATATCTTCAATGCTCAATGAACATTGATGTTTCAATTATCCATAAGAGTAAGGTAATTATCATTTATCACTCAATTTGAAAATTATGTAGGTAAAGAAGCTTAAAAGGGGCAAGTTAGTGTTATAAAGACATTTAGTCATTTTTAGTTCTAGCTTGGGCTTGTAGTGTATCAAAGGTGCTCAAAGTTTTATTTACATATACTTTTCTAATCCTCATTTAACCAAATTTTATTTAGCTTAAGTCACCATTAATCCCTTAAGGTCCTAGTAAATGTCTTAATCACTTTGAAGGAGATTTCTAAGTGATAATAATTCATCATCAAGACTTTTGAAAGCTATTTGAACGTCCAAAATGAGGTATTTAATTAATGAGTTATTACCACTCAACACCATACCGCTAAGTATAGGATCATTTAATTTGATAGACTTCCAAATTTTAATGATTTAAGCATTTTACACATTTATCTTTCAACTAAGGAAAAGTGAGATTGGTTTCTACCAATTAATCCTTTATGTTTCAATCATCTAAATATGTTAATCAAGATCAAAGGTTGCCCATTTCCCTTTTTTGAGTTAAGCCGAAATGTTAATTTAGGCTGAATTTCAAAAAATACACTTTTGCCCCTAAGGCTCCATCACTTCATAATTTATCAAATTTAATTCAAATGACTTTGGAATTTTTATCCCACCTCACTCATGGGTCAATTAAGACATCAGAGAAGAAAATGTGTTTTTTTGAAATTTTAATTTAATTTACATATTTATCTATATGGAAAAATAGGATTTTTCAAAGAAAATTTCATAACCTGACAAGGAAAAGCCTAATCACTTGAAATTATGACTAGAGCTAAACATAGACCAGAGATCAACTTTGACCAAATTTCATGATTTTTTGAGTTTATTTTAATTATTAAAATTATTTTAAATTCTAGAGTTCTATTTAATTATAAAATATTTTAAATGTGAAAATTTAAGTTTTGCATTTATATTAAATCTCTCTAAGGTCAAGGAACCTAGAGAAACAAATTATACATTTTTCTGAATTTTCTTTGAATTAGTAGAATTTTGTAAGTGAAAGATTAAGAAAAAATTCATTTTTCAGCCTTGAAAATTTATTTTAAGCTTTAAAATTCAATATCTTCATTCATAAAATTAGGAAAAATATTCTAAATATTCCTTAGTGATTAGGAAACACATTAGAATACTCACATGAATTTTATTAATTTTTTGATTTTTATTAATTTTTAATTATTTAAATATTCAAAGTAGGCTTAAAAAAAGATTTTTTTTGTTTACAATTTTATTTTTAAAAAATCCCTCTAATTGCAGAGAACTCCCAAAACAAATTTTTAAAATTTTTTGAGTTGCATTTTAATTATTAAAAAAATCATTTGAGTTATCAAATGAGCTCCAAATGTTTTAAAATTTTTATGGGGAGTTCTTTGAACTTTAAGTTGCAGTGGGGATTAAAAATCAAGTCATTGAGATGTTTGCGTTTCCCAAAATTAAATTTTTTTTCATTTTAGGGTTTGTAGAAATTAGGTGTGTTCTTAATGATTTAGATCACGAAACATTTCTTAAATGGTTCCCAGGTCATGGCAAATCTTCCAAAATTTTCTTGGATTTTTCTAATCAACATGCTAATTATCATGATTAATTTATTAAAATAATAGACATAAACTTGAAAAATATGGATCTGTGTCTAGGGGTCTCCTCTGACTTTGAATAAATCAAGGAATCTCCCCTAAGACAGGGGCAACAACATGCCAAAATATCAAGCCATGGTGAAATATCTACATGATGGAGAATTAAAAGACTCAAAATAATATTTAATTAATTCAAAATAAAATATTTATCAAATAAACTTCAACCATTTCCCCATTGTTCTCCTCTGTTCACTAAACACTATGACATTTTTATTTTATTTTTGTGATTTTTTCTATCGAAAGATATGAATTTTTAAAGATGAGGCATTTAAACAATTCAAATAAATCCATATTTTTCTATTTATCCAACACGGCGCCACCTCATCTTTGGCGTCTCCGAAGCTCCAGGAATTGTCTTTTGGTTCAGCGCCGCCATCCAACTCGGTAGCTACATGTCTCGCTGTTCAAGCACGAAGATCTCGTTCAGCTCGATGTCGTTCATCCATCTGATACACGCTTGATCAGATGACTCTCCGTCATCATCCTCGATAGCCAGAACCCGTGAACCACTCAACTTCAAACCTTATGATCTTGGCTTAGACTCAATCAAATCACTTCAAGTTTGTTCCTACAATTTCATCTACTCAAGAAGAGTACATCTATATGGTTACATTGTTATGAATTTTAAGTTTTCTTCACAAAGGTCCAAACCAAATCTAAAATTAGGGTTAGTGAGCTATACCGTGGTTTAACAGGTGTAGCCTCGATCAAATCAGTTGAGGAGCTTTGCCTTGAACTCATAAACGTCCTCCAAGCTTTTGTTTGAATTGAGGTTGGGTCTAGATAAGACTTAAGGTTTCACAATGGGATGTAGAGACGGAAAATGGTGGGGATGAACTTCTCTCAGTTTCTAGAGGATTTGGGAGAATTTTGGCAGAGTTTTGTTTATGTTTTTGAATCACCTCCTTTTAGTCATGGAGGAGGGGCTTTAAGTAGAAATACTTAGGTTGGAGCTCAGGGTCTCAATTTAAGTGTCAAGTGCTGCTTATTTGGAGGACAGAGAAGCTCTAAATTTCAAATGAGATGAGGTGGCCTTCAGGTTTGAATTGGGTTTTAATTTTTTGATGGTGGCTCACAGTTTTGGCTCCTTGGGTGACTAAACTGGCCGATAATTCCAGAGGAGCTGGCCTGAAGGTCATGAGAGCCAGAGGAATCTGTCACAACTACTTATTTGGGCAGGTGTTTGGTTTTAGCAAAAATCCTTTAGGCTTTAGCAAATTTGGAAGTCAATCCCTTGATTTAGGGAACTTTGGTCCATAGCTCATTTGGGTAGTTCCATAGTGTTTAGCCTAGTCAATAAGGTCAAAAATTTGGCTGTAGAGGTCTTGCCTTGACCAATTTGACATGGCCAGGTTAATTTTGGTGCATGGGTCCAATGTGGGTCCAAATGACCAAAGCTTGGGTCTGCGCTAGGCTTGTCATGACCTTAAGCCCAATTGATTGATCAACATGTTGTAGATGATTGTAATGAAAATTTTTAGTGATGGATTGAAGTGATTTTGAGATTAATTGGGGGTTCAATTTAGAGGATTTTAGAATTTTGGTCACTTTGGTCATGGTGTGTTAGACTTGGGTCTAGACTGAGCTAGGCTTGGGCTAAGTCTAAATTGATTGTTGAAAATGGACAATAGGAATGTCATGAGGTGTTTTCAACATAAATTGAGCGCCAATTTTGGGCGAAGATAATCAATTTGGTGGAATTTGGAGACAAAGCCAATTTGGGAAAAAATTGGGGATTTTTGGATTTGGGCTGGAACTAAATGAAATTGAGGCCTCACCAAAGCCAATTTAAGGTCAAGTTTGATGTGCAGGAATATTATCAAGAGTTTAGGATTCAAATTGAGGCAAATTGAGTAGGCCATGGGGTTTAGTTTGGTGGAACTAAGTAGTAGGGCCAAAATTGGAGGTTTGACTTGGATCAAAATTGGGCTCAAAGCATGAGCCAATTAAGCTTGGATTTGGTTTAATTAGTCATATTAAAGTGAATTTGAGTTTAAGAATGAAATTGGGGGGAAATTGGGACAAAATTGATGGACATTTAAGGTGAATTTGAGTTTTCGGAAGGTTTGGGGTGCCAAGGGTATTTTTTTCATTTTGGCTATTTTGAGGGTATTTTGGTAAATTTGGAATTTTTGGGTAACTTGGGTATTTTCAAAAGGTTTTAAATGATTTTTGAACAAGTTTGGATATTTTGGGTGAATTCGGGAATTTTGGCAAAATTTAGGGTTTCAAGGGTATCTAGGTAATTCGGTTGGATTTGGGGGTCAAAAGGCCAAGTTGGATATTTTTGGTAGAATTGGGGTGTCAATCACTCAATATGAGCTATGGAAACCCCTTTTTTGGTCCTCTATGTACTGGTCTTAGCTAAGCCCCAGCCTAGGGCTGGTGGATTTAGGGGACCATCTACATGAGTCTCCAAAAGGATCAAGGGACCAAAGTCAGGAAAACTTGGGTTTAGGGTTGTGAGTGATTGTGGGTAAGAGTGAGTGCAAGTGAGTGTTTTAGCTCTAGACAAACACCCAGGGTCAACCTTAAAGTCAAACAGTCCTATGGGAACTCTCTAATATGTAGTTCCTCAAGTTGAGCAAGGAGAAGTTTAGAATTTCTAATGGTGAGGGTTGCTTTTCTAGTTTTCTAAGAATAGTCAATAGGAAAGTCCTATAGCTAGACCTTAGGCTACTAAAGAGGAAAACCTAAACCTCAACCAAAAGTGAGGTCAACAGTGCCTTATGAGGAAACTCAACAGATATTTAAAAGATGTCATGATTCTGAATTTAGAGGACATTTTGGAATGATTAGAACTGCATATAAGATTTTGCAAGCTGGATTTTTTTGGCCTTATAGTAAAACTTGAGATTGATGTAAACATGTAGGAAATATTTCTAGAAGAAATGAAATGCCTCTAAATTATACATTAGAAGTTGAAATTTTTGATTTGTGGGGATTAGATTTTATGGGACCATTTATGCCTTCATTTGGGAAATTATATATATTACTTGTTATTTATAATATGTCTAAATGGATTGAAGCTATTACTGTACCTAGATGTGATGCTCAAAGTGTTTTAAATTTTTAATTAAAAATAATTTTACAAGATATGGAATGATGAGAGTAATTATTACAGATGGAGGATCTCATTTTCAGAATAAGGGAATCGAAAAATTGATTAGGAAATATGATATTATGCATAGATTCTCTACTGCTTATCATCCTGAGACTAGTGGTCTAGCAGAAATATCAAATCATGAAAATAAATGAATTTTAGAAAAAGCTGTAAATCCTTATAAATTGGATTTGTCTTCGAGATTAGATATTGCATTATGGGCATACAGAACTGCTTATAAGACTCCTATAAGAATGTCAACATATAGACTTATTTTTGGATAAACATGCCACTTACCCATAAAAGTGGAGGTTAAAGCATTTTGGGCTTTTAAGGAATTTAATTTTAATTTAAAGGATGCTGGTGTGAAAGATTATTGCAACTCAATGAATTTGAGGAGATTAGAAATGAAGCATATGACAATGCAAAAATCTATAAAGAGAAAATAAAAATATGGCACGATCGGAAGATTATTCAAAAGAAGTTTGAACCTCGACAAGAAGTTTTATTATATAATACAAGATTGAGATCATTTTCAGGAAAACTGAAATCCATATGGTTTGGACAATTTAAAGTGACAAAAATCTATCATTATGGTATTGTTGTTGTTAAAGATCCTAACTCTAGAAAGATATTAAAAGTTCACGGGCATCAACNCATAGCAATGTCCCCATATAGACTTATTTTTGGAAAAACATGCCACTTACCAGTAGAATTGGAGCATAAAGCCTTTTGGGCTATTAGGGAATTTAATTTTAATTTAAAAGATTCTGGTGAGAAAAGATAATTGCAACTTAATGAACTTGAGGAGATTAGAAATGAAGCATATGATAATGCAAAAATCTATAAAGATAAAATGAAAATATGGCATGATTGGAAGGTTATTAAAAAGAAGTTTGAACCTGGATAAAACGTTTTATTATATAATACAAGATTGAGATTATTTCCAGAAAAATTGAAATCTAGATGGTGAGGAACATTTAAAGTGATTAAAGTTTATCATTACATAACTGTTGTTGTTAAAGATCCTAACACTGGAAAGATATTTAAAATTAATGGGCATCGATTGAAACATTATTATGAAGGGCACATACCACAATTTAAAGAAGTTTTAATGTTAAGTTAACCCAACTAATCAAATGATATGTCGAGCTGAAGACATTAAACCAAGCGCTTTAAAGGGAAACACACATATATATATATATATATATCTGATATGGATCTCCAGTTAGCCAATGAAAACTTATTGGATCTGATCAATATGCAAGAGGCTCTCTATGCTCAAAAGGCAAACAAAACCAGGTTCTATGAGGGGGACAGAAACTCTAAATACTACCATGCTTGCATCAACTATAGGAGGAAAAGCAATACTATTCATAAAATCCTTTCTCAAGAGGGGCACTGGATTACCAATGCTGAGGGAATTGCTACTGATGCTGTACTTTATTTCCAGAACTTGTTCAGGAATAACTTCAATCCCAACTCTACCATCATTGAAACACTGTTTGACAAAGAAAGGGAATTTACTAATAGTCTAGCCCTTACTAACATCCCTGATGAAAAGGAAATTTGGATGCTCTTAAATCCATAGATAGCACAAAGGTGGCTGGCCCTGATGGATTCTCTGCTGACTTCTACAAAAAGGCTTGGCATGCTGTGAAGGGTGAGGTTATTGCCACTGTCCATAGCTTTTTCTGGGGGGCTGACCTCCCCAAATATTTTTCTTCATCAACCATTACTTTAGTGTCTAAAGACAAAACTCCTTGCAAATGGGAGGATTTCAGACCCATTAGTCTTACTTCTGTTATCTCAAAGATAATCAGTAAAATCTTGGTCCAAAGACTACAGCCCCATCTAAACAAGCTCATCAGCAGGAATCAGTCTGCCTTCATCAGGGATAGAAATATTGTGGATAATGTGCTCTTGGCCCAAGAATTGGTGCTGGACTTGGACAGAGTCACTAGAGGAGGCAATCTAATTTTCAAATTAGATATCAAAAAAGCCTATGATACTATAAGCTGGAGTTTCATTGAACAGGTTTTGATTGCTAGAGGTTTCTCATCCTCCTTTGTCCATCTGATCAGCAGATGGCTGTCAAACAATTTCCATTCAATTCTCATTAATGGATCCACTCATGGGTTTTTCAGTGCTTCTAGAGGTATAAAACAAGGTGACCCTCTTTCCCCTACCATCTTTATTCTAGCTTTTGACTACTTATCAAGAATTTTGAATGAGATGGCATCCAGGAAACCCCATTCTCTTTATAGTCACAAATCTTCCTTATTAATCAATCACCTGGCCTTTGCTGATGACATCATAATCTTCACAAAAGCTTCCAAATGTGCTGTCAAACTTTTATTGCAGAATCTGGAGACTTTTCAGGATGTTTCTAGTATGGAATTCAATAAACAGAAGTGCCTTTCCATCTACAGTAAGCAGTGCATCAATGAGTTTAAAGCCTGGGTTGCTGATTTCACTGGTTTCAAAAACAGTATCCTTCCTATGAAATATCTGGGGGCTGTTCTTATCAAAGGAAGAACTAAGAACATCCAATTTGATCACATAATTGACAAGGTACAGAGTAAATTGCATGCTTGGGAGAATTCCTTTTTATCTAATGGAGGTAGAATTACACTTCTCAAAAGTGTTCTTTCTGCCTTACCATCCTACTTACTACAAATGAACATTCTTAAAAAATCCTCTCAGAAACTATTAGAAGGTATCTTTAATAGATTTCTATGGGCTGGCCATAGGAAGCAAAAACACTGGACCTCTTGGGCTAAGGTGTGTAAACCTGCTGAGGAGGGTGGATTAAGATTCAAGTCTTTCTCCCAAATTATGCACTCCAATTTCTGCAAGCTATGGCTCAGATTTAGATCTCAGTCTTCCTTATGGGCTGAATTCCTGTGGGGCAAATATTGCAGAAATCTTCACCCCACCCAAATCTCAGTGGGTGTGGGGGATTCTCCAATCTGGAAAAGGATGTTAAAAGTTAGACAGGATGCTGAACAGTTGTTTGTCTGGGAACTTGGTGAGGGCTTGGTTAACATCTGGTGGGATAATTGGTCATTGGATGGTTGCCTTATTCAGGACCAGTTTGTCCCAGCTGCCCCTATGTTTGTGAAAGACATCTGGGCTCTTGGCAAGTGGAACCTTGCTCCTATCATTCCTTTCTGTAGCCCATCTCAAATAAGCAATATTCAGAAGCTTACTATCAAACCTGGGGTGAAAGACAAAATTGTGGTTAGAAAGAACCCTATCCCTTCTCAGCAACCCCATCTGGTACACTGGGGTCACACCATCTGGAATAAATTCCTTACCCCATCCATGTCCTTCTTCATTTGGAGACTTTTCTCAAAAATGATTCCCACGGATGACATCCTAAAATTGAAGGGTTTGAGGGGTCCTTCTAGATGCTTTTTCTGCTTGTCTCAAGAGGAAACAATTTCCCATCTGTTCTTTGAGTGTCATTGGGTACAGGATGTTTGGTCATTTGTGATTGGTAAACTTAGAATCCCAACCTTGCACCTCACATGGAAGATGTTCTATACTAGCTGGGCTGATTGGAGGGGATCTGAACTCCAGGACATCCCCAATATTGTGGCATGGTTTGTGTGGATGGCTAGGAACCAGGCAAAGCATGATAACTTCCTTATTGATCCCAAGACGGTGGGTCTCAATTGTATTACTTTTATTCAAAAACTGATCAATTTTAAAAAGAATAAGGCTGTGTTGGAGATTGGC